>BTPG01000007.1:28679845-29017345 GCA_036245525.1 Semisulcospira habei | reverse complement strand
GCTTTTTACTGTGGTTTCAATCATATGGTGGTATGGTTTCCCGTCAGCACAGACACTGAGGACATGCAAACCGTCTTCCAACGTTCGGACGAGAAAAAGTCCTGACTGCATATTGTGTTGGCGAAACAGCTTCCCCGCTTCCTACAAAAATAAAATAAAAAAGCTTTTTTCGTTGGTCACAAGTGTACCGATTTACAACCAACTAAATAACCAACCAAACAAATAACAAACACAAATTGACTATTATTATTTGACCTCGAGGCGGTTTCTGGCGTCATTTTTGGGGATTTGCAGAATAGAAACAACCTTCATGTCATAAAATTATTGCTGTATTGCTTGTATTTTGTCCACTTATAAATCTATACAAATAACATAATTTACTTAACCCTTTCGCTGACAGATGACGTAAATTGTTTCTTTTTAAATCATTGTAAATTCAACGTCAAAGATCCCCAGCTGTCAAAGGGACATGCATACAAACTGCGGTGGCTCATGAGGATCTATACCTCTTGCAGCTGGGTGGTGTTCATTCAATTTTTCTCGGCAGTCAAGGGGTTAATTTGCTAGAGCTGAAAATGGCACATTACCCATTGATCAAGCTTTGAGTGAAGCCACGGGTGTAATCCTTCCACTTGTGAGCGTAAGGCCACTGTTTCGTGCGTGACGTGATCACGTGCTGCTTGACGCATCTCCCTAGATCTTCCCGTCACAACCTCCACCCCGCCGCTGGTCAAATCTTTTGTGGTGTCCGTAGAACACCGCAGATCATGGTTCGCTTGAGTAGTGTGTGCTTGCATCGCCCAGCTTGGTGTCTTATGCTCTTCAGGGTGTGTAGAAAATTGTGTTCCATGGGCAATGTGCGTTTGCATTCTCCAGCCTTGTGTTTTATGCTCTTCGGGGTGTGTAGAAAATTGAGTTCCATGGTTCGGTTGGGTAATGTGTGTTTGCTTCATCCAACTTTGAGTTTGATGCTCCTCGGGGTGCGTAGAATGTTTTGCTTCACCGTTCGGTTGAAAAATCGCTGCTCCCATCTTTGAACGGCTTGGCTTCTGCTCTTCAGAGTTCTGAAACTGCTTTGTTTTACGGTTCATTTGAACAATCACAACTTCCGTTCTTGAGGTTTGGGTCTCATGCTCTTCTTGGAGTTGAGCATGCTGTATTTCACCGTTTGATTGAGCAGTACCTCTCTGCACCTGCAAGTTTGGTCTATCGAGCTCTTCTGGGTGTGTAAAATGTTGTGTTTCGGGGTTTGGTTGAATATTGGACACCCCCATTTTCAAACTTTCTGTCGTATGTTCTTCTGGGGTTTTGGAGCGTTGTGCCTCACGGTTCGTTGGTATAACAGGTCTCTGCAGGTTCCAGCTTTCTGTGTCATGTTCTTCGGAGCGTTTAAAACGCTGCATCTGACAGATCGTTTGGAGATCGGACTCTATTTTACTGACTGCAGTAGAGACCAGAGACGCGTGCTGTTGCGTTTCTCCATTCGCATCAACATCAGACAAACCGTTGACAGAGACGTCTGAAACAGACGAGGACGCTGAGAATGTTACGTTTGTGGTTGTGTTCCTCTTTTAGGGCATGTGTGTGTCGATCATAGGAAAGATCCGATGTTCAGTTATTTTAGAATTAGAATCACGTACCTTTTAGTATGATTCGGTTCTTTTTGCATGGAGAGTTGCGATCGATTTTTATGTGTGACTAGAATGTTGCACATTTCGCTAACTTGTAGCAAAGTCCGACCTAGATTAAGCTGGGAGGTTCTCAAAAGGGCACGATTGGTCTAGTGACCTGAAACATAACGTCAAAGTTTTGTAGTACACATGTTGGTTACATTTCATAACATGCACCTAGATTTTAGTGGAAGATTCTAGAAAAATCTAGTTTATAAAAAAAAAAAGAAGAATATTAATGATTTTGGTGCTGAGAGTGCATCATGAGAATAAAGTACTGTTGGAATTGTTACTCCAGTGTGGTCTACATACAACCTTGTGTCAGGTGTGACGACTTGCAGCTGAGTGAAGTTTCTTTACAAGAACCCTACGTGAGTGTGTCTGGTATGATTGCATCATACTACGACCACGTCTACAACGTGACAGAGAATCACAGCTGTGTGTTGGTCATAATTGTTGACCGCACGGCTTAGGAATGTACAGTTTCACTTTAACCCTACGGCTGTCGGTAACGTGTTTGGTCGACCAAACACGCTACCGACACCCGAAGTAACCTCTTAACTGCTACTGAGGCTAACGCTCGAAGGACAAGACGCGCAACTACATGTCTTTTGCACCGAACAGTATCAACAGTAGCAGTCAATGGTGCCAGTGAACAAACTCATTTCGCTTCTAAAACCACTGCGTGAAACAACGACTGACATTCGCGTGAAGACACAGGTGCAAACGGGACCAGATAGAGGCACACACAACATAGTTTAACAAGAGACATAGATCCTCATGAGCCCCCGCGACTGCGGGGGCTCATGAGGATCTATGTCTCTTGCACCTGGGTAGCTTTTGTCTTAAACAGCAGGGCTCCTGTTTTAGTGCGTCTGTGTGTCTCTGACGCACTGAAACTCAAAATGACGTAATGAAAATGAGACGAAGGGGTAGGCAGACGCACAATAATTCAGCGCATTTGCGTCCAAGACGCACCATGCTTTCGCCACCGTGCGTACCTTATAACGGTGTCAGTTCTGTTTTTAGTGATGCGTTGGCTCGCTTAGCCGCGGCTGCGTTCAGATTTAACTGACACTTCGGTCCGCGCGAGTGTAGCTGGACGGGCAACGTGTTAGTTTACGAGTGGTGTAAGTATAATTATCACAAAGTGCGCACTGCATGTTGTTCGCGTTATTTGCTGTGATGTCAGCCATGCATTCTGTTATGGGATACGGCATCGTTTTGCACTGATTTTCGATTTTGAGCCGTGTCAAGTTGCGGAAAATGGTGCTCAACACCGCACACCAAAAGACGTTAATTTCAGCCTGGTTCCAGATCGACCAAAGTCTCATGACACAGGTCTAGATCTGGTTTTCACCACTCGTTTCTTTGTGTAATTGGAGCAAGTTTCCACTTTGGTAAGTCGGCCATGTACTGCTCTCGTCAGTGGACCAAACCATTTTGGTTGATATTTGTTTTCGTCGATGCGTTCTGCGTTCTTATGTGTCATTTGTTGTATCATTGTTTTCCAGTGTGTATGTTACTTCGCGTCCTGTTGCGATTTGTTAGACATTAGACCGCTTAGTGTTGTTCACTGGATTTTAGTTATTTAGGCACTTTCATTGTTTTGTTGTTGTTTTTTTTTTTTGTTTTTTTTTTCTTATTGGTAGATTATTCCGGCATTGTTTTGCTGTTCATTGTGTGTTTTGGCCGGTTCTTGACGGTAGATTATTCTGGCATTGTTTTGCCGTTGATTGCGTCGTTTGCAGAGGCTTGGATGTGGTTTTCTTGCCCGTATGGCTTAGATTGGTTCGTCCTGTGAAAGGACTGTGCGTCTTTGAAGACCTTATGTAAACACATCGTGACGTCTCTATTTATGAAATGGCCACGTTCCGTTGCTCTTGCTGCCATGGTAGATTATTTTAGCATTTTTTGCCGCTCATTGCGTTTATTGGGAGAGGGGTTGAATGTGTAGTTTTCTTTCCCCTGCGGTTTAGTTTGGCTTGTCATGTTAAATGAGTTAATATATTAAAACAAACAAACAACTACATACAAATGATGCAGTTTTCTTAAACAGACCCTTCAAGCTGCTGTGAAAATCCAGAAGAGGGTTAAAATCACACGGCATACATACTGAATGTATTTCAAAGACGGGGCACCAAACAGAGTCTGACCCCAGCTAGGTTCGAACTCACGACCTTTCGGACGCTCTACCTGCCAGCCTGAGCTCCCCAACTAATGGCCTAGGCTGAAAAAACTATACAACTGTATCTGTGTAAGCAGCATACGGCATAGTTGATTTTTAAAAAAATTGTTCAACATGTTAAAACAATTAGCTGAGAGTTAAACAACAGAAGAAAATAACAGTCTAGCACTAATTTATTTAACCATTCACACTGAGGCTAAAAGAAACAAATTTGTACACTGCCATAATTATGCAAGCTACATTATAGTACTTACAGATAAGGATATAGACCAATGGATTTAGTTCAAGGGTGGTGCCATAGTAGTTTGGCGCCTAGAGGCCAAGCTATTCTGGCACTACCCCTGAACTATTTTAGTCAAACGTATTTCACACACTGGTGTATTCCGAATGATTAGGATTAAGACTATTCATTTCAATAGACAAAAAAAACTTATACCCAGCAATCTGAGAACTTCCAGTCTCTCGCATATTTCCGCTACGTCTCTGGCTGTTTCTGACCGGAAACCTTTGAGGTCAGCGCTCGCATTTAGCGACAGGAGAGTCTGCAAAGGAATAATACGAGACAATAATACGATACAAAATCATTGTTGATACCGCTATGCAAACAGCTGCTACCCAAGCTAATCTGCAACCACAGGAGCGCGATGGTCGTTGCTTTAACTCATTCTACCCCAACACCGAAATCCCAAAATTTTGACGTCGTCCTCTGAAGAATTCATTGCAGTGCAGGACACAGATCGACCATGATAGTTCAAGGGTGATGCCAGAATAGCTTGGCGCCCATAGGCGCCAAGCTATTCTGGCATCACCCTTGAACTATCATGGTCGATCCTTATCTTGCTGTGGGTGTCTGGGGTAGAATGAGTTAATTACTCCTAACACAGGTAGTAGTACACGCAACGACCATCCCGCGCCTGTGCCTGTAACTACTGTTGACCTTTCATGTCCCTATGCATATCCCACTGTAGTGTCCTGAGGGTAAATGTGTTAATACACATCATTCGAGACGTGCTGCATCCGGATACGCGGCTTTATGCCGCGTATCCGGATGCGGAATCGTCTCGAATTTTATAGAGTACTAGCACATTTGAAATCGCCACAGCTTTGATCAGTTATATCCGTCGCAGTATATGCATTTTTACGAAATTGCTTTTACATCTTGACTGCCGGGACAGAGCCAGAAGCACCCAAATGCCTTATTTTGCCTTATTTTGTATCTATCTTCGTTGGACGGCTGGGGTTTTGGATCGAAATTGCGCATAATTTGCAATAGCCAGTATCTCATGTCATAGTTCTACCAGCTTTGTTTGAGTTGTTTTAGGGGACAGTAGGTTGGAAGTTACTAGCTTGGAAAGTTTTCTGCAACTGACCGCTGATGCTGTGAATTTTAGGATAGTTTTTGTTATGTGTTTAAAGTGCATGACTGTACAATAGTTATTATATTATACTGAGCAGCATTTTGCTTGATATAGTGCCGATAACAGGCAGATGTGATTACGAGACCCGAATCAAAATGTCCGAGTCGTAAGACGAGTACATTTTGATTCGAGTCATGTAATCACATCTGTCTGTTTATCGGCACTATATCAAACAAAACTGTTGCTCAATATAATTTATTACCCAGCCCAAAACAAAACTATGCCTCGCGTCACTCATTTTGCGGCTGATTGCTGTGTTCAGACAAAACACATGAATGGCAGACGACTGTATATCGCTGTCGACTCAGCGCGTAGATTTCGTCTGACTATTCGGTCTTGGCGATCTCTTCAGCACACCATCGGCAATGAAGACATCAGGCATTGTATACTATAACCGTGCGTGTTTCTGAGTAAATTCTACTTGTCGATATCGCCAGCTGACATCGCAGTCGTCAATTTCACTAATCAGTGCAGCGAATCGCACGTTTCCTGGCGTCTTTTCTCCGTTCGTGTGTGTGTGTGTGTGTGTGTGTGTGTGTGTGTGTGTGTGTGTGTGTGTGTGTGTGTGTGTGTGTGTGTGTGTGTGTGTAAGATATACATTTCGAGCGTTCATACACACTAAGAAGGATTTCATTACTACTACACATAAGAAGCTTGTTAATGTTGCAGTGGGAGCATATTTCGCGTTTCCGTTTTGAAAATGCAAGTATCATCAAGATCGAGTCTTCTTGGCACGCAAGGTTTTTGGGAAGGAAAGTATATCAAGCAAATTCATGAATATTAATTTGCTTGTTATACAATATATCAATAAATGTGTCAAAGAAGGGAAAACTTTATGGAGTGGGTACATACAGTTTTGTTTCTTTCAATACAAAACAGACCAAACATATCCTTGCAGAGACTGTAGCGTGGCTGTAAGTTGTCTTCTTTTATTTGCACACAACGTTAATGATATTTTTCTCACCTTAACGCATTTCACACTGCCCGTTTTGGCTGCATAGTGCAATGGTGTCCATCCCTTCAAGACACACGGAACGTCAGGGTGACAGTGACCTTCTTGCACCAGGAGTTTCACCGTGCTTTCCTTATAGCCAGTGCACGCTCGCTGAAAACAAATATCATACTGACGAACAAAAGCGGAAATGCGACACAATTCGAGTCATCGGAAACACTGAAGTGTTTCCGATGCCTCGCATTGTGTCGAATTTCCTTTACTCGTCAATATAATTATCGAAATTGTTGAGAAGAGAAAGCAGTGTTACAAGCAAAAGACGCGAGAAAATAAGCAGATGTGCTCACGCCGGATTACAAGTTTATGGATCGACTATGATAGTTCCAAGGTGGTGCCAGAATAGGGTGGCGTACTCCCGCTTCAGAGAACAACTTGCATTAGAGAAGTTACGTTTGCAACGAACGACTCCCAACAGCGAACGAGAGCGAAGTCAAGACGGAAAACCAGCGTGTGCGATCAGCATACACAATACTGAACATTTTAAAGAAAGGGGGTGGGGGTAGGGGGGGGGGAGTGAGGAGGGGGTGGGTGGGTGGGGGAGAGGGGGGGGGCAGACGATAGTCGTCTAGCCTCGAGAAAGTAAAATACAAATCGAAATCTCTCATTTTTTTATCCCCCAAAATATTGGAGTGGGGTGAGGGTGGGGGATCTTTGCCCCCCCCCCCCCCCCAATATTTTCTTGGCTACCCCCTCCCCTCTGCCCCCCCAGATCCCGCACCCGGTTGCTATTTAAGCCACTGATGTGTGTACTTATATAATTATGTCCAGTATGTACTTTTATTTTCCCAATAGAGGTACTTGAGGTAACTTGCTTACGTGCAGCGCGGTGAGTCCATCCCTGTCCGCCATGTTGATGTAGGCTCCAGCATTAAGTAGAATCCTCACCACGTCATCATAGCCCTTAGACGCCGCCAGATGGAGCGCACTAGAGCCTGCAGTTAAAAACACAAGTCAGTAATTGAAGTAAACAGAGCAAGAACTGGAACCTGACTATACTGACGAGAAAAAGAAAAACGACATTTTTGGAACCATCGGAAACACTTTAGTGTGTGATGTACAGGACACTTTAGTGTGTGATGTACAGGACACTTTAGTGTGTGATGTACAGGACACTTTAGTGTGTGATGTACAGGACACTTTAGTGTGTGATGTACAGGACACTTTAGTGTGTGATGTACAGGACACTTTAGTGTGTGATGTACAGGACACTTTAGTGTTTCAGATGGTTCCAAAAATGTAGCATTTCCTTTGCTCGTCAGAATTATTTCCTGTTTTTAGAGACACATAAGAACGGAAACACCCACTCCCACAGCCAGACGAATTTTGTTTCTCAATTCAACCTCTTCACAATAAAACGCTAAATGACCTTGCAACTAGCTTGTATATGCATACACAAAGTTTATGCGGCTTGTGTCGCGATGATTTCGGTAGGAATCATAGCAACAAAACCTGCTACCGACAGCTAAAGGGTTCACGTGCGACCATTTTCACATAGGTTTAGAGGACTCCGCATTCACCACAAAGGACTGCACAGTTTGTTCAAAGCTATCTATGGAGATCTGTGGACCTCACTCAAACATTCACTACATTTATAACATACAGGACTCTGCAATCTGTCGAACGCTAACCGGAGAAGATTTGCGGACCTAACCGAAGCATTCACGTATTGCAAGCTGCTCAAGGGACTGCGCAGTTTGTTGAACCAGGGGCGGATCTGGGAGTGGGGTGCGGGGTTCCAGGGGTTCCGGGACCCCTCCCCCCCCCCCCCCGACTCCAATCTTTTTAAAAATGCTGTAGCAAAGTCCCTTTTGGGGGTGTTTTCACATCCCCTCCACCCCCTCCCAACCCCCCGTTGTTTGATATTTTGGCGAACGGTGAGAGTCTTAACACGCATGCGCCCTCTCCCCTTCTCTCTACACTCCCCTACCCCCTCCCCCCGATCCCCGCTTTTCGATTTTCGGCGCCTGGAAGCACGGTCTAGCGTCGGGGAGGCCTTTTCTTTCAGGTTGAAGGTTCGAAACAAAAACGTTGGAACCCCCCTCCCCCCCCCCCTCCACTCTAGGTAACTGATCTTCCCCTGTGGACGCTAACCAGGCCAGATCTACATGGATTTCATTCACATTTACTTGAAGGTCTAAGGAAGCGTGCAGCCTGTTGAGCGCTAGCTAGATGGGAGAAGTCGGGTTTCTCAAACATTAGTGAGGTTTCGATTTTCTCTTAAACAAAATCGAATGCGATTTTTTGTAAAAAAATAAAAAAAACAACACAATGACAAAATACTGTTTTTGGTTGACAAACTTTAACGTAAAACGATATTGTGTCTTAAAAAAAAAAGAAGGTGGGATGAACCATAACCCACAAAGTCCCTTTTTATATGAGAGCTGTCCTCGCTGTCAATGGTCTTTACCTTTTGTCTTTGGACCTGATTCCTGATGTTGAATTATCTCCTATTGAAAAAGTCTCACAGATCTGCCAATGCGTCAGTAAGTTCTATAAGGAGCGCAGGACATACGCGTCATTGATTTGTCAAACGTCATTTGTCATGACGTATGTTTTAGTTTTTACGTAATTTTATATTTTACGTGATATGAGTTTCACTTTCGCTTCATAGGCTTGAGAAAATGGTGACAAAACTAGAACTTCACAATTTCAGTCTTGCTATAATTTGTGTGAAAGCAGGTTGACTTTACCTAGCTACATGATATACTAAGTACACGGGTCTCCTGCATGCTCTTCTGAAAACGCGTCGATGTGTGTGTGCGTGTTAGTGCGTGCGTGCGCGCGCGCTCCAAACATTTCCAAGAGGCATAGATCCTCATGCGCCTTGAGGTCGCATGAGGATCTATACCTCCTGGAGTTGCATAAATCGGCATAATTTTCATGCAAAGTGTTTGGTGAGGCGATATAAGGAAATGGTCAGGGGATGTAACTGTTTGTGGTGCACGAGGAAGATGTCACGGGATGTAACTGAACTTTTACTTTGTCCAGAGGGCTGAGTGATTTCCCTTGGTATGTGCGCCGTATGCTACCCGCGCCCACCTGTTTTGTGATTCATTTGAAATGATTCACTGCGCCCAAAATGTTGAGGACAAATTATGACATGTCCAGCTAATCACACAAGGATTTGACTTGTCTATAGTATACTTTAATATAAGTGATAGTGAAGTTACGTTTATGCCGAACAACTCCTAACAACGACTGTGAGCGATTAAGGGCTGGCTTAACTGGGCGAGACAAACCCGAACCGATGTCTCGGCGAGACACCCGAGACAGTCAATGCGAGATACCCGTTCCACCCGTTTATTAGGTTCGGCACGTCTGATCTTGTCTCGGAGAGTTCGCCGAACCTATTAAAGGGTGGGTCGGGTATCTCGCATTGACTGTCTCGGGTGTCTCGCCGAGACGAGGTTCGGGTTTGTCTCGCCCAGTTAAGCCAGCCCTTTACAGCAGATCACCAAGTTCAGTGTTTCATCAACAACACTCAACACATCTGCAAGAGGCATAGATCCTCATGAGCCCTTCGGGCTCATGAGGATCTATGTCTCTTGCAGATATTTGGAATGTTGTCTGTGCTTATGGTACACGTTGGTTATCCGCCGTTACTTCGCTCTCGTTCTTCGTTGTTCAGTAGTCGTTCGTTCCAAACGAAACCTCAATCACTCATTATATGTCTTTTTCACACGTGCTACAGTCCCATCCAGTGTTCATATTCTCACCCCGGTTACCTCTCTCGATTCGATCCGTATCAACCACTGCACAACGATGGCAGTGCATGTCTCTTGTTTATGTCAGAGAGTTTATGCCTGTAGATTTTCGAAAAAAAATAAACAAATTAAACAAGAACAAACCTTGTGAATCCTTTGAGTTAACATCTGGGAACAAAGGATGATCCAGAATCTGTTGCACTAGGTCCGCCTTGCCTGAAACAGCAAGAGTATGTTACCTTAGTCACGCCTCATAATAATTTTTCGAAACTTCTAGAGGGGGTGGGGGGGGGGGTGGGGGGGGGGGTCAAGCCCAGTGCGTAAAGCTCCTCGGCCTCGGGCCGACGGCGGACGCAGCTGGCCCGCACTGCTGTGCGCAGGCCAACTGCAGCCTTCGTGGGCTCGAAGACCTTTTGCTATCGGGCTTTATACTCCAGCCGTGGAAGGATCGATTAATATAATAATCATTAGAGATCAATTCTAGAGATACGTGGCAAGGCATACAGAAAATCACAAACGTGCAGACACTCACAACCCCACACTGGCAAAGGATCTGAACGTGTTTTACGGTCGTTTTGACAGGCAAAATAACCACCCCGTTACTGTGCCACCCCCGCTTAGTACCGATGATGATTTTCTTGTGGTGTGTGAAAGGGATGTGAGGCGGCTTCTCAGACGTTTGAATGTGCGTAAGGCAGCAGGCCCTAATGAAATTTCTCCTGGCCTTTTGCGTTACTGTGCCGACCAGGGGCCGGATGCTTTACAGCTTTATAAGCCTTAAAACACTGTTAAAAGTGAAAATTTACAAACGTTTTGTAAAAATCGTGTTTAGCGCACTTAGATGCGATGCACGACAGACGTCTAAATTGTAAAACAGTTTTAAAAATGAAAATTAAAAATCGTTTTTAAAAATCGTGCTTAGCGCGCTTAGATGCGACGTATGGAACGTTTAACACTGTTTTAGCGAGGATTTTCGCTTGTAACTTTAGAAGTGTTCGGAGCTATTCTAAACGCACTAAAACGCTTTTTAAATGGAATGGACGCTGAATGGGCGCCATTTTGAATCAGCCGCTTCATTGCGGAAGTTCGACATCAGCGAAGAAAAGAGAGATCGCTGCATCCTTTCGAACAAAATATAACGACGAACAACATCGGTTTCAGCGTTTGAGATTTACTGAGAAGGGCTGAAAAGCATTGGGAAGTGAAATATTGTCGGAGAGATCGGCGGCGGTCAGCCGGCGTAACACAGCCTGACTTTGTATATAATTATAATAAGCTCGGTTACCATCAACACCTCTCACCGTAGAAGGCCTCCTAAACCCCGACCCTAAAACATGGTCCACCACCACCAAATACACAATACACCTGCTTAATAAGCACCCACTAATCCGATACATCTAACCAAACTACAGACATGACGAGAGGTAGATCAAAAGCGATGCGTGGACATCAGCGACAACCAGTCAGAACATAACTCCCCCCCCCCCCTCAACCCCCGGCCCACCCCCCCGTGGACGAAATCAGCGAGAGCTGGAAGTCCGTATCCTTTAAAAATAGCATAGCATAGTTACCATCAATGCCTCAATAGCGAAGTCGGTAAGACTCGCGGTCAAAAATGTCACTTTTGAAACCACGACTGGCGTGGTTCGAGCCACAGCTTTTCCGTTTTGTTTTTTCCTTGTTTGTTTGTTGTTATTGTGCTGCACGTCTTTTATTATTTCCATATTCCTTCAGCAGGACTGCTTCCTCTGCCGAGAAAAAAATTGTTGTTGGTTTTTGTATTATTATTTTGGTGTGTGGAAATAGTCCCCCCCCACCCCCCCCCCCCCCCCCCCGCCCCCCCCCCCCCCCCCCCCGGACTTGGAGCAGCCATCTTGGCCGGAATGGAACTGACGAGTGACGCAATAAAGTTACTTGAGGTCAATCTTATAGGTGTTAGTTCTTTTTCTTACGAACTTTCGTTCGTCAGCTATTGTTTCACGTCATACCTTCAGTTACAGCCTCATTATCAGACAAAAATAAGTTGCAAGTTGTGTAATTGTTTCTGTACATATTCTGAACAGGCCTAAATATTACTAAATTGTGGTTTAATTGTCTTTGCTAATCGTGTTTCTTTTTTCATTGGGATTTTCTCTCCATACTAGTGATCATAAATCTTTACTGCGAATGAGCTATTCAAGGAACCCCCTATCAGTCTATTTATAATTATATCGGTGACGTAGTGCGGTAGACAATTTTTAGCTAAAACGTTGTTAACTTTTTGAAGAAACGTGTCGTGCATCAGTTTTAAAAGTGTTGTAAAACCTCTGTTAACTAAAACGATTTTAACTTTAAAATGCTTTTAATTTAGAACGCTGTTAAGCATCCGGCCCCAGCACTCGAGCGTTCTCACAGTCATATTTAACTGGTCACTACAGGCATGCAAGGTTCCACACTGTCTGAAAAAGTCAGCTATTATCCCCGTACGAAAAAAAGGCAACCATCAGTACCCTTAACGACTACAGGCCTGTGGCATTGACCTCCGTCATAATGAAAACGTTTGAGCGGCTGATCCTGCAGCACATCAAGTCTGTCATGCCCCCGCCCCCGCCCCCCCCCCCCTCCCTCGATCCTAATCAGTTTGCTTACCGCGCGAACCGATCAGTAGAGGACGCTGCGTCGCTAGGGCTGCACTATATTCTGCAGCATCTGGAGAAGCCAAATGCGTATGTTATGCTGCTTTTTGTTGATTACAGCAGCTCATTCAACACTATCATACCGTCCAAACTGCTTGAAAAGCTGCTGCACCTTGGCTTCGCACAGTCCATCTGTAACTGGGTTCTGGATTTCTTGTTAAACTGACCCCAGATTGTCAGGATCGGTTCGTGCGGTTAAAACTGTGTTCAGCTGTGTCAGTTCTCTACTCCTGGTCAATGAGGACATGTATCCCAGTCTTTGACCTTGAGTACGGGAGCTCCCCAAGGATGTGTTTTATCACCATTGTTGTATTTTCTTTTTACACACGACTGTTTATCCCACTATGATAGCACAAGCATAGTGAAATTTGCTGACGATACGACAGTCAAGGGTTTAGTACATAACAATGACGAGAGTGCATATCGGGATGAGGTAGACATGTTAGTAGGCTGGTGTTCTGACAACAACTTGGATTTGCATGTTGGTAAGACCAAGGAAATGATAATTGATTTCAGGAAAAAGAAAACTGACCCCCTTCCCTTAACCATCCAAGGAAACGATATTGAAATTGTTGAAACGTTCAAGTTAATGGGTACTCTTATCTCGCACGATCTGAAGTGGGAGAAGAATATTGAACAGCTAGTAAAGAAAGCCCAGCAGCGCCTGTTTTTTCTTCGGCTGTTGAGTCTTTTGGCGTCAGTCAGCAGATCATGGTGCAGTTTTACCGCGCCGCCATTGAGAGCGTTCTTATCTTCTCAATGACGGTGTGGTATGGCAGCGCAACCGACGAAGCCCGCAAGAAACTAAACAGGGTGATCATAACAGCATCTCATATTGCCGTTGGAAGCGATCTCCTCTCGCTGGAACCTCTGTACCACGCACGTACTATCAAGAGAGCGAGCTCTATCATACATAACGAGCACCATCCTGCACATAGCCTGTTCGAGCCCTTGCCATCTGGATCACGCTTTAGATCCATTAAGGCCAAAACCACTCGTTTTCAGAAGAGCTTTTATCCCTTGGCTGTTCAGGCCCTGTCTAATGTGGCTGTGATATGATATAACTCAGCAGATTGACTCAAAGTCCCTTTAAGATTACCTACAGCCTATCTTAGTTGTTTATAATTCGTTATATGTCCCATTAAACCTCATCTTAAACAGGATATACAGTTTTACAAATACATATAAATTTAGCTAATCTGTTTTCGTTGAGGCTCACTTGGCGGTTTTTGTTGTCATAATATGGTTATTATGTTATAGATTTATCTTATTTTACTTACTTAGATGTGTATGCATACTTAGTAGAATGACTGCTATACAGTCATATGTGTGGTTTGGTATTTTAGAGTCTGCTTGATTGTGATGTATGTATGTTTTATGTGTTGATCTTAATATGGACGCTCGTCAGTTATGCGGCAAAACATTCCTAATGTTTATGCATATGGCAATAAAGTTTATCTTATCTCTTATCTTATCTTAGACCGGCACTATACTCCTTTCTGCCAATCGGCTGAAAGCGCAGCCAACCGCTGAACCCAACACGCACGATCACGATCATGATAAACACACGCATTCACTCTGAAGACAAACACAGAGACAAGCTATCGGTGATTACACACCAGCTGTGAAAGGACAGATTGTCCATTACTGATACAGACTTCAAAGGTAGTGTCAGATTACTTCCCTAGACGCCTTCCCTGGCACTGCCCCTAAACACCATCAACAGACGATCTTCGGGAATCAGAAGTATGTCAACATTGCACGTGTTTCGACGAAAACAGTGTATTAAAAGCCCGGATAAACATGCGGTACCGTCTCGACGAAAACAGTGGATTAAAACCCCGGACAAACTTGAGTGAACGCAAGTTTGTCCGGGTTTTTTATTCCACTGTTTTCGTCGATATCACTTGTTTTGTCCGGGCTTTTAAGCCACTGTTTTGGTCCAAAAACGCGCAGTTAGCACCTACTTTTGATTTCCGTACAACGTGTATTCCAAGCAACGGCCCGCTGCGATATACACAGGGTGCGTGTGCTAAAAAATAGCACGACAATATCTAGGGTGAACGGCAGATTTAGTTTTCGAATTTGTCTTTGTGAAAAACATTGGGAACTAGATCAGTCTTCTGTCACCATTTTGTGTCAGAATAGACCACGTTCGGTTAAAATAATTTTTTTTTAAAACGAACATTTAACACGACAGTAATTTCAGGCTGTTGAGGATGAAATGATTAGACTGAAAATAGGTTCATTCAGAGAGTGAGAAATGGAAATGAAAATGAAATGAAATGAAACTATTTTCCAAGGATAAGAGAGAGAGGAAAAGAGAGAGAGAGAGAGAGAGAGAGAGAGAGAGAGAGAGAGAGAGAGAGAGAGAGAGAGAGAGAGAGAGAGAGAGAGAGAGAGAGAGAGAGAGAGAGAGAATGAATAAATGAATGAACGAATGAATGAATGAATTAAACTTTATTTTTCAAGGATGGAGATAATAGGCGCACAGGCCTCTTTTCATATCTGTCCTTGCTAAACTCCGGATTTAATCATAACAGCAATTCAATACAGGCAAATAACACATACATTCACTGACAAAATAAGCTTTGTTGACAAAGTAAAATCAATTTAACGTCAGTAAACAAGCATACACAATCACAATCACAATCTTACACAACACATCACCAAACCCACCCACCGACTCGGCCACACCCTCGACTGGATCATCACCTGCACCTCCGATCAACTCTTTCTCGACTTTGACACCTCCTCTGTGCTTCCCTCTGACCACCTCCCTATTCTCGTCTCCCTCAACCTACCTCCCCCGAAAAAAACCCAAGCTCCTTGTCTCTCGTCGCAAACTAAAATCTGTCAACCGAGAGAGCTTCTTCGACGAAGCTGTCGACCTTCTCCTGGACCCCGCCTCCTCTCCTGATCTTGCATCCCATTTCGACTCCTCCTTTCGAAAACTTCTAGACACCCATGCACCTGTCACCACCTGCTCCATACCCAACCGACCTCCCTCCCCCTGGCTCACTGACGACATACATAGCTGAGGCCAAGCGCGAGCGCCGACAAGCGGAACGCCGCTGGCGCTCATCTGACCTCACCGTTCACAGACAGATCTTCCAAACAACTAGATCCAAAGTCTGCAGCATGATCTCCGACTCCAAACGTAAACACCTTGAAAACAAAAACCTGGAATCCACTTCTTCCAAAACCCTCTACGCTACCATGAACTCACTCCTAGGCATTTCTATAGACTCTCCTCTCCCCAACACACACAGCAAAGAAGAACTCCCGTCCGCTTTTTCCACCTATTTTTTTCCGACAAAATCCAAACTCTGCGCAACACACTCGACACTCTGCCTTCTCCGCCTTGCCCTCCCGACACCCCCTTTTCCGGCACCCCCCTCTCGTCCTTCCGCCCCGTCTCTCAGGACGAAGTCCTCAAGACCATAAAGTCCATGCCTCTCAAAAACCTGCGAACTAGACCCTCTCCCAGCTTCTCTCTACCGGGACGGCCTTCCAAAACTTCGGCCATTCATTACCGACATCATCAACACATCTCTAGAGAATGGCTCCGTCCCTGATATCTTCAAGTCCGCCATCGTCCGTCCTCTCCTCAAAAAACACAACCTCGACCCAAACGAACTCAAAAACTATTGCCCAGTCTCCAATCTATCTTTCCTGTCCAAGCTTCTTGAGAAGGTCGTTCTCAACCAGCTCAACCTCCACCTCGCCAACAACAACCTCCTCAGTCCCTTCCAGTCTGCCTATCGCAAACATCACAGCACTGAAACAGCCCTTCTACATATCTTAAACGACCTGCTTCTCTCCACTAACTCGGGCAACATCTCCCTTCTTACGCTACTCGACCTCTCTGCCGCCTTCGACACTATAGACCACACTATCCTCCTCCACCGCCTTCACCATTCCTTTGGCATCACTGACTCTGCTCACTCCTGGTTTCTCTCCTACCTCTCCGACAGACAGCAGTCCGTCACCATCGACGGCGTCTCCTCCAACCCAGTCACGCTCTCCTGCGGAGTTCCACAGGGGTCCGTCCTGGGCCCTGTCCTTTTCACACTCTACACCTCTCCCCTGTCCAACATCATCCAGTCTCACCACATACACCACCACCTCTACGCTGACGACTCACAACTACTAGACAAAGACAAACTCGACAACACTCAGTCACTACTGACTCGCACGGCTGACTGCTACGAAGACGTGAAAAACTGGATGACAGCAAACAAGCTTAAACTGAATGACGACAAAACGGAAGCCATGCTGGTAGGTACTCGCCAGAAACTTTCACAGCTCCCTCCCTCTCTCCACCTTCAACCCGACAGCACCCCCATCTCCCTCTCTGACTCGGCCAAAAACCTCGGCGTTATCCTCGATTCCTCTCTTTCCATGACCAGCTTTGTTTCCGCCACGGCCCAGGCATGCTACTTCCACCTCCGCCGCATTGGTCAGATCAGAAAATACCTCACTACCGAAGCTGCCACCAAACTTGCTGTCTCTCTCATCCTATCTCGCATCGACTACTGCAACTCTCTCCTTTCCGGCCTCCCTCACTCCACCACTTTCACTCTCCAGCGCGTCCAGAACAATGCTGCCCGCCTCGTCCTCAGAAAGAAAAAATCCGACCACATCACTCCCCTGCTCAAACTCCTTAACTGGCTTCCCATCCCCCAACGCATCCAATACAAGATTCTGTCTCTCTGCTACAAATCCCTGAACAACTGCGCTCCCGCCTATCTCTCAAACTTACTTCACCCCTACACTCCTCCTCGCTCCCTCCGCTCCGCCTCCGACCCTCTCCGCCTCCACATCCACCGCACCAAACTCAACACTTTTGGCCCCCGCTCCTTCTCAGTATACGGTCCATCCATCTGGAACACTCTCCCACTCTCTCTCCGTCAGAAACACTCTCTCTCCTCCTTCCAGTCCGCCCTCAAAACTCATCTCTTTCAACAGTTCTAGCACTATACCACCACACTCCCCACCCTAAGCAGACTGTCGTAATGTATTTCACTATTTGTGGTTCGTGAGTCGTTGTCTAAAGCGTGCGCATGCGTGCGCGAGTTGTGAGTGCGCGCTTAGAGTTATAATTATTATAAGATAAGCGCATTATAAATACCGTAATTATTATTATTATTATTATACATGCACACACGCCAACACACACACACACACACACACACACACATGCACGCACGCACACACTCACGTGCGCATACACACACGTTGCTGATACTCCCGAGAGAGAGAGAGAGAGAGAGAGAGAGAGAGAGAGAGAGAGAGAGAGGGGGGGGGGAAGGGAGGGAGGGAGGGAGGGAGGGGGGGAGAGAGAGAGAGAGAGAGAGAGAGAGGAGGGAGAGGGAGAGAGAGAGGAGAGAGAGAGAGAGAGAGAGAGAGAGAGAGAGAGAGAGAGATGATGAGGATGATGATGATGATGATGATGATGGTGATGGTGATGGTGATGTTGATGATGGTGATGACAAATCTGTTCTTTGATGATAAAGGATTATGTAATACGATGTCTGTTTCACAAACTTTCCTGTGTACATAACAGAACATGAAACGAAAACAGACACATCCTGTGAAAAAAATACAAGAATTAAAAACTTAATCACCACGAGACGTAAATAACCAGGAATTAACTTCAAACTGGCATTTAAAATTAAGCGACTTCAGCTTCAATTTAATTGGCACGTACCAGGAAATACTGGGCAGGTTTCCACCATCCTGTTGCACAGGGCCTAGAACTCCTTCGTCGAAGGAGTTATAGGCCCTGTGCAACAGGATGGTGGAAACCTGCAAAGCAGACAACTTCCGGCTCTGGTCAAGAGTACCGATAACTAAACTGAGATATTGAGAAAGACATTTTATTCATAGATCTGGCATCTTGCCATTTTTACTGAATGAGAATTTGTTGACTACGATACGTGTCGAACATTTTATTTTATTTTATTTTCCTTCTGTGCTGCCTTTGAGCGGAAAAGCTTTATCACAGCCATGTTGCGTAAACGGCTAAGTGTGCACAACATTGTCCTATAGAAAGTCTGGTCAACAAAAAGGTATGGGCGCACGCGATATTGAAACCTGACTACTTTCAGCTCATGCACAATGACATCATTACACAGTGACGACTGGCACATTAGCGTCATGTACTGGCTATTAGAAACATTTGTCTGGCATCCAATATATTGACGTCACATTACAAAATAAATTACGTCAAGACCTTTGCCAAGACACAATTATGGCTGTGTTGTGACTAGGTTTGTGCCGAAAACTAGCTGTAATCGGATTTATGCAAAGAAAAAGGTGAGTACGAAATAGATTCTTACATCGGTGTTTAGGTGATACTGAGAATCTCACTCTCGTGGTCTTAAAACCTTATCCTACTCGCTTTCGCTCGTAGGATAAGGTTTTAAAACCACTCAAGTCAGATTCGCAGTATCACCTAAACACCGATGTAAGAATCTATATATAGCAAACCCTGAGACTTCACAATTATTGTACTAACAACAACAGAAGTCAACGAACTGTGAATTTAAAATGTTACAGGAATACATCATTACAAAAGATATTAACCCCTTCAATTCTGAATAAACACTGAACACCATCCAACTGCAAGAGGTATAGATCCTCATGAGCCCCCGCAGTCGCGGGGGCTCATGAGGATCTATGCCTCTTGATGAAACCACTCTGCACCCATTTTTTTCTTGACGGCTGGGCCGGTTCCATCTTTGACGTTGGACTTTGCGATTTAGTTCAAACACACAAATCTGCGTACACTGGCAGGAAAGGGGTTAACAAGAATGATACCTTCAACGACAGCCCTGTGCAGAAGCGTGGTGTGACCAGTTTTGCGCGAGGCGGGCGGGGGAGGCGTCCCGATGGGGAACTGCGTCAGTTTGGCGTGAAGGCCAGCCTCTCCCGTAATACCGCCAGAAAAGGTCCCTATCAGACATTCCAGACCTGAAAAAAAAATTACTGCCGGTGCTCAGAAAGCAATACCCAAATGCAAGAGGTATAGATCCTCATGAGCCCCCGCATTTGCGGGGGCTCATGAGGATCTATACCTCTTGCTTGTCTCTGACTACCTCTACATTTGTGCTTGTATATTTCCAGACGATGGCATTGGAGGGGTTAAGCTAATCATGTGCAAACTTTTAGACCGTTCAGCTCTAGGCATGGTCCGCACGTCTGGCAGCAAGTTGTCTCATCTTGTATGTTTGAAAGGAAACATTTTCCAACACCTTGAAAGGTACGACATATATGTACGTTTAAATCATCAAATAAATAAATAAATAAATAAAAGAAAAAACAACAACAAATAAACAAGAAACAAAGATATCAACAGACACTCACTCACTCACTCACTCACTCACTCACTCACTCACTCACTCACTCACTCACTCACTCACTCACTCACTCACTCACACAATCACTTACACGATGAATGAATGAATGAATGAATGAATGAATGAATGAATGAATGAATGAATCAGTGAGTGAGTGAGTGAGTTAGTCAGTCAGTCAGTCAGTCAGTCAGTCAGTCA
This sequence comes from Semisulcospira habei, assembly GCA_036245525.1. Classification (NCBI taxonomy): domain Eukaryota; kingdom Metazoa; phylum Mollusca; class Gastropoda; family Semisulcospiridae; genus Semisulcospira; species Semisulcospira habei. Next base: position 28,997,116 of record BTPG01000007.1, on the reverse strand, counting down.
GTCAGTCAGTCAGTCAGTCAGTCAGTCAATCAATCAAACAAACCGTGCACCACGTCGCATTGTTGGAAGTAGAAGTAGCCTTGTCTTTCCTCCTCTATAATGACGTGAAACACACGACCCTCCACAAGAACAGACAGACATTTCCCACCGTCTCGCTCCCTCACTAGGTACACTGCTTCGCTTGCACTGTGGACATGATGCTCTATTGCCGCTGTAATAAAAATAACCAGACAACCAAATCACCAATAACAAACAAACAAACAAAAACAAAAACAAATATGAGCAGGTGAGTCTACTTTTAACCGAGCAACACTGTTAAAGGGGCACACCCGACCTTTTATAAGGATTCAGTTCGTTGTCCCACCAAATGCTTTCTTTCGTCCGTTTAAAGCGAAAAGAGTCCCACCGGAATCTTCTGACGGATACGTAACAAGATTGCTTCTGATAGGCGATGGTAGCTGACGTCATAACCATTCTCTACAACCTTAGGTCATCTGCATAATTATAACCAATCAGAGACAAAATGGCGGACGAACCAGCGAAGAAAAAAAGCAAGTATCATCGAGTCGAGCCGACATTGACAGACTCGGTAACGGCGGAAGAGAAGAAAGAGGAAGAGAGACAAGATACCCCTAAGTAGAACTGACATCGGACTGACAAGGGAATAATTATGGACATGTGGCAACGCGTAAAGCAAGAGCTTGGCATGACGTGACCACCCACCCGAATGTGTCACTTTCCCGACTCAGTAAATAATCTACGGTCTTTGTCGATCTTCCTATAGGAGTTCCGCGAGCGCAAGTGATTTTCAGATTCAGTTCATGATCTTCAGTAGAATTTATCTCTTACTTATTTCGCAAGATTTTAAACCTGTTTTATTATATAGTTACCAGCTAGTTATTATATTTTATGCTGCAGAGATCTGAAAACTACGTGTGTCAAAGTTGCACATTCGCTGGTCGTAACATGTTTTTATCTGTGCCGGCTCTCATTCACTCGATTCAGAGAGGTAGTGCTTCTGCTGCGCGGATAAATTTGTCGTTTTTAATGATGCTTTAATAATAATAATAATAATAATAATAATAATAATAATAATAATAATAATAATAATAATAATAATAATGGTCTCAAGGGATCTCTGCCGGACTCAAAGGGTGGAGGCTAGGCCCCAGGGGACGAGTTGCGTTGGTGGTGCGGGTAGTGGGGAACTCTTACAGCGCCTCCCCCGGCATCACCCTAGTCTAGGGTCTCTTGGCCTTTGTGAGGCACCCTCGTGTGTAATCCCTCCGGACTAGCATAGCATCCCTCTATCCCAAGACCGTCCGTGCGTGGTCCTTGGCCACATCCTCTCCGAGGTGATAAAAAAAAAACTGGGCAGCCCTAGCCCCTAGGCTGAACACGGCGGATCTAGAGGAGAGAACCTCGAAAATAATCATTGTCCTGCTGCCTTGCAGGCCTGGCCGCTTGGCTGCGGAAAGGATAAGAGAAAAAAACCCTGATATCAAAGCCCCCGTGTCTCCGGGGAACGTTTTCGAGCCAGAGACTAGGACAAGGACAGTCTGATATAAAACCTACGACCCGAGGACCTCGATGCCACCGTCCCAGCTTGCTAGGCCATGGCAGACGAACCAAGTGTTTAAAGGGTGGGGCCAGTACTGCCCACACTGCACTCCACCAAAAAGCTCCACCGTGCAGACTTTAGGAAAGGCCCACGGACCATGACACCGACCTTTCCAAGTCCTGTAGAGATGGGCAAGGGGCAAAACGGCAGATGAAAGATGTCACTGGAAGCCGCAGTCTCAAACCTGCATGCAGGCGGTTCAGGATATTGGTCGCCTGGTGTTGACCTGGGGATGACAACGTCACTCGGCACACCCTGAACGACCAAGCAGCCTTCTCTAGGGACAGCACTGCTTGCTCCACACGGAGAGGGGCCTAGAAAAGGTGGCCTAACCAAAGCTCATCCCCTCGTAACCCCAGTTGGCTAGCCGCGGTCAACGGGCATCTTCTCCTGCGGTCAGAAAACAAGAAAAAACAACGGATCCACTCCCATGACGACCACGACAGGACTCAACGTAGCATGCTGGAACATCCGAACCATGCTCGACACAGCAGACAGCGGACGACCTGAACGTCGCTCCGCCCTCATTGCCCATGAATTGCGGAGGTTAAACATCGACATCGCCGCGTTCAGCGAAGTACGCCTCCCGGAGGAAGGCAGCCTCCAAGAATTGGCGCTGGCTACACCCTCTACTGGTCAGGCAGGCCTGCATCAGAGAGACGGCTCTCAGACGTGGGCTTCATGGTCAAGACCCCCATTGCGACTAAGCTGGAAAACCTACCAACGAGTCACTCCGACGGCATCATGTCCATGCGCCTCCCACTGAGACACCAGCAATACGTCACCCTTCTCAGTGTGTACTCCCCAACCCTCCTGGCAGAGCCTGCAGAAAAAGACAAGTTCTACTCTGACCTGCGCAGCCTCCTACAGAGCACCCCTGCAGACGACAAAGTCATCATCCTTGGCGACTACAACGCCAGAGTGGGCCAAGGCTCTGAAGTCTGGAAAGGAGTCCTCGGCAAGCATGGCGTTGGGAACTGCAATGACAATGGCCGCCTATTGTTGGAGTTCTGTGCAGAGCAGCAACTTGTCGTCACCAACACTACTTTCCACCAAAAGGACAGTCGAAAGACCACCTGGATGCATCCTCGCTCCAAGTACTGGCACCTTATCGACTATGTCCTAGTGCGTCAGAGGGACCGCTGCAAACTCAGGCTCCGCCTCAAGCTGAAACCCAAGAAGGCCCCCCTCCCCCCCCCCCCCCAAGAAAAAGCTTGATTCTGCCAGCCTTCAGCGTGACGACAAGAAAGCTGCCCTTCAGACAGATTTACAGCGCATGCTCAAAGACACAGTTGATCCAGCAGACTCCTCCCCTGAAACACTCTGGGAACAACTGTAAACTGCTATTGTAAAATCTTCTGTGGAAGTCTTGGGCTTTGTTAGAAAGAGGAACAAAGACTGGTTTGACGAAAACGACGTAGAGATCCAGGAACTTCTAGCAACAACAAAAAAAGAGCCGCCCACCAGGCCCACCTAGCCCAGCCTCCCTGCCCTGTGAAGAAGTCTGCCTTCCGCCTCATCTGCAGCAGTCTCCAGCGCAAGCTTAGAGAGCTCCAGAACGAGTGGTGGTCCATACTCGCCCAGCTTTGCGCTGACAACGGTGACTACAGGGGCTTCTACGAAGCACTGAAAGCAGTGTATGGCCCCAGGCAACTGGTACAAAGTTCCCTGTGAAGCGCTGATGGACAGGCACTCCTCACAGATAATACCTCCATCTTGAACCGCTGGTCGTAATACTTTCAGGACCTCTTCAGCGCTGAGCGCACTGTTCAAGAAGCAGTCATCCTCCAAATTTCACACCTCCCACTAAAGGTTGAATTGGACGAACTCCCACTGCCGAAGAGACCCTCGCAGCCATCCACCAGCTCAAGAGTGGCAAAGCAGCAGGCATTGACGGAATCCCGCCAGAGATCTGGAAACATGGAGGCCCAGCACTGCACAATAAGCTCCACGACCTCTTTCTCTGCTGCTGGGAGAAAGAAACACTACCAAAGGATCTCCGTGATGCAGTCATCATCAACCTGTACAAGAACAAAGGAGAAGTCTGCCTGCTCTAATTATCGTGGAATTACCCTGCTGTCCATTGCCGGAAAAATTCTCGCAAGGCTGCTCCTGAATCGGCTGGTACCTGCCATCGCTGAAGACCACCTCCCAGAGGGCCAGTGTGGCTTCAGAGCTAACAGGAGCACCCCCGACATGGTCTTTGTGCTGAGACAGCTTCAGGAGAAGTGCCGCGAGCGGAACAAAGGGCTGTACATAACGTTTGTCGACCTAACAAAAGCGTTCGACACTGTGAGCAGGCAAGGCATGTGGCAGATCCTGGAGCGACTTGGCTGTCCCCCAAAGTTCCTCAGCATGATTGTCCAGCTCCACGAGGACCAGCAAGGCCAGATCAGACTCAACAGTGACGAAAATTGCAATTTTGTACTGGCAGCGGAATTTTACGGGCAGCCAGTGCAGCTGCTTCAGTAGAGGCGTAACGTGGTCTCTCTTTCGTTTCTTCAAGATGAGACGCGCCGCATTGTTTTGAATCATCTGCAAGCGTGAAATCTGATCTGCCGGTAAACCTGCCAGTACAGAATTGCAATAATTTACATAGACCTCGACGTGTGAGACGTGAAATTGAGTGCCGTGCAGAAAGTCGGTATAATTACCAGTGTTCTGTTTCAATGATTGAAGACGGTGCGTGTTTCCGACGGGTAAAAGATCAAAGGTCAAACTAGGCACCGTGGCACGCTCGCAGTGCGGCGGCGCACTACTGTACGCAGGATCGTTACTAACAGTGACAATACTATTAGCAGGTCGAGCGGAACCCGCATTGTGATTTTGACAGCATAGCGAGTACAGAAGGGTTTTCAGTTCTACTTTCTCGGATCTGGTGTAAAATTACGTCAAAGGGATGCCCGAGAACGTTAGCACACGTGTACACTGACACGTGTGTACATCACACCGATGACCTCGTGACCTGCAGTATTGTGATACACTGAAAGCCGGGTTCTGCCTTGTGACGTACGCTCATAAATTTGCATATTAATTCAAAACGAGGCCGATGCAGACGATCAATTCGCGACTCGGGTATAAAAACAATGAATGAAAAAAAATTAATTTCGACATTTGACATTGTATTTACATCATAAAGCTCTAAGATAGTACACAAATGGCCCATACGCACACTGTCAGCAGTATCTGTTGCAGACAGTTTTCTGTCTGTGTTGAGATGCTTGATCCTGGGGAATATAACTTTAATGTTTAAAATGTTACCGTTAACCCCATTTAGTCCAAGCAGCAGGAAATGGATCGAACACGATAATTCAAGGGTTGTGCCAGATTAGCTTGGCGCCTGATGGCGCCAAGCTTATCTGGCAATACCCTTTAATTATCATGGTCGATCCATTTCCTGTTCTAGTGAGTTGGGGCCAAATGGGTTAATGTTTCTAAATTTCTTAGATATTGTGATGGGGACGATTACAAGGAGTATTAGCCCTTTGGCTATCGGTACTGCTTTTTGTCGAGATGACTCCTGCATCCTGATTCATGGCGACAAAAACGCAAACGACAGCAAAAGGCTTAAATAATGTGTGTGTGTGTGTGTGTGTGTGTGTGTGTGTGTGTGTGTGTGTGTGTGTGTGTGTGTGTGTGTGTGTGTGTGTGTGTGTGTGTGTGTGTGTAGCAGAAATTACAGCATGATCACAGCCTAGATGGATCGCACGTCGACCCAATCGGGCACTACCCATATTTTATTTAATCCCAGAGGCCGCATTTCTTACATTTTCAGTCTCATCTAACGCCTGTGTACCAGCTGCAGGAGTCGGATCGACCATGATAATTCACGGGTAGTGCCAGAATTGGCGCCATCAGGCACCATGCTAATCTGGCACTAACCTTGAATTATCACGGTCGATACATATCTTGCTGTAGTGTGTCGGGGCTCAATGAGTTAGGCTTTGTATTTCATACATCCTCCGGAGACTTACATGCATACCTGCTTTCTCAAGGCAATAGATAACAACGTTCAACGTCCATTTGTGTGATTATCACGATTTTAATTGTAATACAGTGAAAATCTTGGTTGGTTTTTAAAACCAACAATAGATTTGTACCCTGTCTTTGGCCCGCACAAGGCTGAGATCTGCCGGATATGCCTATTAACCTATTCAGCCCTGACGCACTACAGCAGGAGATGGGTCGACCATGATAATTCAAGGGTAGTGCCAGATTAGCTTGGCGCCTGTCGGCGCCAAGCTAATCTGGCACTACCCTTGAATTATCATGGTCGAGCCGTCTCCTGCAACCGGTGCATAGTCGTTCGATGACGCCTCCAAAATTTGGGAAATACGTGCGTCGGGCTGAATGAGTGAATTGTATTAATAAGTGATATCGATTTCGGCGTGGAATGAAGAAAAACAAAATGCATTACATTTAAACCGTTTAATGCCGAGAAAAAACTGAAACCGAGGATTGACTACCCAGGTGAATGAGGTATAGATCCTCCTGAGCCCCAGCAGTTGCGGGGGGCTCATGAAGATCTATGCCTCTTGCTGAATTCACTTGTGGAGTATATTCCGTGGACGGCTGGGGATCTTTGGCATTGTGTAATTTACAATGATTCCAAAAACACAACATGCGTCCACTGCCAGTGAGTTACTGGTCTATATTGTCTTCCGTGTCGACGTGATCTAACCCTTTGCGTGTCGGTAGCGGTTTTTGTCGCGATGATTCCTACAGGAATCATCGCGACAAAAACCGCTACCGACACGCAAACGGGCCAGGCCGCTCTCCATATCTGTGCTGGCCTGTGACACTGTACCTTACGGCTTCCAGTCGTAATGTCCAGTGTCACAGACCATAACAGACAGGGAAGAGAGGGATGCACTCATGTTTTGCAGATCGTGCGATTAGATCTCACAAAATATTGACCTCAGATAAGAATATTTTAAGGTCTGTTTTAAAGGGGCAGATCAGAGTGTGGATTTCATGATTAAAAAAAAAAAGAGATAATTTATTATCATGTCGATAGCAAACAATGCTATTGCCTATTGCCCTTTGCTATTTTTAGTATTCATTCGTAAAGCTCGTTGAACCGTTAACTTTAAAACGTGCTCGAAAGAAAATGCGGAAGGACAGATACAGTGATGTAAATTAGACCAATCTGTACTAAACTTAATTGGTATGACTTTGATCAGCTGACCTACCTGAATCAACGAGAGTACTTCCCATCAGTGACACATCTAAAGAACTTTGTTTAATAGATTTCTTTAAAGTCTGCGTAGTTGGAATGTCCATCGGTGAGTTGCATTGTTTTGGTGGAAAAATCGGTACAGGCCTTAAAACGACATATTCCTTTAAACAAATTTGCATTCAATACTCATGAGGAGAGGTTGACATTTTCCGGTGTGTTTCGACCTGACATGGTGAAAACAACTGATAATATATTTCTGTGTCAACATCCCTGTGTGAACAGCAAATTTTTAACCCTTTGCGTGTCCGGATCGGTTTTTGTCGCGATAATTTATGTAGGAATCATCGCGACAAAAACCGCTACCGACCCGCACAGGGTTAAACCCTTTCAGGAAGAGAATTTATTGCGTCTCCGATTAAGCACGAGTCTGATTAAGTGGGAATGCCCAAATTTGGCAGTTGTCCTCTGAAGACAAATTGGTTCGGGTGTTATATCAGCTTGATAGTTCAAGGGTGGTGACAGTATAGCCTGGTGCCAATAGGCGCCAAGCTAAACTGACATTACCCTTGAACGATCATTGTTGATTTACCGCGTGTTTGAATTGTGTCAGGGTTGGAATTTTTCAAGGGACATAACAAGTGAATGATCTGCATGCCAGTTGCAATATTGTTATTGTTGTTGTTGCTGTTTGTTAATGTTGTCTTTATTGCTAAAGTTGTTGTCATCGTTCTTGCTATTGTTGTCGCTGTTGTTGATGTTGTTTATTACTGCTGTCGCTGCTATTGTTGTTGCTGTTGTTATTTTTATCACTGTTGCTATGTTATTACTGTTGTTGTTGCTTTTATTGTTGTCGTTAATGATGTTGTTGTTTCTGCTGTTGCTGTTATTGTTGCACCTGCTGCTGTTGTTGTTATCGTTGTTGTTATCGCTGTTGCTATTGTTGTTGCTGTTGTTTGCGCTGGTGTAAAATACGCGAAACGCACGGGCATTTTTTACAAACTTGTTTCTATTGTTGTTGCTGCTGCTGTTGTTGTTGTTGTCATATGAGTTGCTATTGTTCTTATTGTTGTTTCTACTGTCCTTATCCTTGTTGTTGTTGTTGTTATTGCTGTTGTTGTTATTGATTGTATTATAATCGTTGTTGCTATTGCTGTTGCTACTTTTGTATTTGCTGTTGCTGGCGCAGGTGAGAAATGCACTCACTCACGGGCATTCTAAATTCTTAACCCCTTGACTGCTACTGACGATACCGCTCGGCGTAAAAGACGCTTTAACGCGTCTTTTACGCCGAGCGGTATCGTCAGTAGCAGTGAATGGGTTAAGGTTGGGGCGAATCCACCATGAGTGTAGCTTAACCCTGCGTGTCTTAGGGCTGTGGTGTATGTTGTTTATCCTTGAGGAATGTAATTACCATAAAGTGTGTGTGACACGTAGAACGATTTAAACTTGCCAATGCAAAACCGTGATCCGACTTCACTGTGGCCATTAAACGTGTTTGAGTGTTATGTGTTTGCGAGCTGTTGTTGGAGTGGGGGTGTTGGAGAGGGGCGAAAGGGTTGGTGTGTGTCAGTGTGTGTGTGTGTGTGTGTGTGTGTGTGTGTGTGTGTGTGTGTGTGTGTGTGTGTGTGTGTGCATGCGTGTGCGTGTGTGTGTTTATGTGTGTACGTGTTTGTGTATGTGTGTGTGTGCGTGTGCGTGTGTGTGTGATGGTGTGCGTGTGTGTGTATGTGTGTATGTGTGTGTGTGTGTGGACAAAGAGAGAGAGAGAGAGAGAGAGAGAGAGAGAGAGAGAGAGAGAGAGAGAGAGAGAGAGAGAGAGAGAGAGAGAGAGAGAGAGAGAGAACGAACGAACGAACGAAACTTTATTTTCCAAGGATTGAGATATTAGGCGCGCAGGCCTTTCTTACAATCTGTCCTTGCTAAGCTACTTAAAAAAAGAAACACCAACCAAACAACAAAAACTAACTAATAATAAACGTCACACACACGCATACACACACGCACACAGACATGTACTCGTGCACATGCGCACTTTTGTACATACACATACACACGTACGTGCGCACATAATTATCTAACATATAAGTAGGTATGATATTTTCTGTACTATCAAAAACAAGTTAGAAAACAGAACAAACAATTTGGAGGCTAGATGGGGAAAAAAACAGATAGCAAAAATTTAAAAACATGAAGCCTATTAAATCGAAAAACAAAGAAGAAGAAAGGATCAGCATAACGTTGTCTTAGAAAGGTAATCATGTACTCTACTTTTAAACAGAGAGAGGGACGTGGTTTGTTGAATAGTGGGAGGAAGAGAATTCCATAAAACATCACCTGAATAAGACTAGATTTGAACGGGGCCTATTTATAGAGAGACTGTTCCTGGAGGTGCTGTATTATGGCGAAAAAAAGCCTAGATAAGTAAGGTGGGGTTTTCCCGTTAAGAATTTTGTGCATCAGTACACATTTGTTTAGTGCGAGGTGCTTAACCAGAGGGAGAAGTCCGATGGCCTGCAGCTTGGCATCAGTGGATAAAGACGGATCAGGGAGGATAAGCTTAGCAGCGCGCTTGCATAATGAGTTTATCTTCTTTAAGTGATTTTCACTGCAGCCATCCCATATTGTTGAGGCATAATCAATGTGTGGTTTAATGTTGGCATTGAAAAATAGTTTGCGCGTCTTAATGTCAATGATCGTTTTAAGTTTGGAAAATAAAAACAACTTTTTGGACAAATGTTTTCTCATATAATATAGGTGGTTATGCCAGCTTAGATCATCATCTATTAAAAGAAAGAGAGAGAGAGAGAGAGAGAGAGAGAGAGAGAGAGAGAGAGAGAGAGAGAGAGAGAGAGAGAGAGAGAGAGAGAGAGAGAGAGAGAGAGAGAGAGAGAGAGAGACAATGACAATGACAATGACAATGAATCTTTATTTTCCAAGGATAAAAAGATTTAGGTCTGAAGACCTTTCTTCCATCTTGTCCTTGCTAAACTACTTACACAAATACTCACGCGGCCGCACGCACTGACACACCATAAGCGCCCAACAAGGCGAGTCATACTGGCTGCCCCCCTCGATCAGCTTCCGCTCGAAGGCGACAGCAGGGATACAGCCAGTGTGTACATATGGCGATCATATACAAAAACATCATAAACACATTTAATACATGCGCTACCAACTAACAAGTGTACCATAAAATTAAAAAAAAAAAAAAAAAAAAAAAAAAAAAAAAACAAACAAACAAACAAACAAAACAAAAAAACCACTCAGATAATCAGATAGACAAATTCAAAATACCACGTCATTCTAAAAACAAAAGCAGTTTACGCTTGCATTTGTAGCAAATGCTGATGAAGCCTTGTCTTGAAAGCATTTATGGTCGTGATAGATTTTATTTCTTTTGGAAGTAAATTCCATTCTTTGGCTGCTGAATATGACAAGGCCGATTTAAAAATGTCAAGGCGGGGCCTAGGCACTACCAGGTCGTTCCTCAGTGTCGGGTACGGAGTGTGGGGAGCCTTAAAGAGAGCAGCGAGATATCCAGGTGATTTTGAAAGTGTGATCTTACGCATAAATACACATTTATTGAATAAAAAGTGCTTACGAAGGGGCAACATATTTAATTTTGTTAGTTTATCGTCGGTAGTCAAAGGGGTGTGGGAATCTTTTAGGATAAGCTTTGCCGCACGTCTATAAAGTGAATTTATTCTTTTTAAAGAAATATCGCTGCATCCATCCCATACTGTCGATGCGTAATCTAGATGGGATTTTATGTGTGCGTTATAAAACAACTGCCTGGTTGAAACGTCGGTGAATAGAACTAGTCTAGATAACAAATATAGATTTTTTGACAAAACCTTACAAATAGAATTAGTATGCGAATGCCAACTGAGCTGGTCGTCTACAGTGACACCAAGCAAACGATGTTCTCTAACTTGCGCTATTGGTTGCTGTTCAAGGGAAAGTTTGAGTGGCGGCGGGCTCAGCTGATGCTTTTGCCTTGTTGTCACAAGCATACATTCCGTCTTTGATGGATTTGGAATCATGGAATTAGTCTGGCACCAACCAAAGACTTCATTTATTGTTTGCTGGAGTGAACTAGTGATTGTGGGCACGTCTGGCGCAGACACATCCAAAGTTGCATCATCTGCAAATAAGCTACAGGTAACATCAGGCTGTGAGATATGTAAAGGTAAGTCATTTATGTAAAGTGTGAACAATAAAGGCCCGAGAGGCCCCTGGGGCACGCCATGCATAATCAGCCCCTCAGAAGATGATTTGCCATTTACGCTGACATACTGTCGTCGGCCTTCAAGATAGGATTTTAAAAAGGATACAGCTCGGTCACTTACGCGGTAGACTGAGAGTTTTTCGGTAAGGAGGGTATGGTTAACTAAATCGAAGGCTTTGGTAAAGTCTAAAAAGACCACTCCTGTCAACAGTCCTTTATTTATTGATGTGAGCCAACGATCCGTTAAATGTGAGAGAGCTGTTTGACAAGAGTGCCGCGGGCGAAATCCTGACTGTAAGGGATGAATAAGGTCGTGTGTGTCAAGAAAGTGTTGTAAGTGTTTGTGTATGTGCTTTTCTATGGGTTTTGAAAGTGAAGACAAGATAGAAATTGGCCTGAATTTATTGGGATCTGTAAGATCTTTGTTCTTAGGAAGCGGAATAACTTTGGCTTTTTTCAGATCAGAGGGGAATTCGCCACGCTCGATACAACGGTTGTAGATGTACGTTAAAGATTCTACTATGAAAGGTAGTGATAGTTTTAACACAGCAGTACTAATTTCATCATGTCCTGAAGTGCGCTTACTTTTGAGACATTCAATTGCTTTACCGACATCATGCACTGTCATGCAAGGTATGTGGAAAGATGAACGAGAAGAAAGTTTGCCATCACAATATTTGACAAAGATTGGGGATACAAACGGTGCCTTGGACGTAGTGTTTTGCAGCAAAGACTGGGCGGCAGAAAGAAAATGATTATTAAAAGTTTCTGCAGAAATAGAGGTATGTGTTGGGCTATAGTTAGATTTTGTAAGGGCATTAAGCGCTCTCCAAACAGAGACTGTATCCTTTTTGTCATTCATTATTCGTTTAAAGAGTGACTTTTTGGCATCAAGAACTAATTTTTTAACGCGGTTGCGTTGCTTACGGTAAGCAGGGAAATCTTTTTTTTGTTTTAATTAATCTCTCAGTTGCATGGCATCGATCAAACCTTTGTTTAGCCAAGGCGGCAGTTGCGGGTTTTTTACTCGTTTTTCCCTAATCGGGGCGTGCCTATCAAGAACACTGAGGAACAACCTGTACCACTCAGACAACGCACCATCAGGCTCGCAATGATGATAAACAGTATCAAAAGACACGGAACTAAGGTCAAACAAAAAAGCCTCTTTGTTAAAATGTTTAAGCGATCTATACTTGATGGTAGTGTGCTGGTGTTTACGGATAGGTTTATCTGCTTTCACGGCCCAGTTACAGCACACAGGGTAATGGTCGCTGATTCCAACTTGTAGTACTTCCGTCTCCAACACTCGGCTCTTGTTCGTTGTATATATATGATCAATGAGTGTAGAGGACGTAGACGTAACACGAGTTGGAGATGTTATCAGCTGTTTGAGCCCAAAAAGTGTAATAGTGGACTCCCATGTAGGGTTAGCGGAAAACATGTTAATGTTAAAATCCCCTAGCAAAAGCACATCTGATGTACAGTTTTTAACTTGATCTAGCATGTCAGTGAAATCATCAAGCCATACATTTGGTGCAGAGGGGTTCCTGTAAATAAAACAAACTAATACAGGGCTTGACTTGTTTTTTATTTCAACCCAAACACTTTCCACTGTGTCTGATTCAAGGTCCGGTCTTCTACGGGTGATGTCTTTTATGGAATCATGAATATACACCGCAATGCCGGTATGTGTGGGGCATTGTGGGTCGCGGCGTATAAGGGAAAAATCAGGTATAGAAATGATGTCATCGCTGATATTGGAGTTAAGACGGGTTTCCGTGAAACCAAACAAGTGGAAAGGGTTGGGTTGACTCAAAAGAACACACACATCGGGAGTCTTGTTACATAGATGATAGATATTGAGATGACCTATATGAATATTAGAGGAGTCTGACACTGTTGAAATGAGAAATATTGTGAACAAAACAGTTCAGAAACAGGTAATACGCACTGAGCTGCACAGGCAATAAACCTAATAAGGATCATAAGGACTGGCAGTAACGCCAAATGTTTGTCACAGTAAAGCACTATCGTGTAATTTAAAAACAATGACGAGAAAATCGAGTTGAAACTGGATCAGTGTCCACGCAGTTTCGCAGTCTAACACCTGAAAGTCAAAAGTCCAGTTTCACAGTCGTAAAGTCTATGGCAAAGGGAAGCACAAAAGAGTTAACAGAACCAGCTACGAACGCTTAGACAGGCTGCAAGGTCTGGTTGAACGGAGGGTACATCGATAAAGTACTGTACTGAAAGCCATGGGACGGGGCCCAGGGATACTGGCGTGTAGGCGACAAATTGTAGAGACCGTAGGGGTTCGGGATCTGGTGAAGCCAGGGTGTCGGGTACCACTGTGGTTGCAGAAAGGACTGCTCATGCTGCTGTTGTTGCTGATGGTTAGGTGGTCTGTTTTGTTGGTCGACCTCTATATTTGTCTGTGACAGTACATCCGTACTCGCTGCAGAGTATGATGGTTCGCTGTGGGACTGCGGGCTGTGCGGATGCGGCTGGTGTTTGACCACACTAGAGTATGTCTGTTTTACTTCAGTCTGCGAGTGGGCCTCTTTCACTGCAGTCTCGGAGTGATTGTCGGCTGTGCCCACCCCACTTTATTCTGTAGGCCAGTCGAACAATTCCCTGGCCACTGGGGTGGATTGTGTCGCTATAAAGTGCCTTCCTAGGTAGCCCTTTTGTAGTAGTGAAAGACTGCGTATTGTCTAGGAACGTGGCCCCAAACTTGCGACAAACATGGCATAGATTGGCATTGGACTGGCCAATTGCGATGTTCATGGCATGTCTGGTACCACGCCTGGCAGGCAGAATGGACGAAGCCTGCATGAATCGCGCCTCTGGGAACACTCGTTTGCAGTTATGAATAAGGTTCTCCCACATCTGGCTGGTCACCTCGCTGGATTTACAGTCGTTAATACCTACATGTAGGGTGACACAGCTGATGTGGGAGAACACTGGCAGCGTCTTAAGCCAGTGTGTCAGGTGAGTCGTGGTCAGGCCTGAAACTGATAACACTTGCACTTTGTCTCCCTCGTAGGTAGCCATCTTGTTGCCCTTTAGGTGCTTGACCGTAGAGTCACCAAGGACGAGCGTAGTGGTGTCAGCCTGTATTGTCTGTTGAAAGATAAGCTGATCAGGCGGCAGCCTATCTAAATGGTGAGAGCGCGTTGGGATGATGACGGAGTCGGGACCGGCTTCGATCTTCTGCGGGGCCGCATGGTCAGCGCTAATCAGCACAGGAATGCGGGCACCGCTAGCTTGGCCCACATCACCACCGACAGCAGCAGATGGCTCACTGGCGGCGTGTGGCGGTGTTACGTCACCTGACGTTATAGCGAGTGGAGGGGTCGGCGGGTGCGAGGTCAGTTTTCTCACCTGCTTCCTCACGTCCTGGATAACCTGACGCTGGTTGCCGGCCGTTGCTGATAGCTGCGTGACTTGAGTGGTCAACGTAGAGACGGTGTCATCCAGCTCTGACAGAATGCTGTTTGACACCTTCAGGTAGTTGGCCACTTTGACGGCATTGTCTTTGATCGCGCTGTCAAGCTGGTTGATCCTGGCCAGTGCACACGTAAGGTCGCTCTTCAGCGATGACATTTCAGTGCGGAGCGAAGCGATGAGTTCGTGTGCACTGGCGAGTTGAAGATTGATATCAAGAGTTACCGGCAGTTGGAGCGAGGATTGAGAGGCCGCTATGTCGCTGTTTGTATTGCTGGTTACGGTGGGCATAACATTAGACAGGGGCCGAGACAAGCCGGAGTGTGGTTCCAACACCCTGTCCGGTGTGTCAACTGCTGTAGGGCACAGTGGATGGGGAATAGCGGACAATGGCTGTGTAGACGAGGTCGCCTTCAAAATGGGGCTTAAGTCTTGCTCACTGATGCCAGGAGGAGAGGGGGCTGGCTGGGCAAGCGGTCGGGGGGAGGGGGTACGATAAAGGCCGGGTGGAGTACTTGTATCCGCGCCCCCGGACGTCGACAGCGCCGTTATGTCCACAAGATAGGGGCGTGGCAAAGGCGTGGCTGCGTTGATATCGCGATGCAGTGCAGGCTGGTCGTCCATTGGCAGCTGGGTAAGGAGCACGATGCCTGGACTGTCCGCCACTGATGACATAATGTGGCGTGTCGGAGTGACAGGGGTGTGGTCCAGGGACACGTCCAGCAGACAGATATTGGTGGGGCCGGGTGGAGTGACACGGGACGGCGCGCTGTCGATGGCTGCTAGGATGTTGTGTTCAGGGCTAGCCGTGCCTGCGCGGAGTTGCTGAACATAGCGGCACAGCGCCCTGTACTCCTCCCTGACCCATCCGTGTTTCTTCTTCCCTTGAATGAGGAGGGTGCCACCCGTGCTCCTTCGTTGGCGGTAGTACAAAGTTATTGTGATAAGTTTCAAAGCACCATCAAAAATCCTGAGTGACACGGGTTTCTGCTAAATTGTCGGGGATTGTGTCAGGGGACAGATGTTCTGCTTTAGTGAGGGTCAATGGCTGCTTTTCGAAGTCTGTTTCTGACCATGTAATTAAAAACTGTCCTGGATGTAAACATTTCAGCTGTTCTACGTAGCGAACGTACAGTGCATTCCGCCAACACTGACTTCAGAAATGCTACAGCACCAACGCCAGCTTCCGTGGCGTGTTTGTAGATGGTCTCTTGTGTCTCTAAGCATTGGTTCACGTCCGGTGGGGGTAGCAGGAGGGTGGTTGGGGGAAGGCTGCTGTACAATCGCCATTGACCCTCTATGGGCCATGACTGATAAATTCAGTGTTGGTCAATAGTACTGAAGTACAGCTTTGAATACAGGGATTTGAAATTAGGACAACGTCACTTGGCGTGGGTGGTGATTGTTAAGGGTAGCTATACTGAGCGGGCGGTGAGGGGGTGGAGGTTAAGAGGCGGGGTAGCTATACTGAGCGGGCGGGGAGGGGGTGGAGGAAGAGGCGGGGAGGGGATAAGAAGCCGATGAGTAAGACCCGGCACTGGCTGAGAGTTTGACATTCTTTGGAATGTACACCCTCTCTGCGCTTGCGCGCACCTCCTTCCTGGCGAGACGGCTGGTCCCTCGCGCGCTGACCCACTTTCACATATTACGCCGCAAAGCCGCAGTGCCAGCGCGAGGGATTTGGAAGACGGTGCAGGTGGACTGGCGCTAGTTATTTCAAAACACGCGGCTAACCACACCATGGCTGCTTTCACACTCTTTCACAGTTCACAAAGATACCATCTTTGAGAAATTATAGATACAAATTACTCAGGCACGTTCAGACTGTCCAGTCACAAAAAAACACATCACCGAAGTCCTCGTTCACTCATAAAGTCACACACCAAATATCATTTAACACACTTTCCTTAATCAATGGAAATAGGGTGAATTAATGCCCACGATGTAAACACAGCACCACAACTGACGACGCCATCTTGAGAGAGACAGACAGACAGAAAGACAGACAGACGGACAGACAGACAACCAGACAGATGAAGGAAAAAAGTCAGCGGAATGCAAACATGCAAACTGTCAGACAGACACAAAGAAAGATACACACACAGACAGACACACAGAGGGAGCAACTTAAAGAGAAACTGAGAAATAGAAATTAACCCATTCAGCCCTGACGCACAACAGCAGGAAATGGGTCGACCATGATAATTCAAGGGTAGTGCCAGATTAGCATGGCGCCTGTCGGCGCCAAGCTAATCTGGCACTGCTATTGAATTATCATAGTCGATCCATCTCCTGCAACTGGTGCACAGTCATTAGATGACACCTCCAAAATTTGGGAAATACCGCGGGCTGAATGAGTTAAGTCATGAACACAGACACATCACGTAGAAGCATACAAACACACACACACACACACACCGGCACACACACACACACACACACACACACACACACACACACACACACACACACACACACTCTCTCTCTCTCACACACACAAGTACACACACAAGTAAACACAGACAAATATCTTGATCAAAATCAGACATCTTAGCAAATAACATGCTTACTTCCACATTAAACGAAAGCTACCCCGATATATCACAACGCTATTTACCTTCCAGTCATCAACATATTCCAGATCAAGACTAAATCCCTTATTGTGCCGCGACCTAGAATTGATCTCTATAAAACGAGTTTGACGTTCTCTGGCTCTAGTCTGTGGAATGCCTTGCCTAGAAACGTCACGACATCAGCTACGTTCTCCTCGTTTAAAGTCATTTTCATCAAGTATTTGTTTTTGTCAGCAGCATCCCCGTGAATGTGCACATATTGAAAAAATAATATTCTGATTAGATCATTAATTGCGTGTATCCCAGGTTTCGATGACTCATTTTTATTCGGTACAGCTTGTGTGTTGCTGACTGACTAGCTTAACGTCCTAAGCCGCGCAAGGGCGTGTGTGTGCACGTGTGTGTGCACGTGTGTGTGTGTGTGTGTGTATGCATGTGTGTGTGTGCGTTTGTGCGTGCGCATGTGTGTGTGTGTGTGTGTGTGCGTTTGTGCGTGCGCGTGCGTGTGCGTACGTGTATATTAGAGACAGAGAGTGGCGTGCTGAAATGTGCATGCGTTATGTATGCCTATTAGGTTGAGTGTATTCTTATAAAATTATCATAGTTTTAATTAAACCTCACAACATGTCATTATGCCCGAGCAGTAAAGCTGGTAATTCCTATGTCACTTCCCCCTTACATTTTTTTCTTTTCTATTGGCTTGTGTTGTTTTAAGTAATTTTTTTCCCCTGTTCAGTAGTAGAAAAGAATTAGTGCGATAGTAACTCAGTAATCAGTAGATTAGCAACGGCAAGTTCGAAAAATGGTTGTTACTACCAAAACTTTTACCGTTGTCAAATAAAGGATCATTGTCATTGTCATTGTCATTGCAAGAGGCATAGATGCTCATGTACCCCTGCGACTGCAGGGGCACATGAGAACCTATGCCTCTTGCAGACCAAAATCGACCCAATTTACATCCTCCAAGAGAGAAACTGTTCCAACACAACTGTACCTTCTTTGAGTAGTTTTGTTGCTGCCTCCCTGGGTATTTTGCCGTGGTACCAGCACATCTTCTCCTCTGCTGTGCGTGTTTCCTCGAAATCCTCTTGTAGGACAGCATCTAGTCCCCTGGATGCTATCAGGGTCGACACACTTTGCGGGTGAGTGGAGCGAGAGGGGTGGTTTTCATAGTGCGCGGCCATCGCTGAAAAGTCTTGTTTTCTTGTCTGTAGTGACCGTGCGTAAAACGTGTCGTAGTAATCAGCCCGTTAACTCCTTCGCTGCCGAGAAAAGTGAACACTGACGATCCAAGTTCAAGACGGACATAGATCCACATGAGTCCCCGCAGTTGCGGGGGCTCATGAGGATCTATGCCTCTTGCTAAACCTACTTCATAACTATGTTTCTCGGATGGCTGGGGCTCTTCGGCGTTATATTGACATAAATTTTATGACCTGCTTCAGGCATTACAGGGGTACTAGTTCGCAATATCTTCTTTTTAAATGTCCTTGGTGTGTCTTGCAATAATGCTGGACAATAGGGTTAACTTATAAAATTGAATGCCGTAAAATGAAAGACTATTCTGCTCTTTTTCCTCTTTTAACTCTTTCGAGATGTGCCGCAACCGGATTCGCGGCATAAAGCCGCGAACCCGGATGCGATACGTCTCGAAAGTGTTAACGTAGGAGCGTGTTTTACACAGAGGCGCAGTAAACAAATATCAGATACGTGTGCCCACTCACATTGTGAAAATAAGGGTAGAATAGTCTTAGTTTAGGCAAGACAACATTGATAAACGATGGTACCGGCGGAATTTAGCAATCCACAGCCCGTCATGGGGAAACTGAATAGCTTCAAGAAACACAATCTGCCATCAGCACTGCTGGCTGTGACGGGTATCGGGCACACTCCCCCAAGTGGGCGTCACAGCGGGAGTGGGAACAACTTAAATCAGGCAGCCGTCGCAGTACACGTTAGTCCCAGCTGATTTTCAGTCCTGTGGCTTGATATTTCTGTCTCAAAGAAGCGTACCTTCTTGATGCAGCTTCTCACGGTACAAACACAAGTCCTCTGAATTCCATGTCACGAACTGCCATTCATGTGTTGTTGTCAGACAAGTTCATTGCTTTTCTTTTCATTCATTCGAGGTGCTCTTGTTTGTCCCCTCTCTGAGAGACGTGTGGCTGTCTACAGTACTAGGAAGACAGCCACGGACGAACATTTGTGGTTGTATCGCTTGCATGGAAACACTCAAGTCGCTACCCACTCAGCAGGAAGACATATTTACAGCGAACTGAATAATTACACTTCCTGTTTCGCTGTGTGCTACCTGAAACACGCCGCATACAGTATGTGCAATCTCTATGCACGCACAGTCATGGGCGTGACAGCTAGACGACACCGTAGGAGCAATGAGACCAAATCTTTATAAACAAGAGGTATAGATTCCCATGAGCCCTTGCGAGGGGCTCATGAGAATCTATGCCTCTTGCAGATATGAAAAGCAGACTGACTTTCCCAGTGACTTGACGGGTAGCTGTCTATTCTTAGCACGCATAATCCTCGGACAAAGGACCTTCTCGATAAAATAAAATTTACTGTGCAAACCTTTTCAATTGAACGTCGAGAGGGTACGGGGTTATGTTTTTGAGAGTGTACATGTGTATGTGTGTGTGTGTGTAGGGGGGGTGGTGGTGGTGGGGTGGGGGGTGGTGGTGGTGGTGTGTGTGTGTGTGTGTGGGGGGGGGGGGGGGTTCGGACGGAAGAGTGGAAGGGGAAAGGGAAGGGGGAAGGGGAGGGGAAGGGGGACTTAGCCCTAAACCCGTGTACAGTATTAAAATCAGTTGGCTTAGAGAGGGTGGAGGGAGTCCAGGAATACTAGGAACTGGGTGGGGGAGGGGGGGGGGGAGAAGGAATTCCCTTAAAAGAGCAGTGCTTCCACTTTGTACATTGGTCTGCATGTGTGCACGTGTTTTCGTGCGTGTGTGTGTGCGTGCGTGCGTGCTTGCGTGAGTGCGTGGTGTTCACCTTGTCACCTCTTGTAATGGGTCACTTTTCTTCACAGCCAGGGAACGCGGACGCAGAATGTGTTCTTGAAATCAGTGTAAATTCAGCTCTTTCCTCTTGCTTCTCGGAAGTAAAAGGGTTAACTCATTCGAGACTTGCCGCCTCCGGATACGCGGCTTAAGCCGCGTATCCGGAGGCGGCACGTCTCGAATGAGTTAATTGTCCTTCTTTCTCTTTGTCAACAATAACATGGGGTAGGTGGAGGGGGGTGGGGGGTGGGGGTTGTTGGGGATGCTTTGTAGGAACAACAATAATGTGGACGAAAAGAGATCATGGCTTGAATTTTCGTAATAATTATATGTGCACTGGTCTGGGATTTTGGTCCTACTGCCCAGCACAAACATATTTACATGTCATTGAAGACTGTGAGCTATATCACCTGTATTCGGTGAAGGCTCACACAGGCCTTAACCCCTTCGCTGCCAGTGATGGCAGATTTCGCGTCTGAAACCACTGCGCACTGATCGACATTCGCGTCAAGAACACAAACTAAATGGGACCAAAATATAGGCATGAAGAACATAGGTCCAACAAGAGACATTGAATACTCATGAGCCCCCGCGACTGAGGATTTATGTCCCTTGCAGCTGGTTAGCATTCGACTTGCCACGTCAGTTATAGAGGTTAAAGAAATAATCGACTACTGAAGTTGTTAACGATTACAAGTAGGAGTATTTGTCTGACGTGTATAAACTTTGTTTGCTCAGATACAGAGATGCGATTAAATATTTAATGGGCAATGTGTGTCAAGTGCGTTCTAAGTATTATATATAGGCCCTATCTGTCTCATGCACCGTTTTATGTGAGGGTCTTATTGCATTATATATGATTGCGTAATCGTGTTGTGTAGTGTGCGTGGCCGGCCAAAGTATGGACAGACAGAACTTGACTTGAAATATTACGTCAGTTACTGTATAATATTCACTTACCCCAGCCATGCAGTCCCCCCCCCCCCCCGGCCTCCCCCCCGAAACATAACGTAGCGTGATGGTGGGGAGGGGTGGGGGAAAGAGGGGGGTGAGGTGGGAGTTAAGGCGCCAACCCATAAGCACGAATCCGATACGAACCCGGGGCCAGTTTCATGAGCGAACTTAGTCCTGCACCAGCCACTAAGCAAGGTGCGCCGCTATAGCGGCGCACCTTGCTTTGTGGCTGGTGCAAGTCTAAGCTTGCTTATACAACTGGCCCCAGATCCGAATCCCAAGCGGGTCCGAAACAGAGAAGTTCGTGAGAGTCCCTTTCATGTTTGTGTGTTTCTATATGCCCGATGCTGACACGAATTCGCATCCGGCTTCGAACGAAAATGACGCAATTTTTAGACGTAAAATTGCATCACTGCGCCGGGTTCCGATCGTATTCGTATCGGATTCGTGCTTATGGAATCGTAGCCTTTAGGGGGGCAGAGTATTTCGTGGCAAACCATAATATGTTTAGAGAAATAAAATCTTACAGATGTCGCTTTTTATGTCTGATATATTTTCCCGATTTTTTCTTTAACATTTTAATTTGTGGTGTTAAGTTTTTCTCGGGAGTGAACAGGTGACCGGTTACGTGAATCTGAAACTCCCTTACCAGTTTAACCCCTTGACTGCCAGCGGAGGCAGATTACGTTTCTGAAAGCGTACATTCAGCGTGAGAGATCTAGCTCCGTCTCAGGTACATGAGTGCATACAAAGTGGTTTCAGCAAGAGGCATAGATCCTCACGAGCCCCCGCAGTTTGCGGGGGCTCGTGAGGACTTATGCCTCTTGCAGATGGATCATGTTTACTTTTTCTCGGCTGTGAAGGGGTTACTAATCTGCTTCTGGCCAGAAGAATAACAGTATTTTCGTCGTGACTTGACACTTTGATGATTGACACCCGGATGATTGCTAAATTCGCACTGACAAATCCTTGTCCTGAGCAATCTTGCTGTGGTGTGTGCTTTTAGCGTGGTGTGGACGGGCCCTTTATTCAGACGTGCAGTGTGATTAACCCTTTCGCTTCCACTGATCACAAATTTCGCGTCTGAAACAACCGCACACTGGCCCACATTCGCGTGAAGAGCACAGATCTAAATCGGACAAAAAATACATAAATAACGCAGAAAGAAGCGGGGGCTCATGAGGATTTATGTCTCTTGCAGCTAGGTAGCGTTTGCCTGGGCTCGGCAGTCAAAGAGCTTAATTTACTATTTGACGTGTCACGTTTTAAAGTTTAACTCATTCTACCCCAGACACACCACAGCAAGATAAGGATCGACCATGATAGTTCAAGGGTGATGCCAGATTAGCTTGGCGCCTATGGGCCCTTTATTCAGACGTGCAGTGTGCCTATGGGCGCCAAGCTATTCTGGCATCACCTTTGAACTATCATGGTCGATCGGTGTCCTGCACTGCAATGCAGTCTTCAGAGAACAAAGGCAAAATCTGGGGATTTCGGTGTTGGGGTACAATGAGTTAATTAAAGAAACAAGAGCTGTTAAGCCGAAATTTTTAATACCTGGGAATAGTCCTCTAAAGGTGGTCACAGTTCAGGAGAGATCAACCATGGTAGCTCAAGGGTGGTGCCGGAATAGCTTGGCGCCTAGGGGCGCCAAGCTATTCCAGCACCATCCTTTAAACTATCATGGTCCTGTTTTAGTGTGTGTCGGGTGAATGGTTATAGGAACGGAACTACTAGAGTCGAATTTTTTAAACATTTAACTTGACAAGGTCTGAAATTCATGAGATTGATGAACCATGATAGTTCAAGGGTGGTGCCAGAACAGCTTGGCGCCCAGAGGCGCCACGCGATTCTTGCAACACCCTTGAACTATCATGGTCGATCTCGCTACTGTGGTTATAGAAAACTGAATTGCTAGTGCCAAGTGACTTTTAAACTTAACCTGACACGTCATTTTCTGAAATTTGTAACTTAGACAGCATGCCTTCTTTGTGAAAAGGATGTGCTCAACAACAAAAACAAAGGGGGAAAAAAATCGCCATTTAGAGAGTGATTCTACAGCGCTAAGTGACGCGCTCTAATTTATAATTTAGATTGCATGTCTTCTTTGAAAAGAGTCAACCCAGACAGTTAACCCATTCAGCCCTGACGCACTACAGCAGGAGATGGGTCGACCATGATAATTCAAGGGTAGTGCCAGATTAGCTTGGCGCCTGTCGGCGCCAAGCTAATCTGGCACTGCGCTTGAATTATCATGGTCGATCATATATCTCCTGCAACAGGTGTATAGTCATTAGATGACGCCTCCAAAATTTGGGAAATACGTGCGACGGGCTGAATGAGTTAACGAAAACAAGATCCCTTTTCAAAGCGTGACTTAAGTCATATTTCAGTTTCAGTATCGGTTTATCTTTCCTCGAATACCACTGTGTCGGTACCGGCAATGTAGTAGCATTGTAGTGATATTGTAGCGCTCAACACGTTTTGTTTGAGTTCCTTTTGAGCGGGTGAAATCTCACTATCTGAGTTTGTAATTGGGAGCATACATAATCAGGGTTACAGGGCAGTATATATTTCACAACGTAATGATTACGACTGCTTCGAGAAGTACTTGAAGAGACTGATTTTGAAACGGGCTAGAGAGGAAGTGGATTTTACATAATCAGGAAGCGTGTTCCAAGTCTGCGTTCCCGCGAATGACAAACTAGATTTGTATATATCAATTCTTGTTTTGGGGACTAAGAAAAGTTGCCTAATATTACCAAGCCTAGATTCCGACTTAGAGAAAAGAGTTGTGATATATTCTGGTATTTTCTGTTTCCACACTTTGAACATAAAAATAGCCTTATTGTATTTAAAGTGGTCTTGCAGCGGCAGAAATCCTATTTTGGCGAGTTTTTCTTCTGTTGTGAGTCGTGGGTCAGGAAGGATTAACTTTGCTGCCCTTCTGTGTAACGAGTTGAGTCTCTTCAAGTGGACTTCACTGCATCCATCCCACACCGTTTACGCGTAATCAATATGAGAACGTATGTGAGCATTATAGAATAGTTTGCGCGTGTCCGAGTCGGTATAATATTTCAGTTTGGACAACATGAAAAGATTTTTGGCTACCGTTCTGCATAGAGTGTCCGTATGAGCCTTCCACTTAAGCTGACTGTCAATTGTAACCCCTAGTAGGCGGTGTTCATTAACGTGTTCTATTTGCCTGCCCTTTAATAAAAGGTTAAGTAACAGGGGTGCTAACTGGTGTTTTTGACGAGTGGCGATTATCATAGATTTGGTTTTAACTGGATGAACAATCATAGAATTCCTGTGACACCATTCAGACACTTCATCAAGACTATGCTGCAAGTTGGAAGAAATTACTTGTATATCTTTGTTAGTCATATGAATGGAAGTGTCATCAGCAAAAAGATCACTACGTTCTTGCAAGTTATATGAAGTGGCAGGTCATTGATGAATAGACAAAATAATAAGGGACCAAGCACGGATCCTTAGGGAACTCCATACTTTATATCTTTTAGAGAAGAGTAAGATCCATTCACTAGAACTTTTTGTTTACGATCAGTTAGGTATGATCTAAAAAGTGCAACTACTTCTGTACTATTCAAGTATTTCTGAATCTTTGTCATTAGAGTGGTGTGATCGATTAGGTCAAAGGCCTTTTTAAAGTCTAAGTAAACGACACCTGTTATCTGGGATTTGTTCATACCGTGGAGCCATGCGTCAACGAGGCGCGTGAGTGCAGTGTGGCACGAGTGTTGTGGGCGAAATCCGGATTGAAAGGGGTGCAGGAGCTTGCGGTTTTCTAAGTAGGCAAGCAGGTGTTTGTGGACATGCCTTTCAAGTGGCTTTGATAGAACTGATAATAAGGAAATCGGTCGATAGTTGTTAGGGTCAGAACGATCTTTAGTTTTTGGAAGTGGAATGACTTTAGCATATTTTAGTTTGTTAGGGAAAGTATGTTGCTTGATACAAAGGTTGTAAATGTACGTAATAGACTCTACTATGTACGGCAGGGATAACTTAAGTATTTGCGGGCTGATGTCATTAGGTCCCGAAGACTTTTTATTTGGTAGTTTACTAATGAGCAAACCCACCTCATGAACTGATAGCAAGGGAATGCTGACAAGATGAATGAATGAATGAATGAAACTTTATTTTCCAAGGATAAAAGAATAGGTGCGCAGACCTGTTTTCATTCTTGTCCTTGCTACACACTACAAAACAAAATAACGTACATGAAATCACTCTCTTACACACACACACACGCGCCGGTGTGCAATTGCCGCGTGCACAGGTTTGCGCCGGATTAGCTTGTAGCCCGTACAGGCGCCAAGCCAAGCCTGCACAACCCTCCACACACACACACACACTGACACACACACACACACACACACACACACACACACACACACACACACACACACACACACACACACACACACATCAGTATATCATGTACACATACATCCTATCACTTAAAACTATACTACAACAAATATAAAAAGTATAAAGGATTTTGTACATAAAACCGCTATTGTTCTCATCAGAAAAATCAACACGACTCACTCAAACAAACATACAACAGGCATACACACACACACACACACACACACACACACACACACACACACACACACACACACACACACACACACACCGCACTGGCACACACACGCGCGCGCGCGTGTGTGTCCAAGCACGTAGGGATGCGCGCGTGCACACACATACACTTGCACACTCACACACAGATAAACACACACCCGCACACACACGCGATAGCGGCCTCCCCACACCACTAAACCGCGCACAGCTAGATGCTATAGTCTTCAGTAAAAGTAATGTATAGCGATCCCGCAATCATCGCGCGGGTCGACGCGGTCCACGCGGCGCGAGCGCCCAAATAAGTGCTGGGTCTATCGACGGCATCCCGTCTGGCCAGCCGTCCATGGGGTCACGGATATTACATAATGCGGCTTGCTGGAATGCCAGCGGTATATTACATGCGTTCATAAATATAAATGTCAGAAGAGAATGCAGACTATCCGTGAAATGCCGCATAAGGCATGGAGTGCTACATGTAAAAATAAAAATAGAAATAAAAAATAAAAGGAAAAATTAAGTTTTGTCTATATGTTTGAGCAGCTTGGTCTTGTAAGTTTTAAGCGATGGCGCGGCTCTAACATCCGCAGGAATAGAGTTCCATAACTTTGCACCAGAATAGGACAATGACGACCTATAAATGTCCAGTCGAGGCATCGGTACAACAAGATTGTTCCCTGGTGTTCGACTGGACCTCGTATGAGCAAAGTGGAACAAACTATTGAGGTAGGCTGGTGTTTCTGAGAGAGTGATTTTGCGCATGAGCACCAACTTATTATACTTAAACTGTTTTTCAAGTGGCAAAATGTCTAACAGCTTGAACTTATTGTCAGTACTAATGACTTCTGAGGGTCTGTCAACAATGAGTTTAATGGCTCTTCTGTGGAGCGAGTTCAGACTTTTTAAATTAGCATCGCTACTACCGTCCCAAATAGATGAGGCATAATCCAAATGTGACTGAATATGGGCATAGTAGAAGAGTTTCCTTGTTGGCTCATCGGCGAAATGTCTCAATTTCGACAGGAGAAATACATTTTTAGACACTTTTTTTTACACAGTTTAGTAATGTGGCCTTGCCAGCACAACTTGTCGTCTAAGTTGATTCCAAGCACGCGTTGTTCTCTGACTTGCTCCACAGGCTGGCCGTTGTGTTAGTTGAAGGGGAGGGGGGTTCAACTGATGCTTTTGCCGTGTGGTAATCAGCATGCATTTGGTTTTAGTGGGATTAGGTATCATGGCGTTATTTCTGCACCAATCAGATACCTGATTTAAACTGTCTTGGAGAATCTTCACCATACATGTTACGTCTGATGACGAAACGTCCAGTGTTCCATCGTCTGCAAAAAGACTGC
This sequence comes from Semisulcospira habei, assembly GCA_036245525.1. Classification (NCBI taxonomy): domain Eukaryota; kingdom Metazoa; phylum Mollusca; class Gastropoda; family Semisulcospiridae; genus Semisulcospira; species Semisulcospira habei. The sequence goes on along the minus strand of BTPG01000007.1, from coordinate 28,970,140 downwards.
AAGTTACACTGGAGTCAGATATATGTAATGGAAGGTCGTTTATGAAGACAGAGAACAATAATGGACCAAGAATCGATCCCTGTGGTACTCCGTGCTCTATCACCCCTTGAGGTGAGTTTTTACCATTCACGTAGACATACTGCGTACGCCCATGCAGATATGACGTAATGAAGGCAAGTGTGTCTGCGCTTAGTTGATAGACATTAAGTTTTTGAACTAAAGTTTTATGATTGACGAGGTCAAATGCTTTTGAAAGGTCTAAAAATACTGCTCCAGTCATTTGACTGCTATTTATGGCAGTAAGCCATCTGTCAATTAGGTGTACCAATGCTGTGTGACAGGAGTGTTTCCGCCGAAAGCCAGATTGTAATGGATGTATGAGTTTGTGTTTTTCTCGAAAATGTTGTAAGTGTGTGTGAATGTGTCTTTCTATCGGTTTCGACAGTGTTGACAGGAGCGAAATGGGCCTGAACTTGTTAGGGTCGGCAAGGTCTTTCGTTTTAGGTAGTGGGATCACTTTGGCTGTTTTTAGAGCAGATGGAAATATCCCTTGCTTTATGCCAAGGTTGTATATATATGTCAAGGTATCTACAATATAAGGTAGGGCCATTTTCAGAACTGAGCTACTAATACCATCATGGCCAGACGTAGAGAGAGAGAGAGAGAGAGAGAGAGAGAGAGAGAGAGAGAGAGAGAGAGAGAGAGAGAGAGAGAGAGAGAGAGAGAGAGAGAGAGAGAGAGAGAGAGAGCAATGAACAATGCAAATTGAACCTTTATTTTCCAACGGTAAAGTTATTGGTAACAGGACCAGTTTTCAAACGTGCCGTTGCTGCATCTACTACTTAAATGACAAATATACATGCATGCACACACACACACACACACACACACACACACACACACACACACACACACACACACACACACACACACACACACACGCACACATACGCACACACACACACACACACACACACACACACACACACACACACACACACACGCACACACACAACGTTCCTGAGTATGGTTTACACTCTAACCAAGGCATAATACTATACAGAAAATTTAGTATTTGCTATTCTTATGGCATTCAGTTAATTATGATATTGTGAAAATACACACACCTTTTTACACACAATGTTAATATGCAATTGCCATTTAAGCTGATCATCTAAAGTGACCCCCAACAGGCGGTGACGTGTTACCTGCTCAATTGGGCTATCGTTTACACAGAGATTAAGAGAGAGTGTGCGGAGCTGGCGCATCTGTCGTGTGGTTATAACCATGCATTCTGTTTTTGAAGGGTTCAGAGACATTGAGTTCGAATTACACCAGACAGAAACTTCTTTAAGCTTGTCTGCAGACGTGTGCTTATTGTGGATACGTTTTTGTCAGGCGTGTGCAGTGTGCAGTCGTCGGCAAACATGTCCCAGGAAACATGCCCACAACTAAGATTCAGCGGAAGGTCATTAATAAAAATACAAAACAGCAGTGGCCCCTCAAAAATGCCCTGAGGCACTCCACTTTTGACGAGACTATTTGAGGAGTCGGATCCATTTAATAGTACCTTTTGGTTCCTTCCACTTAATAGCAACTGAAACATAAGACGGCATCTGAGTTGAAGAGATATGCTTGAAGTTTCAATAAAAGAATGTCGTGGTTTACAAGGTCAAAAGCTTTCTTAAAGTCGATAAAGTTTAAACCAGTTATTTGAGAGTTATTCATGAAGTTATCCATGTATCAACAAGTCTAGTTAGTGCTGTGTGGCATGAGTGTTTTGGGCGAAATACGGACTGGAATATGTGCAAAAGACCGTGGTTTTCCAAATACTGTGGTAGAGGTGCTTGTGTATGTGTCTCTCGAAAGGTTTGGCTAGGCTGGATAATAATGAAATGGGTCTGTAACATTAACATCTGTTCTAGATCTTTTGATTTCGGTAAAGGTATAATATTAGCTTGCTTTAGTTCAGCTGGAAAAATGTTTTGTTTGATGCATAAATTATAGATATGTGTTAAGAATTTTACTATATAGGGAAGGGGTAGTTTAAGGATTTTAGGGCTAATCTCGTCAGGACCCGATGATTTTTTTTTGTTTGCTAATGACCTGATTAGCTTTTCTACTTCATACACAGCTAGAGGCGGTATAGAGAAGTTTTTTTTATCAGTCTTTAGCTTACAGCAGTTAAGTAGTGCCTCAGGGCATGTGTACGGCGTGTTGTCATTAGAGGGTGTGATTGACTCAGCGGCAGACATAATATGTTTGTTAAAGGTGTCTGCTAGAAGGAATGGCTGACGATTTCTTGTTACTACCTCGGGTGACGAGATTAATCGCGCGCCAGAGTGCGGCATTATCTCGGTCTTCTTTATTCATACGTTCAAAGAAAGACTTCTGGGCCCTGCGGACCATCGACTTGACGCGGTTACGTTGTTTTTTATATTCGTCAAACTGCTTTTGCCTGCTTAGGTCAATTCTTAGTTTCATGGCTTGGACTATTTCTTGCTTTAGCCAAGGCGGTAACGTGTGTGTGTGTGTGTGTGTGTGTGTGTGTGTGTGTGTGTGTGTGTGTGTGTGTGTGTGTGTGTGTGTGTGTGTGTGTGTGTGTGTTTGACCCGCTTTTGTCGTAAGGGGGCGTGTTTATTAAGCACGCTGGTAAAAAGTTCATAAAAGACAGCCAAAGCTTTCTCAGGGTCGGTTTCGCTCTGCACGACATTAAACTGAGTTTGATTAAGGTCTGATAGAAAGGCCGACTGATCAAACCTTTTGAAAGATCGATACGTAATTGTTATGTGTCCGTGTTTAGGATGCGCTGGCAGTAGGAAAGTGATCACTGATGCTGAGATCAGAAACACTAACATTGGATACACTAAGGGGGCGGTTTGTGTAAATGTGATCAATGAGTGTTGCTGTTGTTTTTGTGATCCTGGTAGGGGACGAGACTAACTGTTCTAAGCCAGTTTGCTTGGTGATGCAATCTGATGAAATAAGGGGCTTTATCATATCTATGTTAAAATCACCCAGTAGCAACACGTCGCTGTTAGGTAAGCCAACATTTTCTACTACATGCACTAAGAACTTGTCATACCAGTCGAAACTGGCTGAGGGATTACGATAGCAGAAGCCTATAAAGACTGGTTTAATTTTTGGACACTTAACTTCTAGCCAAATGCTCTCAAAGTCTGAAGTTTGAAGGTCCTCACGCCTTTTAATAAGTTTTGGATTGAGATATGGATGTAAACGGCAAGCCCAGTCTGACCATGTACACACTGGTCACGTCGAGTGATGCTAAAGTTAGGTACGTTAATCGTTTATGTCAGAGTTAAGTCGTGTTTCAATAAGACCAAACAAGTGGAATGGTTCAGTCTTGTTTAGAAAAAAACAACAACGTTGAAATCAGTCACCTTGTTAAAACGATGGCACCATTTGAAGTGCCCAATTTGAAGGTTACTGTGTTCATGCGTACGGCTCATTTTTTTCGGTCATAACTAACGACAGAGAGGTTAGATCACATAAAAACGAAGAGCAAGAAAACAAAGAATACTTCTTAAAATTGTCACTACAGGACTATCGTTGCTGACATATGTACTGTACACCAAACGTCACGCCGGCACAGTGTCCCGATACAGCAATGTCAATCAAAGGTTATTCTTAAATATCCAGATATAAGAGTATCCATGCCACTCAAACTGCTGAAAATGGCGGTAATGTATGTGCCAACAAACTCGTGTTCCATAGTCTAAGTTCATGAAGAACTTAACACACAGAGCGACAGTGGGCGCATTAATATTGTTTTTGCGCACCGCACAGCATTGCGTGAGGACACGCTCGAGTATATTACGTAATGAGAGAAAACTTTCGACGACAAATCACAACATTCCAGTGGAATTGGCACGCAGCGATACATACCAATGGTCGTAGCTGTTTAATGTTTTCCGTCACTGTGGAGAATGTAGTTTATTTTTCACTGGAGCGACAAAGTACACACTGTTTACTCGACGGCTAACGCGGCACACAGTGACACACGGTGATCAAGCGGAATTGATTGTTTGCCGGTAAAGTGGAGAATACATGTACTCGTATATTATATACTGACTTCCATTAAAAACGCGAAAAGTGTCTGTAAGTATACCCGCAAACAAAGAGCCACCTTGACAGCAAAACAAGAACATTTTATTTGTTGCTTACTTCAGATGTTCAGCCTACAGTCTGAACTAATTTCAAACAAAAATTGGATGAATTATCGCCCATGGAGGACACAGGGTTTCATTAGTGGTGAAAATAAGCAAAACTTGACACACTCTGTGAAGCAAGTTTTCTGTGATATGTTTTAACAAACACGTTGTGTGGATTGCTTATGATGTTATTGACTGCCTCAAATGAAATTTGACTCGCAAAATTCATTAGAGAACCAGAACTTCCGGTGCACATGATTTTCTTAATAAATCTTATTTGATTTAATGTTAATTATTTTCAAACCATTTTTATGCTCCAGTGACTGACAGAGAGATAAAGAACACACCCATATCTATTTGATCAGGTAAATATGGCCGCTAACCTAAAAATAAAGAACTTTTTGGTTTTATGTTTGTAGGTCATGTTGATTATTTAGGTGCCTTTGACAAAACAAAGACTAGGTCAAGACCAAACAGGCCTGATTTTCATGCACACGGACCTTAGTGACACTGCACATTGGTTGGCTTTCAGCTGTGTCCTTTGAGAGAACAATAGAGACCCGAAAGACAATGAATTCAATAAAGCCGCATCAGTCATTAAATTACATCATTTTTAATATCATATTTTTTACCCCCATTACACCCCCGTTATTTTTTAATCAACCCTTTGATTTTAAAAAAGTGATGAGCATGTCTGATGCGGCCTTTTTGATCTAATTATCTTTCGGGTCTCTATTGTTCTCTCTCTATAACTATTGTCTCTGTCAACACCTATGGAAAGAGAGAGAGCTATTGTATGTGTCGGGGTATTCACATGTGTCTGTACATGTGTGTGTGTGTGAGTGTGTGTGTGTGTGTGTCTGTGTTGGGGGGGGGGGGGTCTTGAGGATCTGTTGTATATGTACTCAGTCGGGTGTCTGTATAAAGCAAGGTATGATTTTCTGAGGTGCGTCTCTTTTCAGCTTAAAAGTTTACAGTCATGTATACCGTCTAACCCGGCCAACAGGGCGTGAAATTGAATAAAAGTTATTATCCTCTCACGGGCTGGTGGGTTTCAATGGCTCGCGTCAGACATGTATAAGACAGTATACACCCCGGAATAAAAATCTTAAAATAATATGCTCCCCATTCACTTTCAATATCCTGTGACGGTAGTGTCAATGATGACGTCATAACTCATCGATGTGCGACTTTAAGACTAAACATTCTATTTACACACGACATAACACACTCTTCATAACATTTTCTAATAAATGACGTCAAAATAACCTGATTTAAAGCATATTTACGAAGAAAAGCACTATGGTGAAAAATTTGCGTTTCTTTTGTTGATCAGTATATTTTCCATTACTGTAGCGGCGAAAACCCACACTGTCATGTCGACGACGGAAGACGATACTCCAATGGAAAATGTAAACAATGATAAAGCCCAGTGGCTAAGCACACTGTAGTTGATAGTTGTTAATTGTTTGTCGCTACAGTGGAGAATGTATTATATTTTCCACCGTAGCGGCAAACAAAAACTGACCTATCTACGACTACACACAGTACTCCAATAGGAAAATGCACACAGTGATACAGACCAGAGGTCGTATTGTTTGTTTGCCGTTAAAGCGGAGAATGCATTTAGTTTTCCATTGTAGCGGCAGACAACACACTGCTATCACACTTAACTGTTGAAATGATCTTTTATGCGAAAGGGAAGAAGTCAGCACGATAAACAGAGGTAAATGCACAGTATTCACTAGTAGGTGCAAAAACTGAAACGCAAAATATGAGAACACACTAGAAGAAAGATATACTACACAGCCTAGTATGCTTGCACTGCACCATTCACAAGAGGAGCCCATTGACTAGCGATGATAATCTGCAGTGTGGACCGCGTGGTACGGGGTAGTCATTCCATTTAGTTCTTGGATGCTGATGTACGGGGTTTGGTGGGCAGTTAGCCCACTGAGCACCGTCAAAGCCCCGCCACACATGCCGATTGTGCCCCGATTTTGTAACCGATTCCGATCTGATTGCAATCGGATGATGTCATATATCCGATCCGATCCCAATCGGCTGGGAATCGTGTGTTTAGAACCTGCTCTATAACTTTCCGACACGAATCGGCCCCGATTGTACGGCTTCAACAATCAGAGCGAGTCTCGCAAAGCACGTCGTTTCAGTTTGAAAATGGTGGAAGATGCCGATGTTTCGCCCGCCTCTTCCCGAGTGCGATGCAAAACTGCTGATAATGCAAGCACATCACCATCACTTTCAAAACTAACAGCCATTTTGCAGAACAGGAAGCTGTTTACGACTTTGATCTTCGGTTCAAACCGGTCGGCTAAAAAAAGTCGGGGAATCAGTGTGGCAGTGCACACGTTTTTGTAGTCCGGCCCGATCACACTCCGATTCGAAACTGCTCGAGAATCGGCCTCAAAATCAACATGTGTGGCGGGACCTTTAAGGAGAGGCTGGTACTGCCACAGTGCTGCGGGCGGATACATCAGTTGTTGTTGCTGTTGCCAGGCGTAAACAACAACAGATGTATTTTGAAGATCCTGTGCCTGAGGTGGCGATAGCTGCACTTGATCACTGACGTTGTTCCCGGCTGGAGCTGCTGGAGGTCTTGTTGCTGCTGTTCAAGCTGTTGCTGTTGTGGTAGCTGTTTCAGCTCCTTGTGTTGTTGACGGTGCCGTTCATCGCTATGCTGGTGCCGATGCTGTTGTTGATGTGGCTAGTGCTGATAGACTAGTAACGCACGTCCCGCAGCAACGTCCGAGTACAGTTGCTGGGCAGTAGTCTCGTCAGGGGATTCGACGTCCCGTTGAGTGTTTGTCCAGTTCCCGTCCTCCCCGCCGTACTTAATGTTTCCAGCCAGCCTGCGGGTGAATGGGATCAAGCATGCCGTTGCTGTAGGTACGGTATAGTGCTTTGCGGGGCAGACCGTTTTCCACAGAGAGAGAGAGAGAGAGAGAGAGAGAGAGAGAGAGAGAGAGAGAGAGAGAGAGAGAGAGAGAGAGAGAGAGAGAGAGAGAGAGAGACATACTCACACACAAATAAACATTCACAACACAGCACCTTCATTTTCATTCTTTTTTTAACTTTCAACATAGTTCTCCATCTATTTTCTGTGAAAAAACGTCGACATACTTAAATTCATTCTGATAAAAAACAACAACAAACAAACAAAAAAAAACCAAACAAACAAAAAAAAAAAAAAACATTTTCTATACCTCTGCGCATATAGAGAGGAAAGAAAACCACATTCCACACGATCACGATCTGCATACTAGTCTGTGATTTTGGACCTTACGGCTGAAAGCCGTACGGTTCAAAATCACAGACCAGCACCCTCACGTACCTTGATATGTACAAAATATTCACAATTATCTGCACGTTCATAGCTCTATCACTTACAGCGTCAGCTACAGGAGATGGAACGACCATGATAGTTCAAGCGCTGTGCCTGGCACGATTTACCCATTGACCCGTGAACATAAACCTAACGCATTACAATCTGCTTCCCTTAACCCCTTCGCTTCCAGCGATCGCGCATTTCGCGGCAGAAACCACTCCACACTGGTGGACATTTGCGTGAAGTAGCACAAGTCACTGGGACGAAGGGCACAGGACAAACAAGAGACATAAACCCTCATGAGCCCACGTGACCGCGGGGGCTCATGAGGGATTATGTCTCTGGCAGCTGGGTAGCGTTCGTTTTGCCACGGCAGTTGAGGGGTTAAAGTAGGATAGGATACAACAAGAGCAACCAAATTCCGACCACACTCCTAATATGTTAACCCTTTTAGCCCCAAGGTCCCATTTCTCAAATTTTGGAGGTGTTGCCTAATGACTCTGTACCAGTTGCAGGAGGTGCATTGACCATGATACTTCAAGGGTAGTGCCAGATTAACTTGGCGCCTTTCAGGCGCCAAGCTAATCTGGCACTACCCTTGAATTATCATGGTCAAGCCATCTCCTGCTGTAGGGACTCTGGGCTAAATGGGTTAATCCCCTCGCTTATTAACACAGTTCGGAAAATGACAACAGCAACACAATCTTGGTCCCCTGTGAATTTGTCGTATCCGAAGTTTATCGTAGACAGATGTTAGACTTACGCCTCGAATTTCGCGTATATCTTGACAAAATATTCGAAAGGAAAAAAAAAAATTCTGTGTGTGAGACATCAAAAGCTTAAATTGTGTCTGAACAGCTTGGCGCCCGAAGACTGAAGCGACAAGTTAATCAAGCAGTACCTGTGATGTAAAATCGCAAAAATCACTCGGCACTATCCCTAATTTCTCATCAGTGGTCTATCCATCTCCCACGACGACTGTCCAGTGGTTTGTTTGTTTAACGGACGATTAAAAAATGTGTACAAGCCATTACTCGCTCTAGGCCTTTGAGAGCAGATTTCCTCCAAACTCACAGCACACCGTGGCGAAACAAAACATCGAAGGCTTTGCATGCCAAATTAGTTCCACAGCACCATAATCTCACCGTCATGCAATGTCGCTCGTCTCGAATGCGTGAATGCAACACTCGTGTCACGTTGACTCCGATTCTGCCGTCCGAAAACAGAAGACAAAAAAACCGCTGCCGACACGCAAAGTGTTTTTTTTTTTTTTTTTTTTTTTTTTTTTTTTTTTTTTTTGGGGGGGGGGGAGGGAGAGGGGGGTGGGGGTGGGAGGGGGGGGGGAGGGCGTCTCGATATTGTACATATTATGTGAGTGAACATGAGAGAGGGCGTTGTAGAACCAGTTTCGAGCAGATCTCTTTTCTTGCAACTTTTCATCCTGATACGCCCATCGCCATACATTTGACTATGATAGTTCAGGGGTCGTGCCAGAATGGCTTGGCGCCTGAGGCGCCAAGCTATTCTGGCACCACCCTTGAACAAAAACGGATTGAACTATCTCGAGATCTGTAATGAAGCCTTCATAGGACACAAAGCAAATGTGTAAAAAAAAAATCAACCTCAGGAAGTAATGGGTTAAAGAATAAACGTAGTCTAAACAGAGAAGTATTGAAAGGCAAACAGTGCCACCTGTCATTAAAGACTATCATTTCGGTGACTGGATCCCCCACCTAAATGATGGTCTTAATAAAAGGTGGTCTCTCTTATGGGTGGTCGCTCATAGCAGGTTCTGCGGCATTGCATGGGCGCATTCGGGACGAGCGACTGTGAGAATAACAAAGCTAGCACAGAGACTCAAGCCTCAGTGATAATAAATATATATAAAATTCAGCCATTTACATCAACAAAATGAGAACGTGGCATATAAAAGGATTGAAATTTGTATCACAAGTTTTGGTCCGTGTTTCGGAATGAACAGGTGTAGCATAACATTTTTTTTTTAATGAAAACTCTTATAGAAATATTTGAAAACTTACTTCTTATCCACTTATTCGAGGTGTCAGGCATCCGAATACGCGGATTTCGGCCGCGTATCCGAATGAAACGCATCTCGAATGTGTTAAACGAGACTCTTCTTTCCCAAGGAAGATACAGTCACGCATTTTAAAAACGCAACAGCCATGTGCTTTAAAAACGGGGAAAAAAAAAAAAAAAAAAATCGCAAATTCCAAGCACAAGAACCCCAGCCGTCCAACGAACATGGATACAAAATAAGGCAAGCAAGAGGCATAGAACCTTATGAGCCCCCGTAACTGCAGGGGCTCATGAGGTTCTATGCCTCTTGAAGTTGGGTGGTTCTGGCTGTGGAGAGTCAATGGGGAAAAATCTTGGTACACAGCAACGTTTTACTTGATAAAAGCTGTCGCGTTTCAAAAGTGCGTAAAACTGTATATAATATAAAATATGTTTAACATTATTTTTCATAGTTCCCCCCCCCCCCCCCCCCCCCCCCGCCCACCCCGAAACACCCACTCTACCGCTTTAAAAAAAATTCTGGAAAGAAAAAGCAACCACACACATATTTTCAACAACGAATTATTACAGTTCTCTCCCTTAGATGCTCTTTTTCTACTTGGTACATTTTCCTTATTATTATAATTTTTAGCACGGCAACATTAGCATGATAACGTCACTGAAATTTTGACCACACAATGTGTTTTGTCATATGCTTCCAATGTCAACTCAAGATTCAGAATTAATTTTAAGGAATGTGAAAAAAAAAAAAAAAAAAAAACAAGACAGAGACAATATTAATATGCGTTTGAAATTTTGTAATAATTAGTCATCTTACCTCAAATTAAAAAAAAAATTTATAAAGAAAAAAATGTGAAGAAAAATCTAGTTAATATCTATGACGAATTATTATACTGTTATTCCTAACCCACGCCTTCTCTGCAAAACAAACAAACAAACAAACAAACAAACAAACAAACAATTCTTAAAGCATACAAACATCTGAGACAATCACAGTGTCAATGTGACAGTATGCCAATTAACCCCATCACTGCCAGTGGTCCCAATTGTGTTTCTGAAATCTTTGTCAATTCAAAACCATAGAGCCCAAACCGTCCAAGGAACAGCGACACAAAGTGGTGTCAGCAAGGGGCATAGATCCTCATGAGCCCCCGCAACTGCGGGGGCTCATGAGGATCTATGCCTCTTGCGGCTGTGTCTCGCTCACTTTATCTCGGCAGTGGAGAGGTTACATATTTATAACAGTTCTTGTTTTATACAAACTTGTGTGAGGCGACACACACGGGATTTTTCAAACAATTTCATTTTTCAAACATTCACACCTCTCAAACGACGTTACCATGGGTAAATTTCTACAAAACCAACAATGACTAGAGTTTCACCGCAACGCCTGAACTCACTCGTGCAGTCGCTCCCATCTACAAGAAAGATAGATTCTCATGAGCCCATGCAGTCGCAGGGTGTAATGACAAATCTATATATATCCTGCTGTCGATCTAGATCGCTTGCAGCGCTTCGATCCTCACACTGAAGGTCCTGTTTAATCCTTTGGGTGTCGCCAGCGGTTTTGTCGCGATATCCTGCAGGATCATCGCGACAAAACCGCTGCGACACCCAAAGGATTAATCCAGATTTAAGCCTATGACTGCACTAAGAGAAAAAAGATTGATTGATTGTACATTGCTTAACGTCCCGACAGCAACAAGGCTTTCTCAGGACGTGCCTGCACTGCTTGTGAAAAAAAAACTAAACAGAACATTGAATGTATGTCGCCAGCGGTCAAATACATTAATAACCTACACATGGGCCCAATAAAGCTAAGACCATTTAGCAACACACATCCATATCAGAGCTACAGCAGTGCAGACAGTAGGAGAGTTTTAAAAGGCAAATACAGGTGAATGGACAAAGGGTAGACAGAAACACATGCCCAGATAGAGAAAAACCCCCCTGTGGGGCTGACCAGGTGACCCTGGAACTAAAAATACCTAACCCCACCCAAGTCCCCCAGGGCAGACCCGGGTGGGGCTAAGAGAAAAAAGAATCAAGGCGAAGCGATCATTACAGAAACTGAGACATCACATATCCAACACGCACACACACACACACACACTTGTCACTGATGTCACTTGTCACAGATCTGACACATGATCATGGTTTGTCAAAATGTGTGGGCTGGGCGCCGTAAGGTCCAAAATCACAGACCAAGGCAGAGATCGTCGGCAGAATTAAAACCAGTGTGATTCAAAACTGCACAGGCTGGGCCACCTTAAATTTAAAGAAGCGTATTTTCAATGTAACTCGACACTCTGACTGGCCCGGATAATTTGCAGTTTGCAGTCACAAATCCTTATCTGTGTTTGCCATCTGTGAGCAGGAAGTTTACTACAGCCTTCGATCGACATTCGGCTTGCAGAGCCTACTACGGCGGACACAGGCATGGGATGATAACAAGTCGCCTCTTTACACCGGTAGTAATAAATTCTATTTACTACTACCTGTGTAAAAACGTAATGATCATCCTATGCCTGTTGCAGCGAATGTAAGCTAGTCGAAATCTCAGGTAAATTGAATTTGAAATCAAAATTGTGTGAAAACACTGCCGGTGGTCTAAACAACTCATAGCGGTACTGAGCCAAGGAGACTTGCATGATCTGTGATTTTTCACCTTACGATTCGAAACTGTAAGGTCCAAGATCACGTAACAGCAAAACTTTCATCAAGCCTCCAGAGACATTTTCACAAACCATATAGGTCATTACCATGCAGGAATCATCGCGACTAAAACCGCTACCGACACCCAAAGGGTTAAAAGGTTAGAGAAAGGTAGGAAACAGCACTAGTACTGGACAGAACTGTGCAGCACAAACCAATGATCACAGACCTATTTGGCCTAGGCACAAGGTGTATTTAGGCCAACTACATCTATGATCATTGGTCCATGAGGCACAGCTCTCTCCCTTACTAGTGCTGTTTCCAACTTACATCTTACCTTATCCTGGGATATAAGCGCGGTCACCCCTTATCATTCATTAACCCTTTTAGCCCCAAGGTCCCATTTCTCAAATGTTGGAGGTGTTGCCTAATGACTATGTACTACATGCAGGAGATGTATTGACCATGATAATTCAAGGGTAGTGCCAGATGAGCTTGGCGCCTTCAGGCGCCAAGCTCATCTGGCACTACCCTTGAATTATCATGGTCAATACATCTCCGACTGCAGGGACTAAATGGGTTAATTTATACTCTTCTCTATACATAACAAGACTGTAATGTTATTTTCACTCATGAGATTCTTTTCTTTCAGAGAGTTTCTCAGTACTGAGTCGTCATTGTACAGCATCAACACGACCAACTCAGTGCCAAGAATTAATGAATACAACTACGGACACATTGCTACCGAACTGAAGGGATACAGCAGAACAGGCTTTGAGCAACCATCCTGCTTTTGCACAAAAAATGTGGTCTTTCAGGAGCCGTCTGGAAAGGCAAAATGTGACATCTGTCATTAAAGACCATCACTTAATTGGCTACAGCCTTTAATGGCGGGCGATATCTCATAAGGGTGATTGCTCGAAACAGATTCGGATGCAACTGCGTGATTGGTCACTAAACAGACATCCAACGGTAACTTCCGACACGTTTAAACCTCGCTTCAACCTAACACCCAGCGCCGGTACAGTCACTCCTTAACTCATTTGAGACGTGCCGCCTCCGGATACGCGGCTTATTCGAAGGCGGCACGTCTCGAATGAGTTAAGTCCGTTATGGTCTTACAGCCCGTCGATTACCTCGTAATAGGCAACTACAGCGCTCCCCTTGGAAACGCTGTAGTCTATTAGTAGGGTGGAGTGTACTGAGACAAAATGCCAAAACCAACACACTGGTTGTTAATACTACACCATCGCGACTAATAGACACAACAGCACTCGAAACACACACATGATTCAACATTGAATTATTAGGTCACAAATTTAAGTCTTTATCACAAAATCATTCTTTGAAATAACGAAAGTGCTGCGCCTTGCAAAGTTTTTTTTAAAAAGTCTTCTGCGAGTACACTTTTTTCTCAAGAAGTGACGAAGCGAAGAACATGTACTGTCCCGTCTTTGCATGGCATCTTAGTAATCCGCTGGATGAAATTTTCCCATGATTCAGAATATCCACAAGGAGGTCAAGGCCACCTCGGAAGAAACGTTACCATGAGGACCACTAAAGGTCACGCTGAGGTCATGCAAGGTCAGCTCCAATAGTCAGGTCGAGACGGAAACCGAAAGCGTCTCCAAGACCATAAAGCAGTTTGTCCACGTTTTCTTTTAAATGTGTACGACAAATGAACCTTCTTTAACTCATTTGAGACCTGCCGCAGGCACGTCTCGAATGAGTTAACCCCACGGCCTGCTAGTGACGATACTGCTCAGCGGAAAAAATACGTGTAGGTACGCGTCGTTTCCGCTGAACGGTATTGTTGGTAGCAGTCAAGGGCTCAACAGCCGTAGAAATGTAATACAGAAACGAAAGATCCTATCCTGTAGTGGACCGGAGCAAGTACACATCGCCAAGAGACAGAAAATCTGGTCGTAACTGACGATAGTTTTGTATCAGACTGTAGTTTCGCAGACACGCAGTACCATACTGCCCAGAGACAATTTGTGCTGGTCTGTAATTTTGGACCTTACAGCTTCCATCCGTAAGCTCAAAAATCACATACCTGCACAGAATTATAAAATAAAATTGTCCGTTTCAGGCGGTGGCATACATGAAGCAAAATCTAGTCGTATCAGACTGCAGTTTCGGACACAGTACTTGTTAGAATGAATGGACAGCCCAGGGACAATGTGTGTGCTGGTATGTGATTTTGGACCTTACCGCTTCCAGCCGTTAGGTCCAAAATCACAGACCAGCACACATGTACGTGTCGTCGTCCAGCACGTTTCAATCTCGCCGGAAAAGCTAGTCGCATCAGACGGGGACAGGACCGACTAAGGAGATAGTACGTACTATAACCTACAGGCAATTAGCGAGCTAGTCTGTGATTTTGGGGCAGCACACATTTATATTCAACTGTCAAAGTTTCAGGCAGAAGTGTTAGTCCTAAAAGTAAAGCCAGTTGCACGCATCAGACGGTAGTTTCGGAGACAGGACTGGAAAGATAGTAGGGACTGCCCAGACTTGACCTCGACAGGGACATCTCTCGCCTGCCGGACGCACTCAGTGACTCTGAAACATAGAGAGACAACACTGCTGTATATAATAAAAATAAGAGTACTTTATTAATTCAAAAGAGAAATTCATTTCACATCTCATGATACTACTGGCCAGGAAATGTCACACAACACTGATATATATCGTATCGATACAATTTTTCCTCCAAAGATACCTTCCTTCGGCGGAGGGTGCAATGTTTACCTCACGCGCTCATGGGAGAGAAAGCTTTACCTCGCAAAGCATCATGCGTAAATCAAATCGAAATGGCACAAGAGTGATCCCACATCGATTTCAGTAAGTGTGCAGGTATGGGATTTTGGACCTTACGGCTAAAAGCCGTAAGGTCCAAAATCCCAGACCAGCAGATATTTAAGCAGCAATGCAGATCAGGGTTTTCAAGTAAAAAAATAAATGAACTGCCTTGTTTAGCATGAAGCAGGATGGATAACATCACTTTATGGATTTTTTGGCCAAACCTATTGTCTTCAATTTTCACACAGAAATACAAATAACGTGCTGTTAAAGGCTGTATAAAATCTATTTGAACAATAATCGATCTCAAATTATTGTAGTAATACTACTAAAATATATTTTTTAAAAACATCCAATGCAATTTTAAGGCTGCACATCGGCTCATGCCATCGAGTATACGTACAGACAGATGTGATGGAGAAAGAGAAGAGCTTACAAAGTGTACTGAATACATTCGTACCTATTACATCTTGTTATACATTAGCATAATAATAGTAAACACATATATAGATAAGACCTTCTAGATATAGTCATGACATTTTTGTAGCACCTTTTCCGCAATTGGTGCCATGCATATATAACTGAAGTCGTACGTACAAAAATACAAGTACACGATTAAAAAGCAGATTTGCAAATTTGGCCCGTACAGGCGTATTCATGCATACAGTCGCACAGTAATTCATCTAGCACGACACATATTCAGTTATCACCATGGACATTCATTAACATGTACTAAAAATCGTAACAGCGATCGATAATAAAGCATGTTTCCATGAGATATGGTCGACAAGACCAATCACCTTTCGCGTTGCTCCTGTCGGTGCAACGGCGAAACGTGATTGGTCTTGCAGACCTCATCTCATGCCCTTACGGTATAGCGTCCAGCCTACTAAATACCATTACAAAACTGTCGAGAATTCTTAATATCATCTCAAAACTATCACGATTTAAGGTTGCAAAATTCCCCAGCCTCTACGAAAAGTGTTAGTTTGATGATGGTAAACATATCCTGTTAGTGCCAAGCAAGTCAGCTTCAGTCTTTTAACCACATAATGTATAAAACAACGGTGCACACATTCATACCCCAAGCCAGTAATTTGAAACTGGACGCATACCATTAGTTCAATTACAGAATGTTATTGCGTGACATGGTCCATCACCGAATAGTATTTATGTGTGCTGATATGAAATTGTGGACCATACGGCTACAGGCCGTATGATCCAAATCACAGACCAGACCTCTTATAGGCGTCACCTAAGATGCGTGTTAGTAGCTTCGTTACAGTAGGCACGTACTATGCGGCATATTAGTAGGCAAGCTGTTACAGGCACATTAGCACAGGAAGAAATGCATGAATCTACATCTATATAACTATGTAACCTGACAACACGATCACATTCAAGCGTATGATGGCGCAAGACATTGTATGAATTAGTACAGCGTTGTTTGATGTGATTATCTATACTCACCACTCTTTTATTACACATGCATACCTATTGGAACAAAATGCGTCATACGCAATGTGTCAAAATGAGTGAGTCAACGAATGTGTCAAAATGAATCACACAAATGTGTCATAATGAGTCACACAAAAATGTTTATGTGCAAAAACACAACACACAAACACAAATCAACAGTGACCATATCAACACTTTCACCCAACAGACACTGCAGCGACAGATGGTTTGGCCTTGATAGATCAAGGGTAGAGCCAGATTAGCTTGGCTCCTTTTAAGGCGCCAAGCTAATCTGGCACTACCCTTGAACAATATCACGACCGATCCATCTCCCACAGTCGGTACACATCCTTTACGCATGCCTCTCAAAGGCCTGGTAAGGTCATTGTTTGGGTAGATGGTGTTAAATGATTCAACGCAGCTGAAGCAAGCTCTGAATACAGATGATTTTTTTAAAGTCGTTATACACTGGAATTAGATTAGATTATGTGTTTCATAATGCCTTCTCCCCTCTAAACTTATTTATTTCCGCGTTAAAAAAGTGAATTATTATTATTTTATGTGCATAAATAGTGTATGTGCTTAATTAAACTGGCAGAATCTGAAGTTTGTTTGAACGTTTATGCTGCATCAAAATAATGATGCTCTTTTATCTATGCAACACAGTGCTACGTCTGGTTGTCAAATTTCCGGTTACAAAAAAGCAAAAGTAAAAGCAAAACGTCACACTGCACTATTTTAAAGCAGACCAGTTGACCCCTCCAATGCAGAGGAAAAGTGAAAGTGATCTAACTGCAAGAGGCATAGATCCTCACGAGCCCCCGCGAAAGCGGGGGCTCATGAAGATCTATGCCTCTTGCTGAGACCACCGTGTGTCCATGCTCTTTGGACAGTTGTGGCTTTTGGTCGTTCAGTGAACACAGACTTCAGACACATGTACGTATGTCGGCAGGGAAGGGGTTAATGATATCAGTCTGATTTTGCACGAATGTATAACAATGTGAGAAAAGTCGTGTGCGAAAGTTCAAGTCCAGTGAGCAAGAGGTCCTCGAGCAAACGTCGGCCCAAGGATCTAGTTCTCGATCACTGGGGGGGGGGGGGGGTGACTGATAAAGATGCTTTTAGCTTTATGGTAACTTGCTCACTGCAAACAACACGAGGGAAGTGTGCACACACAGGTAACAGAAGTTGAGGGCAGAATTCTGTCCTTATTTGGCAACAGAGAGTAAAGTCCATTTTTTGTGGACAGCGAGATTTTCACTGTAATATATTGAAAATCTCGCTATTCACGGCGAGTTGAATGTTTTGCAAAAAGCCAGATTAAAGAAAATCGCTTTTTAAAAAGCGAGAGTTCCATTGTAAATACAATTTTCATTGTAATTTAAAAAGCGAGAGTTCCATTGTAAATGCAATTTTCATTGTAATTCGATTCAAATCTCGCATTTCGCAAAATTGGACGTACCGTATTCCCCAGGAGCAAATCGTCTCCGGGCCCACAACGGCCGCAGTGGGCCCGCGCACGGCCGTGCGCGGGCCCACTGCGGCCGTCGTGGGCCCGAGGGTCTTTGCTTATTGGGTTACGCCAAACTAGGGCAGATATAATCATGTTAATGTCAACCAAATCGGGGAGGTGGTAATTCCACATAATCTGACAACTTGCTCTTCTGCAAACCAACGAAAAACGTGTGCACTGGTGAAATTAAAATGACCAAGTGACACACAGCACACATCCTTCCCGCACATTATTGTAGTTTATCATTTTGCTTGGGCTTACCAGAGCTAGAGTTTGCAGGCTGGATCTCAGACCCACTGGCAGGCTCCAGGTAGGTGGAAGGCACCCAGCCCTCTGCTTTCGTCGTGAGAAGTCTTGCGTACCACCAGCCGTGACTCCCGACTCTTAGCACCTCGATCACCTCCCCCTCCACTAAACTGAGTTCTGTCTCATCCACCGCCACATAGTCCCCTAGCGACACAAACTGCTGTCGGTATGACGGCTGCATGTCGCAAATCAGACGACAACAATTGTTATTCCAGGCGTAGAGTGTGATATTGGTGTCACGTGACGAAAGTTGATGTCGCCGAGCAGAAGACAACAATTGATATCCGAGTAGTAGCGTGAGATATTGGTGTCACGTGATAAAAATGGATTCCGGCGTTACGAGTGGATATTTATGTTGTAGAAGATAACATCCACGTAAAAAATGATTACAATTAGCAACATGCCAGATGCAGAACGCACGAATCACAGCAAACAACATTTTTCAAGAAAAAGACCAGGATGCGTTGACCAAATAAAATTGATCAGAGCAAAATCAGCATCATGCAAAGTTGTCATTCGCCATTGGCATTCCATGAATCGCACGGTTGATGGGTTAGGTAGTTGTCAATAGTGTTCAGCCAAATGAGGATCGGGTGTTTAAACAACATTACACGATCAAACCAAGGCAGAATCAAGTCAAACAGGATTGTCAGTTCCACAGATGATGTCGACATTCAAGGTGATGAACGGAGGAAAAGCATGAAACAAAAACAAAAAAAACGTACGTTAGGAGAAAAAAAAACACCCAACAACCAACAAATCTGATGCTTAACCCTTTTAGCGTTGCCTAACAACTATGTACCAGTTGCAGGAGATGGCTTGACTATGATAATTCAAGGGTAGTGCCAGATTAGCTTGGCGCCTTCAGGCGCCAAGCTAATCTGGCACTACCCTTGAATTATCATGGTCAATCCATCTCCTGCTGTAGGGATCCGGGTCTAAAAGGGTTAAACAATGATATAGAACTGCTTAATACCTTGCTTCTAAAACATGTACAGTTACGTACTTTAACCCATTACATCCTGAGGCTGAATTTATTAAATTTGCTTGTTGTCCCAGGAAGAAGGCTATATTACAGATTAGGAGATACATCAATCATTTTGGTTCAAGAGTGGTGCCAGAATAGCTTGGCGCCTCATGCGCCAAGCTAACCTGGCACCACCCTTGAACTATCATAGTCAAATTTATTTCAAGCAATCAGGATGAAAAGGGTTTAAAAACTCGACAACTTTGATCAGCTGCATCTGCCGAGGTATTTTCGAAGTGTGCAACTGTACATGTTAGATCTAAAATTCTCCATGATAGCTCAAATGATGCAAGTAACAATGTATTACCTGATTCTAAAACATTTACATGCTGCAGCCTAAAATATATTTCTAAAAAAACTGGCAAAAATAAACGCAGCTATCAAATGCATACACAAATGAAAACATAACGTCTGGCTTTGTACTTCTTACATAATCATGCAGTCAAATGCATCAGAGAAAAATGGTTTCATAATGCTACTTTAAGTTACACACATAGCTGAACAATCTAGAACGTGCAATGAGTTCATACAACTACACGAGAATTCATCCTTCCATAACATTAATGTATCCTATACTCTACAGATAACTTGCAAAAATCTTCCAATTTTGCCCTTCACTAATTAACCCGTTTGGCTGTCGATAGCAGTTATTGTCGGACGATTCCAGTAATTATCGGGACAAAAACCGCTACCGACAGCCAAAGAGTTAAACTTGAGGGGCCTTCCAATAAAGAAAGAAAGACGAATGCAGGTCGATCGAGCTTTCACTGAATGCGAATACCGCTGCGCCACGACGCAGCGGTATTCGCGTGCAGTAAAAAGTTTGATCGTTAAACTGCTATGGAAGAATAAGGTTGCGTTAGGCGACCCTGACGCAAACGACACCTCACCTCAAACTCAGTGGCGAACTCCTCCGCAGGGATTTCCTCTTCATTGGAGAATTCCCCGGACGACCAGCCCTCCTCATCTCCGTCCTCCGTCACTGCCCCGCCCAGGTCCGAGTTGGACCGAGTGTGAGGGATGGGGTGGGGGGAGTAGAGGGAGTGCCCCGGGGGACTGAGGGGCGAGATCATCTCCAGGCCCATGGGGAGCGTGGAGGTTGATGAGGACACGATGTTGTTGCTGTTGTTGTTGGACGATGCCGGTCTCCAGTTGTCCAAGCTGAAGGGACAATAAGGAAAGTGTGAATAGATGGATGGGTAGGTGGGTGGGTGGATGGATGGATGGGTAGGTGTGTGGGTGCGTGGGTAGATGGATGGGTAGGTGTGTGGGTGCGTGGGTGGACGGATGGGTAGGTGGGTGGGTGGGTGGGTGGGTGGGTGGATGGATGGATGGATGGATGGATAGATGTATGGATGGATGGATGGGTGGGTGGATGGATGGGTGGGTGGGTGAATGGATGGGTAGGTGGGTGGGTGGATGGATGGGTGGGTGGGTGGATGGATGGGTAGGTGGGTGGGTGGATGGATGGGTGGGTGTGTGGGTGCGTGGGTGGATGGATGGATAGATAGATGGATGGGTAGGTTTTGGATGGATGGATGGATGGATGGATAGATGGATGGATGGGTGGGTGGGTGGATGGATGGGTGGGTGGGTGGGTGGGTGGATGGATGGGTAGGTGGGTGGATGGATGGATGGGTGGGTAGGTGAATAGATGGATGGTTAGATGGATGGATGGATGAGTGAATTTGTGAATGAGTGAATGGAATGAATGAATGAATGAATGAATGAATGAATGAATCAATCAATAATAAATAAATAACAGTTAGTTCCTTGGTTTTACGTCCAAAAAGCAGCCAAGACTTAACATTTAGAATGAAAAGAGACAATTTAATTGTCGTAAACCTAACTGATGTTTTCAGCCTTGCAACCATAGCCGACCCATCTATATAGCTGACTCAAAACTATAAGCGAGAAAAAGAGCTGATGACAATGACAACATACCTGTAATCTGACGAGTCGCTGGACAACTGGGACGACGACACCGCCGGCTCCTCCATGGGTATCAGGGACCTGTGGTGACCTGAAACATCACAAATATAATGTTGTCATACCGATGGATTCCACCATTTTAAAACAACAACAAAACGACGAAAGAAACAAGCATAGAAAAGAAGGTTACAGCACAATTTATTATCTATTAAACTCCCAGAACTAAAGGACTTCCATTCTACAGAATGGAAGTCATTTAGTTCTGGAAGTGTAATTGTTATGTGTCATACCAATGGATCCCAACCTTTTAAGACAACAAACCGAAGAAAGAAACAAGCTTAGAAAAGAACGTTAGTGCACAATTTATTATCTCTTAAACTCACAGAACTAAATGACTTTCATCCTACAGAAAGGGAGTCATTTTGTTCTAGGAGTGTAAGTGTTAAACTGTGTCTTTGCTGTGTTTTACACACTTGGCAGTCACCTTTTTGGTTTTGATGTCACCCTTTACAAGATCACCTATCTTTTAAGACCACCAGCATAACAAAAAGTGGATTTAACAACACTTTTTTCAAAGTGTTAAACTCTTTTTTCTGTACACATCGTTACCAATCAGTATCCATCCATCCATCCATCCATCAATAAATCAATAGTTAAATAGATACATAAATAAACAGACAAAACAAAAACAAAAACAAAACAACAAAAAAAAAAAAAATACAATGAAATAAACTTCGCTTACTGCGTATCTGGTCAAACTGGTTCATGAGAACCCGCTTGATGGCCTTGACCCAGATTTCCTTGACCTCCATGGTAGACGCCTGGATGATGTAGACCTCCTCTCGCCCTCGTGACCACAGCTCGAACTTGCGCTTGTCTCCCTTGATTCGCTCCGTCAGACCCACTTGGGACAACTGTAACATTGTAACATGCATGTGTGCTGGTCATTCAAAGACATAATTTTGAGACCACTGGCAATGAAAGGGTTCAGCATTAGACCTAAGCGGTAAGCGGTTTCGATTTTTGAAATCTCATGGACTTTTCATGGAGTGGCAATCCAGTCAAGCTTATGTCAATCTCCATTTAACCCTCTGGGTGTCGGTAACGGTTTTACTGCGTCGCGATGGTTCCAGCAGGAATCATCGCGAGTAAAACCGCTACCGACACCCAAAGCGTTAAAGAAGTTCTGGCGCTGCTTTGACTGTTTCAACTGCAATGAAAATTTGCGCTGTGACTGTTGTGTGGATGTGTGGCCACTGCCATATGATATCAGTGAATTATGACATCCAGTTATGTCGGATCTTGCATAACGATTTTCTAACATTTGACCGAGTTTCATGATTAAACTGTCGTCACTCAGAACTAAAACGGATCCGAGCGCACGGTTTCATTGAACATAATGTTCATTACAAAAACAAAAGATATCAGTGTCCTACAGTCAATTCTGTGGCATTTAAGGTCGACGTACTGATATGCACTATGATTCAGTCCAGGAAAATGCTTAAGGAATGACTTCTTTACGTTCCCTAGGATCCCTGCCCTTCACTAGATACAATGCCTACCCTGAGTACTTTTACCTTAAGATAACCTCTTGACTGCTACTGACGATCATGCTCGGTGGAAAAGACGCGTGACAACGCGTCTTATCCACCAAGCGGTATCGTCAGTAGCAGTCAATGTGTTAAACTGTGAACGACTCATACCTTTAACTTGTTCTTGAATGTGTACACGGGGTCCTCTGTTCCTAACTCCTCCTTCTTCTTGCACATCAGGAGCCCGCGCTCGTACAGGAAGATGTGTCGCTGCATGGGTTTGAACCTCAGGTCCTTGATGCGGTTCTTGTGCTCCGTCCACACGCTAAACCCGCCGTGCAACAGCAGGCGACCCAGGTCTGCCAGATTCTCCTGAAATTTGAAAAAAACATAAAATGCTATTTCTTTTCATTTCGTACATTGTATTGTGTTCTATTGTATCGTATTGCACTGAATTGTATTGTTTTCTTGTGTTTTATTTTGTTGGGTTGGGTTGGGTTGGGTTCGCAGGCTGTAATACAGTTGGTGGTTTTTTTTTCACTCTAAACAAAATCATGACCTCAATTTTGCTGTACATCTTGTAGTGTAAAAAAAAAAAATGCGTCACTGCTACGCGATACCTAAGATGGCGTGACCAAAACCGCATCTGATAATAGTTTTTAACAGAGGGCAGTATTTAACTGCCAATTTCACAAGCTCCAAGCTATCTGTCACTACCCTTGAACTATTATGACCAATCCCTCTCCTTCCCTTCCAATGCATCCTTTAAAAAATCAACCTCTGTTTGAGCTTAATGCTGCGTCTTAAACTTTCAAATCGGAGACATGCACTATAATAATTATACATTACAGCTAAAAAGGACGGGATCGACAAAGATAGTTCAAGAAAGTTCAAGAGAAAAGCTTGGTCCTTAGAAAGGCCAAGCTATTCTGGCACCACTCTTGAACTCTCATGGTCCATCATTTTACTTCTGTACAGTGTCATTGCTGAAGGGTTTGTTTGAAACAAACGACTCCCAACAACGAACGATAGCGCAGTCACGGCGGATAACCAGCTTGTACAGACAACACTGCAAACATCTCCAAGAGGCATAGATCCTCATGAGCCCTCCGGGCTCATGAGGATCTATGCCTCTTGTAGATGTTTGGAGTTTTGTTTGGCTCATGGTACAAACTGGTTATCCGCCACGCATGAGACGAAGACAGTAGCAAGGAGAACGGCGTACTTACGTGAAAGCCAACAATGTGCACTTGGTGCATACTGGCATTGAGGTATTGAAGAACGCACAACATCGTGTCCAGCGCCTCCTGTAGCTGCGCCTCTAATTCTTTGTCATCGCCAGTGAAGCGTAACATCTCCTGCAACATTTCAACCTTTATATGCAAGTTTCAGTATCATCACTACATGGATACAAGTACCCCCCCCCCTCCCCAATTCATAAAAAACAATCGAAGATTTGTGGGTATACTGTGGCTGAAGACTAGGTGGAATAGAGATGGATGAGTGACCCAGTAAGCAATGGTCCTCTGGCCCACTGCGGCCGTCGTGGGCCTGAAGACATTTTACTACTGGGGGAGTGTGTTGTGTTAAAAGCTGCATGTGTTGTGTTAAAAGCTGCATGTGTTCATGTGAATATATTCCTCTTGAACACACACCATTCAGGCATCAAAATCGCCCATGAGACAACACTCTGAAATTTAGTGTGGATTCACCGTTGGCCTATAGACAGATCCGCTGAATTCGCAAACTAACCCACTGCACGGATTTGCAAATATTTGTAAAAAAAAAAAAAAAAAAATGTTCGAAATACACTTAAACCCTTCACTGCCGAAAAAACGTGAACGCAATCTAGCTCCAAGACACATAGATCCTCATGAGCCCCCGCAGTTGCGGGGGCTCATGAGGATCTATGTCTCTTGCCGACACCTCTTTGTATCCATGGTCCTTGGACGGCTGGCGCTCTTCGGCACTGAATTAACAGCTTTCAGAAACATAGGCTGCGTCCCACTGGCAGTAAGACATACAAACGTATACGAGCGTTGACTGGACTGCTTACCTTGAGCAACAACTGGTACTTTGTGATGCGCTGCACAGGTTTCAGGAGGTATGCCCCGAGAGGCAGTTTGTGCCCCAGCTTTCGCTGACACTCTTTGAAGAATGGGTTGGAGTCCCCTACCCGCATTCTCATTGATTCCGACTTTGGCTTGTTCTGGCAGTATATGCTGTACATTTGGAACTCGTCTTTCTGCAATCGCATGTCAGAATAGAGTATTAAAACAATGATGATGATGATGATGATTATGGCAATAGTGTTGGTTGGTTGGTTGATTGTAATGTACACTGCCTAATCCTTTTATCCCCGCGAGTGCATTTCCCAAATTTTGGAAGTGTTACTTAACAACTATGAACCAGTTGCAGGAGATTGACTGACCATGATAATTCAAGGGTAGTGCCAGATTAGCTCGGCGCCTGAAGGCGACAAGCTAATCTGGCACTACCCTTGAATTATCATGGTCAATCAATTTCCTGCTGCAGAGTGTTGGCGCTAAAAGGGTTAAAGCGATCTGCCGCATGGTAGGTTTGATTGCAAAATCTCACCGATGCAATGTTATCAATCCTGTCCTGTCTTGCCTCAACTAAGTCTTTTCTACCCTTCTTTTCACATTCTATACAGGAAGCCACACGAAATAACGAGTTTTCAATGCCCACTGTAGCAACAGTTTAACTCTCCTACGCACAAAGGAGAGAAGAGCGGAGAAGGTTCCCATTTCACGAAATTCAAACTTCCTAAATCAAGATAATCTTGTCCAGCATTATTGCAAGACATACTAAAAACATTATAAAGGAGATATTGCAAACAATTAATCTTTTAACGTCCCGACAGTAACAACGACTTACTGAGAACGTGATGGAGAGGGAGACATGATGGCCATAAATCCATTCTGTGCTGGTCTGTCGTATGGTAAAAAATCACAGACCAGCACACATTTAATTGGTTTATCATAAGGGTCAAGAACTTTTCAAACAAAGGAACAGGAGATGAGTCATTAAAAATGAAAAATCTCCATACAATTTTCAACAGTATGAGATATGAACAATAATATTTGCCCCGTTACCTATACGAGTGCATTAACTAATTTTGTAGGAAATCTTTCAGCCTTAATTGACTTACCCTTTTAACAAAACACTGCCCCACTTTGGCTGGATAATCCCGACACTTTTGCAGCTCTTCCAAAAATACACTGAAACAGACCGCATACGTCAGAAAGTGAAATTTTCAGAATGGGTCCATATCACTCAATTCTTGTTGGGTGCATTTGAAAGAGCACATAAACAGACGTGTCAAATAAGATAGATCCAAAGACATTATCTTATATGATGTAGTACAGTTACTTTTTCGTTTTGTAAGCACAAATTTGCTGCATTAATCCTTTTAGCCCCAAGGTTGCTTTTCCCAAATTTGGGAAGTGTTACTGGACCGACTATGTACCAGTTGCAGGAGGTGGACTGACCATGACAATTCAAGGGTAGTGCCAGATTAGCTTGGCGCCAGGCTAATCTGGCACCACCCTTGAATTATCATGGTCAATCATTCTCCTGATGTAGGGGCTAAATGGTTAAAAAGAAACTAGAAAGACTATCTTTGAATACAGAGCGAACACGTGACTGTCAGGCGTGCAAAATGCAAAGAAATACTCCAAAGCAAAATAAGAAACACTGTTAGAAAGAAAAGCTACAACTTGCCCTTTATAAGCATGCATATTCCTTTTTTGAGTATTTTAATTTTTTTTTTAATGACAGCAACAAGAAATTCACTAACAAATTAAAGGCGTTAACCATAGTATTTATTTTTCAAAGTCTTTCACAGCACTTAAAATGTCCCTTCAGTGATCCCAAACTTTCAAAGATCTTCAATGAAAATTAAAAAGCCTGCAGTTGAAGCAATAAAAGGCAAACACAAAAGTGTTCCTCACTCATTATGGAATTTGCAGATCTGTTCTAGGTTGCCAAAGAGGGCGTGTTTCTGGCCACTGAGCTCTGGAGGAATCAGATGCTGCATGCTGCGAGAGTCCATCTCTTTGTAGTACCCCTGGTCACAGACAACAGAAAATACGAAAGTTCAGTATTGGATCACATTTTGTTTCCTCCACAACGCAAGTAACGCAAATGGTACTAGTTAAATATGAAACAAGTTAAACTTTTCACCGTTTTCGGGGTATACAGGTAACAAATCAACAATTAACCCCATGATTGCTACTGACGATGATGCGTAGCTGAAAACTACGCGTAAATACGAGTCGATTCTGCCGAAAGGAATCGTCAGCGGCAGTTAACACATTCTACCCCAGGACCGAAATCCCCAAAATTTGAAGTTGCCCTCTGAAGGACTGTATTACAATTCTAGAGACAGATCGAGCATGATAGTTCAAGGGTGGTGGCACCACCCTTAAACTATCATGCTCGATCCGTGTGTTGCTGCGGTGTGTTAAAGCTGAATGAGTTATGAGGGAAACAAGTAGCATAACTGATGTACATGTTTATGAATCAAATTAAAAGCTGAATTTACTTGCACATCACAATATTTAAGAAATGTTTAAATATTAACCCATTTAGCCTCGACGCAGTAGAACAGGAAATGGATCGACCATGATAATTCAAGGGTAGTGCGAGATTAGCTTGGCGCCTTCATGGCGCCAAGCTAATCTAGCACTATCCTTGAATTATCATGCTCAGTCCATCTCCTGCAGCTCTCACACAGTCGATAGGTGACACGCTCAAAATTTAGGAAATGTGGACTTGCGGTTAAATGGGTTAGGCAAATGAATCCTGCAATTACCAATTCACAAATTTCCAAAGAAAGGCCCAAAAGACTCGTTTACAACTGAACATTTAAAGCAGAGCAAAGGATAATGTAGACATACTGTGAGAATTTCTTGAAGTTCATTCACGTATGTTTTCTCTGTCTCAATCAGCTCATTCATTACATGTCTGAAAAGGAAAAGAAAATAAGATGCAAATTTTGTTAGACATAAAAACACACAGTATATGTGTGGTCTGTGATTTTAGACCTTACTGCTCTAAAGTATAAGGTCCAAAATCAAAGACCCGCACAGAGTTTCATCTTATAAATCAGGAAAATGTAAGTTCCTAATTATGTATTTGTTTGTATTTCTGTTTCGAACAAGTTATAATACAATTCAATATTTAGTGTTAAAAGCCGAAATATTAATAAATTGTGTGGCAACTGTCTTCTTTAACTCATTGCACCCGAGCTACGAAATACCCACATTTTGGAATTATCCTCCGAGGACTCCATTACAATTTAGGAGACAGATCGACATGATAGTTCAAGGGTGGTGGCAGAAATATCTTGGCGTCTATAGGCGCCAAGCTATTCTGCCACCACCCTTGAACTATCATGGTCAAGCCACATCTTGCTGTGGTATGTCGCGGGCAGAATGAGATAAGTGTGTTTTTTTTTCTCTGTGGTTTCTTCTCTGCATTTTACACACTTTGGGTCAAAATAGGTTTAGTCTTAAACTCTCAGAACTAGATGACTTCTATTCTATAGAATGGAAGTCATTTAGTTCTGGGTGTTTAAAAGTTAAGCTTCATGTATTGTGAAGCCTACTCACCTCCTCTTTGCTTGCAAGACGTCTATCTCCGGCAGTGAACTGAGAGACATGGAGGACAGTGAACTTCGCTGTGTACCGTCCGAAGCCATGGGAACGTCTGATGATGTGTCAGAGACTCCCACGCTGTTGATGCTGATACTGCTGGTCTTGCTGCTGCTGCTGGCGCTGTCGTTGGCTGTCATCTGAACATTGTGTCTGATATCTGGTCGGAACTAAACACAGCAAGAAAAAGGATAGACGGACTGATTACAAACAAATATATATTCACGGTAAGGGTAGAAATGAAAATAATCAAGTTGAGAGTTTATGAACAGAGGCTCTTCACACCTCCACCCTCCCCCAACCCCCCCCTTTAATTAAAAAACAACAACACCAGAACAAGCAAACAAACAAACAAACAACAAAAAAACAACAACAATAATCTGAAAAAAGGACTAAAATAATTGTCCACTGACGTATTATACAGAATGATATGACTTATGATGAAAAAGAGAACGTGTTCTTGTTTTTATATTATTCCGTTTGACAAGCACTTAAAAGTAATTTGAACACAGATCAATAGGAACTATAAAGTTTTTCTGTTTTCTTTCTCCGTTGATTCTTTAGTTTATTTTTGCTGTTGTTCATATTTCCTCCATACCCCAATGGGGGGGAAAAGGAATAAACATCTTGAATCTTGAAGAAGAACAATTAAAACAAACAAATAACAAAATGGGTGCAACATTATAACAACGTTTAACAGAAACAAATAACCAAATAAGAAAGATAAAAAGCTAACAATACAATATAAAGCTATAAGGTAAAAACAATCACAGTCTAGCACACACATATGTTCAATAATTCCATCAGTATCCACTTACCCTCGCTGATTTCTCCAAGAAAACAGGACTTTTCTTGACAGCGTCTTCAGAAGTCTTTCTCTTGAAGTCAGCGGGTGAGTCTACTTCATCTTGATGGGGCTGGGTGGGTATCTTGGGCGCGGGGCTGACCGACTGGACGGGGCGGCGGGGGCGAGGGTCGCAGATTTTGCGCAAACTTTCTTTGCGTTTCTCGCACATGCTTTGCACGTCTTCCATCCGCTTCAGAACTTGCTGTACCGTCGCCTGTGTGAGAATGCAAGACAAATTAACGCCCGGACCGATATCGTGGAATCCAATTAAACCTTTGGCTGTCGACAGTGCCTTTTGTCGAGGTGATTTGGAATCACCTCGGCAAAAGGCACTGTCGACAGCCAAAGGGTTAAACATCTGGTAGCTGTCTTTGTAAGGCTACAAACTGGTTCACGAGATACGCTGACCTTGGTAGTTTAAGGGTGGTGCCCGAACAGCTTTGTGCCTGTGAAGACGAAGTACCAGTTTGGTGGGCTGATGAATCATGGCAGTTCAACGGTGACGCCATTCAAACTATTCTGGCACCACCCTTAAACAATCATGGTTGGTTCATCTTTTATTGTGCTTTATAATAGGTGACTCGTTCAACGGCAGATCAGCTGTACTGCAATCATTACCCTATAAAGTAGTTTAGCCAAGCTGTTCTTGTAGTGTAGACGTCTGAAGGGCTGGTCAGATGAACTACATTATTTGCATTCAAGACAAAGAAACAGCCAAACCAAAAACAAGCAAACAAAATGCCAATCGATATCCCTTACTGTGTGGACGAGCTATGTGTGGAATATTTGTGTGACAAGAGTTTCTGTTGTGAAATACACGTGTTTGGAGTGAACGTCGTTAGGGAATTTGGTATTGGAGCACATCATATTTGTGCTGGTCTTAACTCATTCAGCCCCAGGGCCGTATTTCCCAAATTTTGGAGGCGTCATCTAACGACTATGCTCCAGTTGCAGGAGATGAATCGACCATGACATTCAAGGTAGTGCAGATTAGCTGGCGCCGACAGGCCAAGATCGCCACTACCTTGATATCATATGCGTCGGGGCTAAATGAGTTAATACTGTCAAGACGTAATAAACTGTACAGCACATATTTTAAAAAAAATGATATGTTTTTTATAAATAATCGGTATTATTATTATTATTATTATTATTGTTATTATAAAAAGCCACAATGCAAAAACCTTCGAAGAAATCTGTCAGATTATAGTCGAGAAAAATAATCTCACCCGTGTTTCTGGGGTCATGATTTCCTCAAACAGTTGTCGGAACTCGCGTGGATTGCTCAGCTTGAGTTCGCGCGCCGTCTTCAGGTAACCCTCGATTTCCTGAAGGGCACTTTCCGCCCCCTGTGACGTCTGACAGCGGTCCAGCGGCTGGCTGGCCAAGAGATCCACACCCCGGCTACACCACCGGTTGGCCTAAACAGAATGAAGAACAAGGTAATGAAAGATAAGCGAGTGACATATATTAAGCAAATTACTGACAACGTGCCTAAGGTTCCGCTTGACCCGGAGGAAAACTATTTCCATTTCAGGAACACTTTGAGCCCGAGGTGCTCAGCAAGAGGCGTCGATTATCGGAACACCTGTAGCTGTTGAGGGCTCATGACAATGTTTCATTGAAGCAAAATAGGGCAGGGATGTAAACCACAGTCAAACGAGCGCGTTTGTTCAACAGCATGGAGCTCGCACACCATCTTGATGGAAACCTTGATTTCCTGAAGGGCAAGTTCCCATTGTTGTTCAATGTTGTTCATCTTGATGGGGCTGGGTGGGTATGACTCGCCGGTAGTATAGATAGCAGACTGACTGAGCAAGTTAACTTAACTCATTCGAGACGTGCCGCCTCCAGATACGCGACTTATGCCGCATATCCGTAGGCGGCACGTCTCGCATGAGTTGAACCCATTGTGGTCTAAGGTCAAAATCACCCAATTCTGGAGCTGTCCTCTGAAGACTGTCCTCTGACAGATTCAGCAGTCAGATCGACCATGATAGTTCATGGGTGGTGCCAGAATAGCTTGGCGCCTACGGGTGCAAAGCTATTCTGGTACCACCCTTGAACTATCATGGTTGTTCCGTATCTTGCTGTGGTGCTCGGGCTGAATGATCTAACGGCCAAGTCGAATAGCTTGACGCCTAGCAATTCTGGCACTACCGTTAAACCACCACGATCCATCCACACAGAACTGCAGCGTGTCCGGACGGAACGTGTCAGACAGGCACTCACCCTGTCCAAACGGTCGTGAAGGTCGTGCGACTTGGTCAGCAGCTGCCGCCGCCTCCTGAGCAGGTCCTTGTACTGTTCACACATGCGCTGAAGTTCCACACACTTGGGGCGGATGCTGTCCACGGCGTACTGGTCTTCCATCATGAGCTGCTCCCCTCTCGCACGCATCCTCTCCGCTTGGTCAAGGTCCTTCTGTTGACACAGACAGGTAAGATGCGGAATACATTACTGAATGGGCGTGTGGTATAAGGCGCGTGAAGGCGAAGTACGAAATGCAGACCAAGGACCGACTCGCCGGTAGTAACGATGTACTAAGCAAAGATCCTCGGGCTGACGTCGGCGGCAGTGGGTCCGCGCACATTCGTGCGCGGGCCCACTGCCGCCGACGTCAGCCCGAGGACTTCAAGCATACTGGGGAGCATACATGTTTCTTTGAATTTCCTTGTGGAAAAGTAATGTTGGATAGACTTGGTGGACAGATGGGTGGACTGATGGATGGGCAGACGAGCGGATGAGTGGGTGTATTTGTAGCTGACTATCTACATGAAAAAGTTCGCACAGATAACAAACAACACATACCATCAGTTAGCAAACCAACACGGAAGTCGGCGAACGAAAGAAAGAGAGAAAGAGAAATAAATACATACAGAACAGGTAAACGTGCCGCATTTGGATACAGAAGGCAGGGAGAAAATGTTTGAAACGATGGTGGGAGAGCACTTGGTCCAGATGATGCATGTCTCAGCGGGGCGTGCTCTGTGTGTGTGTGTTTATGTATGTGTGTGTGTGTGTGTGTGTGTGTGTGTGTGTTGTGTGTGTGTGTGTGTGTGTGTGTGTGTGTGTGTGTGTGTTAGGGAGGGGGGAGGGGTGTGACGTTCCACATGCATATTCTTAACAAGCATATAAAAACGAATCCCCCCCACCCCACACACACACACATCCTTGGCTTTTGTCTGTCACCAGTACCTCTGAATTTTACTCAAAGAAATATTGTTCAGCAGAAGGAGTACGAATATTTGCATACACACGCAATGAAGGCAGAAATCATTTTTTTTTTTTTTTGCTAGACATTATTTAAATGAACACCCTATGACAAATCTAGCATTCTTGTGCGAGGAGGGGGATTCTCTTTCAAAAGCGAGGTATTTGAAGTTTTGGAGAAGGGGGAGGCGCGGGGATGGGGGATGGGGAGGAATTCCTCCTACCCCCCCCCCCCCTCCCCCAATGAGAGGTATTTGAACTTCAGGGGTCAATGTTGAAAACAGACCGGAAGAGCCTCAAGTTTGCCAAGGTGGACAAACATTTCCGAACTTGGCCAACACAGTCCCTTCATCCACACCCTTCACTCTGCAAGAGGCACATCTTCTCATGAGCCCGTGCAGGCAGCAGGGGCTCATGAGAATCTATGCCTCTTGGAGACCAAAAATCGCCCTCTGCTTTATCGTGGGTGCTTTTTTTGGGGTTTAAGAAGGCGAATGAATATTGCGCGTGTGTTGGGGGTGGGGTGGGGGGGGGGGGGATCGACATAGCGAAATATGACGATAAACCGACGGCCCGGCTTGCAAAAGGTCCTCGGGCCGACGTCAGCCTTTGCTGGCCCGCGCAAAAGCTGACGTCGGGTCGAGGACCCTGTGTGTACCGGGATCGCAGTTACGCGCACAAAGAATGCCTTTGCAAGAGACAAGAAGTTGAGAAAACAGGAGAGATTAGAACCGACATTTTCAGCTGCAAGACTCTGCCTTGTTTGTTTAAATCGACAAATGAACGTACGGCGTAGAAACGCCGAGGGCGCGTTCAGGGCTAAAAAAAACACACTTTGACCTAAATCCCTCTGCGGTAAAAAATAAAGTTGTGCAATCAAACTCCCAAATAAGCAAAACTTCCCACAGAGGTCAGAGGATGCTTTTCTCACGGAATCTTAAGAACATGTTTAATTTAATAATAAGCAGAAAAACTTTGAAATTAGCATAACTACTCTAGAATTATGTAGAGAAACCGCACTGGCGACTGTTTAGTCTCTCCAAAACATCGAGAACCACCGTGAACCTTCACACATTAGATGCAGCCGGCCCTTAACAAGAAACCAACAAACACGAGTGACCAAGGCAATGTACTAATGTTCGCTTGACAAACTACCGTCAAACATCTAGTGCACACAATCAGCGGTAGTTTCAACAGAACACACAAACTAACAACTGCGTGGCAAGGAGCATAGGCGCCTGACGAGTACGCCTTGATATACAAAGCGTTCGAAACGTTTACCGTGCGCGCGCGCACGGGGGCTGACTCGCAGTGTCGAATATATCAAAACACACTCGTCAGGCGCCTATGGCAACGACCTAACAGTCGCTAAGTAAAGAAAACTGCGGTAATCACACGAGCGCACACTTCTTCAACGCGTGGTGTACCAGACGTCGGTCGCAAATCTTTTGGCAACTTGTTAACCCTTTGCGTGTCGGTAGCGGTTTTTGACCGATGATTCCTAAAGGAATCATCGCGACAAAAACCGCTACCGACACGCAAAGGGTTAATCGTTAGTTTACAATTAGCAAACAGTACCAGGCTTACTTGTACCAGTGAAATTGAAAAAAATTATGTAAACGTAAACAAAATTGTTCTAGTTACCAAACCTGATACGTGATATACTAAAAGTCGCTTGACAGTCTTCTCTCAAACTGTTTAGTATAAACTCAACGGTTCAAGCTCGACGCACAAAACAGTAACACTTCTAAAAACTAACAGACAATTCAAAAAAAAAAACAGAACAAAACAAAAAAAAAAAACGGTCACCAAGAATCTGCAAACGCCACCAACATTGGTGCAGTGAGTGAATGGCCTAAATGGACGCTTTCTCACACGGTGAATCCACTTCTAACGCTTGACAATCAAACTGTAAGATGTGAAACACAACACCGAGTCAGTAGCTGCGAAGGCAATGGTTAACCCACGTGTACATGCAGCCACGGTACTGTTTACAGTACCAGTGGATGCATGCACACGAGGGTTAATCGGTCGACAGGGAAAGACAAACGCGAAGAAAACTAGAGAAATGGCGAAAATGACAGTGTCCAACACGATGCGCACGGAAGCTTGGTTGACATGGCACACTTTGAAACACGGGGCACAAACTAGAACTGGCGACCACAAATCACAGACAAAGGCTGTGTTAATTTGTTCATTCAACCACCCCCCTTTCACGCTCAAAAGGCACAGATACTCACTGGCCCTTACAGCATGGGGGGCTAAGGAACATCTATATCTCTTGCTCGTCCAGATACCACAGCCTTCCAATGGCGACCATGCGCAACGTAAATTGTACACATTTTCCGAGGGACACAGATGTTCAAAGCATCTGCAGCTTGGAGACTGAAGCTCACGATAATCTTTGTCTCTAGGTTCAAAGGATCCGAGCCTCTTTTAACTCACCTCAGTTAAAATCATCTGTGACTGTTTTAATTGGTTTGTTACACACTACCCACACGCACGGCCTCTTGGTGCAATCAAATCACATGTCCGCTCGTCTGAAGATAGAAGTGGATGGAATGTGTGCGCTGTTCTGTGATTTTGGACCTTACGGCCCCAGGGCCGTAAGGTCCAAAATCACAGACCAGCACAGACATCGTCCGCTTTTAGAAATCTGTTGATTCTGACACCAGAGGTGTCCTCGAGGACGAAGCAATAACCGTGCAAAGAACAGAAACTCGTGAACTAGTGGCAAACAACCATGAACATGTCCTCAACATTCCCTTACACAGACAGGTATTCGAGGAATTGTTTCATACTCTCAGTCTGTAATAAATTTGCAAGTGAATACTACAGACAGTAAGTTCATTTTGTGTTAAAAGGGAGAATTACTATGAAAAGTATTACCATGAAAATCTAGCTGGTCACAAAAACGGACTTGCTGTCTTTAACCTGAGTGTTCTGGGTATAATAAATATCTCAGTCACAATCGGTGACTGGTAAGATTTTCAATTTTATTTTAAAAAAATTTGTCTAACTCTCTTCACAAGTAATATTTTGGAAAATATGACACTGTAAGATGACTTCCGGGTAACTATGAATACATAAATATCAATAAAACATAATGTCGGCCATTTGGCCGTTTTAAGTCCTAAAGAAAATCCAGACCGCTCCAGTCTAAGAACACTACTGTGCTGTGAAGACAAAATAAAGTCCATTTTCGTGCAAAGCGAGATTTTCATTGTATTACAATGAAAACCTCGCTTTTAACCAAAACAGATTTGCTGTCTTTTTGCCTTCACACGACAGACTAGATGTCTTACCCATTGCAAATCAAGCCGCCTGTAAAAAGACGGAACACTTATCAGTGTATCAAATGAGAGTTTACCGGCTCCTTCAACGCCATTGCCGACAGAGTTTAATCAAATCGAGCGATAAAATGGCCCATATACCGCAGACTCAAACGTGTGCTGGTCTGTGATTTTGGACATTACGGCCTTCGGCAGTAACGTCCATAATCTCAGACCCGCACACAGATAATAAAACTAACACATAATATTATGCATTCGTCTCGCCTCAGGCGAGGAAACGTAAACGTCACTCTGAAAATTACAGTCACTCGTAACAGGAACCTATTTCTCTGCTGGTCTGTGATTTTGGACCTTACGGCCTACAGGCCGTAAGGTCCAAAATCGCAGACCAGTACACATTTGGAAACACCGTTAGAACATGCCTCAAGGGTTTCCCAGAAATATCGCATCAAGGTGTAACGTAGTATCCACCGTAAGTTACTTGACCTGCCTGTAGGCAAAAACCAGTTTGACACAAGTGATGAAATTCGGTGAAGAATATAGGTTGGTTGTACATTGCTTAACGTCCCGACAGCAACAAGACTTTTTCAGGACGTGCCTGCACTGCTTGTGAACAACAACAACAACAACAAAAAATAAACAGAATATTGAATGTATGTCACCAGCCGGTCTAATAACCTAAATAAACTGAAGACCATTTAGCAACACACATCCAACACCAAGAGCTACAGGCAGCGCAGACAGTAAGAAGAGTTTACAAAAGGAAAATACTGGGGAATGGACCAAAGGTAGACAGAAACACATGCCCCAGAATAGAGAGAAAAACCCACCCTGTGGGGATGACCAGGGTGACCCTGGGAACTAAAAAGTAGTTAAGCCCACTCAAGTCCCCAAGGGCAGACCCAGGTGGGGGCGGTGAAGAAATATAGACTACACGTCGTTTACAGCTATGGTCGGACATAACAAAGTTAGTTAGTTATTTGGGTTTAATGCCGAGCAGGCAACTAAGGCCATCTCACGGAGGGAAGGGTTACAATCTGGTCAGCCAGACTAAAAGAAAGGTCTTAAGACATGATGTAAATATACCTTAAAAATATGTCAGGCTAAACTGTTGCACAGGTCTTTAAAGAAAACGTCGACAGACTCAAAAAGGTCAAAAATAATAGAAACATCATAGTCTATAAACGCTCAAATCTTATTAAAAAATATGGCACTCTCTCAGAAAACTGAAGATCTTGTCCGGGGGCACATCCAACAAAACCTTCAAGGAGTCTGCTGTGAAATGTTTATACCTTGTGTCGATTAGATCAGCACAAGACAACAAAAAGTGTTGAACAGAGTATTGCTCGTCGCAGGCATAACACCATTAATTTAGTAAATAAGAGTGCGTAACATACGTGTGCCCGATGTGGAGCCGAGCAAGGACAGTCTGCTCACGGCGGCTGCCGCAGCGATAAGGTAGACCGTCGGACAACTTAGGAAGAGCTTCATGCAGCTTGTTACCTTCCTCTTTATCCCACTCGGACTGCCACTCACGGGCTATGTACGCACTAACCACATGTCTAAAATCACTATAAACAGTCTGTGTGTCAGGGACAGGGTCGTTGCGGGCATCGTTGACAGCAGAATCTGCGATCCTGTTGCCTTCGATGCCCACATGCCCTGGGACCCAAATAAAAAAGATGTCATAATATTCCTTCATGAAGTCTGCGTAGAGCTCTCTGATCTGCACCAGCAGGGGGTGGTCTGTTCCCGCGCCCTGAAGGGCCTGCAGGGCAGAAAGAGAGAATCAGGAAGTTCCTTTCTCTAGATCGATAAGCATGCCTGAGTGCCAGCAGAACCGCCTGCAGTTCTGCACTAAATACAGATGAGTGGTCTGGGAGGCGGTGCATAAATGGGCGTCTAGGATGGCGAGAGGACACTGCGGCCGCAGCTACTCTCCCATCCTCAGACTTTGACCCATCCGTATAGATACGACACGGACATAACAGAACTCGGATAAAGCAACGCTTTTTCAAAGATCCCAACTACACTTTTTCTGTATAAATTACTTCGCTTTTTATAAACTTAGGATAATGTAAAACTAGATATAACAACGCTTTTTGAAAGGTCCCGAATTTTTCTGAATAACCATTTCAGCGCCATGGGCACATTTCCCGAATGTTGGAAGTGTTACTTAACGACTATGTACCACTTGCAGGAGGTGGATTGGCCATGATAATTCAAGGGTAGTGCCAGATTAGCTAATTTGGCACTACCCTTGAATTATCAAGGTCAATCAATCAACTGCTATAGGGTGTTGGTACTAAGGGATAAATCAAATCGCTCATAATAAACTTCAAATATAACAACAAACAAGGAATGGTGTCTTGGCACTGATATCTCAAAAGTTTACTATAGCTGCCATGACAGATTATTGGTATTAAATGACAAATTTGTGTGCAAATATTCGTTAACACATTAGGAAACCACAACCTGCCTGGAGACGGACCGGGCATGATAGTTCAAGGGTAGTGCCAGAATAGCGGTTTATACAATTTTGATGGATCGGCCTTCAAAGTTCAATGAAAGTGCCAGAACATCGGTCTCTGCAATGTTCCACCGTTTATCTTACAAAGAAGATAAACTCCTACCTCAATTCAGAGAACACTTTTCTTCAGGTGAATCGCTCTAGCACTTGATAAAATATTAGCACTTCCTCTAAGACTTCTGCAGCAAAACTGGCACATCGTTGCACATCTGTACGCTGCAAGTCTAACACTATAAAGACAGACCCACTTGTATGGTGTGATCATTACACAAAGAGCGGCAAGGTTCCTGTTAATAGTTGCTTGCCTGTGATTTTGGACCTTACGGCTGGACGCCGTAAGGTCCACAATCAAAGACCAGCACACGTCATATATTATTGCGACGTCGCCTACGCAGAGACGTCAATGGTACAAGAAGGGTAGTGTTGACAAGGAGCTGCGACAGATGCCGTGAGTTCGATCCACATTTTTTTTTTCGCAGCGAATTCTGCCATCCTGCGAATGGCATAGGTCCCCGTGAGCCCCCGCAAGCTGTAGGATACATAAAGATCTTTCAGGACCTCCTGAGGAACTAAGCGTCATTTGAATATAATTATATAGCCTTTAAAGATGAAATGTATTATGATGACTACGGCTCTTGTCAGTTCATTTAGAGCATAGTGCAATCTGTAATAGATTAATTGCAGTTGATGCATTGTTTGGGTTTATGACCGGTCGCATATATTTGCAAACGAAATCCGATTATAAGAGACATAGATCTCCATCAGACCGGCGCAAACTTCGCGGACTTGTGAGGAACTATACCTGGAAGTACTGGTGTGCTTTGTACAGCAACGTCAGAAGCGTCTTCCTTCACTAAAATAAAAAGTGCAAGGGTATAGATCTTCATAAGCCCCCGCAGAATGCGGGGGCTCATGAATTTCTATGCCTCTTGCTGGTCCTATTTATGTTTTTCATACGGGGGTATTAGCTTTGCTTTACCAAGATCAGCTGACAGCAACATGTCGCCAGCTGCGTACGTAGTTTGCGTAAGAATGAGTCATCTTCAATGTAGGCTTTGTACTTGTAGCTGTACGCACATGGTATTGATCTTATATAACAATTTGTCCTGGAACTGTATCTAGCTCAGAATACTGTAAGGAACTCTGAAATATATATGCAACGAGAACTGTTACAAATCGAAGAACCTCACCCCACCATTGTAAAAACATTCTTGACTCAAAGGCAACATCACCACTCAATAACACTCACCTTTCTTGCTCTACGAATGTGACTGAATTCTGGAAGTTTCTGTAATACGTTCATAACATCTTACTGTGAACGTGGCGTACTGTAGTGAACATGCATTCTCTTTCTTGCAAAATAAATCTTAATTGAAGATGCATGGGAAGAAAAGCCAAATATCAAGTTGCAGAACAAAAACAAAAAAAAAGTAAACCGACCTCTGCAGGAAAGATACAATGGTACCGAAATCTGCCACACACGACCTACCTCACTGAACTGTAACATGTAGAAACTGAAAGTACGTCAAGCCCGCTAGGAACTCTTGGATAAATTTCCTGCAACCGGTCACAGACCTCTCTGTCTTAGTACACTGCAGTAACCAGAACGACGTATACAATGCAAGACCAGAGCAAAAAACCTAACTCATTGTGCCCGAGGTACGAAATACCCAAATTTTGGAGTTATCCTCTGAGGAGTGCATTACAATTCAGAGACAGATCGACCATGAAAGTGCAAGGGTAGTGGCAGAATAGCTTGGCGCCAAGCCATTCTGCCACCACCCTTGAACTATCATGGTCGAGCCATATCTTGCTGTGGTGTGTCGCGGGCAGAATTAGTTAAAGAACGTGCGTCTGACGAGAGCATTAATATTAATTATGTACCACACTGTTTACACGTAACACAAGAGAAACGGATGTAAGAAACATGTCAAAAGTGCACGTGTTTCAGCAAATATAATGGATAGCAAACTATATTTGTCATAAAGCCCACCAGAGTGTAAAAAGAAAGGGAATACATTCTAAGGACACGAATCGCACCCGCATACAGCTCACACCCCCGCCTCGGACACCCCCCTCCCCCCGCCATCCCGGGGCCGAACAGCTCGGATCCTTTATTTGCAAACATGTGATATGCAAAATTGTTTGTCCGGGCTTTTTAATCCATTCTTTTCGTCGAAACACGTGCAATTTTGGCTACTTTTGATTTCCGTACATCTACTGCAACCGACTGGCAGCACTCGAATGCTGCCAACTATGTGCCGCGACATCGTTAAAAATAATTTGTGATGGTCTGTGATTTTGGACTTGGGTGTTATGAGCTGTAAGGTTTCCAAATCACCGACCAGGCTATTTCTGTACTGTGCTTTGGTTTCAGTGTCTTCCTTGTCACTGAAATGTCACTGGCGAAAACGTCCTGCCAACATTAGCGGTCTGAGCGGTAAATGGGACCAAAGATTGGCAGCAAGAGGCGTAGATTCTCATGAGCCCCTGCGTTGCAGGGGCTCATGATAATCTATGCCTCTTGTAGACTGATATAAAATATTGGCAAAGGAACTGTCGTCTGAGGTCTGTGATACTATTTTCAGATAGTGCAACGGGTTTCTAGGACTGACTCAAAGACCTTGCTGACCTCAAAATGCTCAGATTGTCCATGAGAACCTATGCCTCTTCCAGATCGATATATAATATTATTGACAAAGGGACTGTCGTCAGATAGTGCAGTGGGTTTCTAACACTGACTGACTTTGCTGACGTCAAGATCAAGACTAGATGATCCTCAAGAGCTTCAATCATAAGATTTCCGCCAAGAGTTATCGACCTTTGCATTCTTGACGTCAGACCTGATATCTGAATTCTCTGGCATTACCGTCCCAAACGTTATTATTATTATTATTATTTTTTCATTTGCATTAACGGCATCGTTACTAGCATTTGCATCTCAGTCTATCACCATGTCATGCTGTGTAGGTGTACATGATTTCTGTAGTTCGTGGCAAGCTAAACATGCACGACGCTATTTTAAGAAGATTGGCCTGACTGGTGTGAAGTCATCGACATCTGCTGTGCGGCAATATGTAAGCCAGTGTATTTATTGCCAGACAAACTAATCAGCAGCTGGAACCTGCATGACTACTTTGTCAATGGAAACTTATCTGAGAATTGTCAGCAACTAAATTATAAAACAATTTTATTTTATTTCGTTAATAATAATAACACTACTACTACTAATAATAAAATAATAATGATATATAATAATGATAAATATATCGGTCATTATATAGGTGTTTTAACCTATTCTGTGAATTGGTTCGGAGCACCGCGAACTGAACCCAAAACACCCTCACATGAAACATACGAAATCACTCTGAAGACAAACACAGTACAAGGCAAACACAGGACATTCAGGTCGTGCGAAGCCTTTAAGAGTTTCGGAAATGTTGATTGCTTGCATTTGAATTATTGAAGTGGCCTTAAACCGATACCTAGACTAAGAGACTAAGACAGATGAGGTGAAAAGGTAAAGTGGTAGACTGGTAGAGTGAAGGTCAGCTCTTTGTAGCGTCGGTGTTTGCCTTTGCCGTTTGACTCGGGGAGCGACAGGGATACCTGTGAAGACAGTATCCATTTTCCTCTGACGACTGGGGATTTTTGGCCTTGAGTGAATGATTGAAGATTACACGAAGCACGATGTACGCCAGTTGGCAGTGAAGGGGGTTAACCTGTGCCCAACAAGAAGGACTGGCTCGGCCAGGGAAAGGGTAACCTGTACCCCCCCCCCCTCCCCCTCACACACACGCCCTCGCCACGCTCTTTCTCGTTCCGAACTGACTAGATGACTTACGACTGTGGGTTTATGGTCCAGGCTTAAGGCATTATCCCTACGTAGGCCGCTCAAGTAGAAATGGAACCCACTTGCGCAACCATGCGGTCCTTCAACCCAGCCCCTCCAGCTGCAAGAAGCATAGATTCTAAGGTGCCCATAGTGCAGCCGCAGGGGCACATGAGCATCTACGCCTCTTGGTGCCAACAATAGCCTACTTTACTACATTTCTGTCCATAGATAGTCAAAGGTTTCCAGGTTAATACTCAAAGAGCGATTTCTCCTCACTGTCTCCGTCTACAAGAAGCATAGATTTTCATGTGCCCCTGCATCCGCAGGGTGCTAGGGCACATGGAAATTTATGCCTCTTGTTGGAAGAGATCTGTCTCCTGTCCTTACCGCTGTTCCTTGGATCGAGAAGGTTTCATGGTTTAATATTAACGTAATACTCGAAAACCGGTCCCTCCTCCCTGCCTGTCGAACTTGGAAATAACACAGGAAGATCGATTTTAAGCATGGACGTAAACGATTAGGAAAAAGATATAGCTGGGTCCGGATTATCTAAACAAGAGGCACAGCCCCTCATAAGTCCCTGCAGCAGCAGGGGCTCATGAGGATCCATGCCTCTTGGTGATGGAAAGGCCTGGATGACGGCTTGCTCCGGCGAAAACCTGCAGAAATATTGATTCTTTCACAATGGGGGCCGGCATGCTCGCTGGCGGGCATGGATGACCAAGTAATGTCTTCAACTAAACATTTCGGACA
The DNA here is from genome assembly GCA_036245525.1 of Semisulcospira habei. Taxonomy (NCBI): domain Eukaryota; kingdom Metazoa; phylum Mollusca; class Gastropoda; family Semisulcospiridae; genus Semisulcospira; species Semisulcospira habei. The sequence continues at coordinate 28,927,208 of BTPG01000007.1, read as the reverse complement.
CAGAAATCCACACCAGATAGGTGACTGCCCTGCGTGTAAAATGCAAAATATAGCCAAGAAAGAAAGAAACACGGTTAGAATGGACAAGTACGTCACACCCTATTACCCCTTGGCGCGTCGGTAGCGGTTTTTGTCGCGATAATTCCTACAGGAATCATCGCGACAAAAACCGCTACCGGCAGGCAAAGGGTTTAATTTTTGGACTGAACCGCTTTTTCAAAACAGACATGCGGACGGAAATACACAGGACTACGTATCTTTTTTTTTATTTATACCACCGAAAAGAAAATTGAGTTAGTTAGTTAGTTACTGTTGGTTTTAAGGTCTAGCAAGGTATTCAGGTCATCTCACAGTGGGTAAATCCATTTCGTCTGGGACTAAAATGGCGAAACTTCATCAGAACCTGATTTGAGCCACCACTCCCGCCGAGACATCACTTGCCTTTAAGAATCCGTTTAGTACCAGCTGACGCTGACTGTGTTTCTGCAATCTTTGTTAAAGCGATTCTCCCCAGGTTTAATCATCTCAACACAGTCGGAAAACTGTCTGCAACAGATACTGCTGACAGTATTATGTATGGGTCCTTTGTGTACTAACTTAGAACTGTATGATGTAAATACAATGCCAAATGTCGAAATTCATCGTTTGATGGGTGTGTTGTTTTTGTACCCGACGGTGCAAATTATCGTCTGCATCGGCCTCGTTTTCAATTTGTGCATGTTAACTAGCCTACGTCACAAGGCAGAACCCGATCAATCGATACTGCAGACGACGGAGGCGGTCATCGTTGTACGCGTCAGTGTAGACATGTACTGATGTTCTCCGGCATCCCTTTGACATAATTTTCCACGAGAATGTAAAATAAAGTTTCCACTTATTCGCTATGCTGTCAAAATCAATGCGGGATCCGCTTGACCTGCTGCCCTGAGTAACGGGCAAATCGTGCTGTGGGCGTGGCTTCAAGTTCTTCGACTCGGTCTCCACGCCAAGCCGGCGACTGAGCCAGCGTCACGAAACAGAACGTGGTATTTCACCCACTATACCCATTTCTGCATTGCAGTTTCACATCACACACATCGAAGTCTACGTAACTGAAAGCATCTCTGGAAACGACAAATGCACCATCGCAGCAGAAACACTACCTCTGTGAATCGAGTGAATGAGAGCCCGCACAGACAAAAACGTGTCACGACCATCGATGTCGGCAGCCAGTGCCGCAATTTTGACACACAGGCCGTAGTTGTCTGATCCTTGCAGCATAAAATCTGATGAACTAGCTCGTAACTTCATGATAAAACAGGTTTAAAATCTTGCAAAATCAGTAAGAGATAAATTCTGCTGAAGATCATGAATTCTCAGTCTCTAGCGCTCGTGAAACTACAGGAAGATCGACAAAGATCGTAACCGGATTACTTACTGTTTCACATAGCAAGAAAGCGACAAATTCCGGATGGGCGGTCAAGCCAAGCTCTATATTCCCTTGTCCGATGTCAGTTCTACTTAGGGGTATCTTGTCTCTCTTTCTCTTTCTTCTCTTCAATTACGAGTCTGTCATTGTCGGCCGGCGCGAGTCGACTGATACTTTCTTTTTTTCTTCGCTGGTTCATCCGACATCTTGTCTCTGATTGGTTATAATTATGCAGATGACCTAAGGTCGTATAGAATAGTTATAACGTCAGCTTCCTGATCGTCTATCGGAAGCAATCTTTTGACCGGGTCCAGCCGCAAGATTCCGGTGGCCTCTTTCGCTTTGAACGGACGAAAGAAAGCATTTGGTGGGACAATAGGGTGGTCACTGTCTAAGTGGGTATGTATACTGAAGCCCAGTAAAAGCTTTTTGCGAACTAAGCATTAAAAAAAGGTCGGTCGTGCCCCTTTAACTCAAGACAAAATTTTTAAAAAACCTAGATGTCCGAGGGGCACAGATTCAAAATGGTGTCAGCATGAGGCATAGATCCTCATGAGCCCCCGCAACTGCGGGGGCTCATGAGGATCTATACCTCCTGCAGTTGGTGTTGATCAAATTTTCTCGGCACTGAACGTGTTAACGGCAGGTGACATATTTTGCCCGTCAAGATTTCTCTGGAGAGAGGAGCAATCTTTAAAAGACCATTGTTTATGCTCAACATAGGTTTCACTGTATTCAATATTTTGTACACACTTGTATAACCTAAATTGACATGCGTGGACAAAGCGTCATCCAGCACCCAACTTCCTCGTTGTTTTCATCGACTCTTAGAATGCCGTTCGACTAGTCAGCGACATCAAGTGCAACTCAGAAACGGCTTGAAAATACCGCTAATATTCTCCATTGTGACAATCCAATTGAATATCGGATCTAGCTTGTAGTTATATGATCAATAACTTATTTTCCAGTTACATTCAGCGTTACATAACATAACACTCAACCCGAACGGCAAAGCAAGTAAACATTGCCAACGCATGCAAATGCTATATCATGCTGGGACAAAGGTAGTGTTATAATTATGACAACCGCAATGGTCAATTACGTTACTTGTGATCTTGAACCAACTTTACCATGTTTAAATAGTCTAATTTGCTGACACCACTTTCTATCTGTGTTCCTGTGGGGCTCTTCGCCGCTGAATTACTTGTGATCTTGAACCAGCTTTACCATGTTTAAATAGTCTAATTTGCTGACACTACTTTCTATCTGTGTTCCTGTGGGGCTCTTTGCCGCTGAATTACTTGTGGGGTTACGTTTGCAACCAACGACTCCCAACAAAAAAGACAGCGAAATCAGATCGATAACCATCTTATACCGCAACATAATTTGATAAACAACACAACAAATATTTCCAAGAGGCATAGATCGTAGGGCTCATGAGGATCTATGCACCTTGGGGACGTTTGGAGTGTTGTCTATGCTTATGGTACAGACTGAACAGTTATTCTTCGTGATTTCGCTCTCGTTAGTCCATGGTCGTTCGTAGCAAAAGAAACCTCGCAAATATCCAGAAAGACTGCGTCAACTGGCTGTGAAGAGCTTGACACATTCTACCCGAGGATCGAAATCCCCAAAGTTTAAAGTTGTCCTCTGAAGGACTGTATTACAGTTCTAGAGACAGAGCGAACATGATAGTTCAAGAGTGGGCGCCAAGCTATTCTGGCACCACTCTTGAAATATCTTGTTCGATCCATGTCTTGCTGAGGTGTGTCCGGGCTGAATGAGTTTACACACAGCAGACGCAAAGAAAGCCAGAAGTTGACAGACACAGTAAACTTCGTGACCACACTTTGTCACAATGACATGTCAATCTAGCAACCTTCTCATCATTTCAAAGAAGTATAAGAAACGCGAAAGTGCGGTACCCTCCCCATCCCTTTTCATAATTTCAAAGAAGGATAAGAAACGCAAAAATGCGTTATGCAATGGGCTTCATACATTGTTGACACGACTGCAGTGTGACAGGTATTGCCTGGTACACTGCTGTCGCGTCAACAATGTATGGGGCCTATTTTAAACTAAAAACGTAATCAAAAGCAGTTGGACAAATCCAGTATGAAGTATAACAAATGCGAAAGTGACCATTTCAGCGCTAGCTATTATCAATACCTGCCACACTGCTGCCGCGTCAATAATGTATGGAAACCAGTTTAAAACTGAAAGCGCAATCAATAGCAGTGGGCCAGTTTCAGTATGTAAATAGAAACAGCAAGCTGGTGGTGTACAACGCCCGTTCTTGCACGATGATTCATGCCCTGCGTTCAAAGTGCAAGTCCAGCACTTTCACCCTATTTCTGCATGTGGCACAGATTATCATCAGCCACTGCAGCAGCACCTCCCTTCATATGCATGGAGAACACGTATTCTCATGAGCCCCATCAGCTCAAAGACGATTTCAAAAAGCAGTGACGTTTTACACACTGACTCAGGTCGAAATTCTGAGGTTTAGGAGTTGTCATCTGAAGGCAATACAGTAAATCACTAAATGTGGCAGATCGACCATACTAGTTAGAGGGTTGTGCCAGAATAGCTTGGCGCCTATAGGCGCCAAGCTATTCTGGCACCACCCTTGAACTATCATGATCGATTAGTCTCATGCTGCTCGGTGTCAGGGCAGTTATACGTGTATGTAATAATACCACCCACAATATGTTAAGGACCACACTGAAAATGTTCATGATTTGAAATGAACACTCTGCCAAATATTGAGATTTTGTTTTGGAACTTTTGAACAAGACAATATTCCAGTTGAATTCCAATTCCATGACATAATCTTACAAATTGTCAGACTTGTGCTTATTTGAGAGTATAGCCATTTTTCTGAGTGATCATAACTTATTGTGAGTAGTATGTTTATAAGTTCCCCCCCCCCCCCCCCCAAAAAAAAAAAAAAAAAAAAAAAAAGAGATTCATTGCGAATCTCTTCAATTCCAGTTCCAAGATAAAATTTTAATATTTGGCAGAGTTGTACTCATTTGAGATTATCTTAAAATTTGTCAGACCGACGAGCTTATTTGAAATTATGGCCATTTTTCAGGGTGACCATACACTACTGCGAGTAGTATCTGTATAGCCCCTAAAATGCGATTCTATGCAAATCCAATCCTTCTGTGGACAGACCCGTGGATTTACGAAAAAGAGTTCTACCTGACACGAATGAACGAATCAAAATCAGTTCCTGTCTGTGAATGGTTTGCTGAACATGATATGCAAAGAAAAAGGTGAAAATCTATGCCTACTGATCGTAGATAATTCAGCCTTCTATACACGCACACTTTACGTCTATGACAGAAGACGCCATACATAGTTTAGACTGTAAGTGCAGGATAAAGGTGACAGTCGTGATGGCATTGCAGCGCAAGCCAAACTGACGTAACCGCATACAACTGCAGTCTGCACTTATACAAAGGCTGTTTACCTGTTGGAATTCTAGCGCAACGACAAAGGTTGTTTACCTGTTGGAACTCCGGTGCAAAGAAGTTAACCCTTTGGCTGTCGGTAGCGGTTTTTGTCGGGATGATTCCTGTCGGAATCATCGCGACAAAAACTGCTACCGACAGCCACTGTCGGTCTGTGTGTCTGTCCCTCTCATTCAGGACAAGGACAATGTGAAAATATTGGATGGTACTTTGATCTAATGTCATTATATTGTTAACGTAACTCTGTTTGTGTTTGATTATGTGACTGTTCAATTTTTTGTTTGTTTGCTTTAGTTAAAAGTACCAGGGACAGACTGTAAGACAGTTCTGCATAAACGTAAATCTATATTCTTATGAGCAATAATAACAGTTTCATAAATAAATAAAAGTCATCACCCATATGACCATAAATATCATCAACATCATCATCACCACCGTCATCATCATCTCTCTCTCTAACACAACACCACCCCCCCCCCCCCCACCCCCTCCTCTCCATAAGCATGCTCACAAAGAAATTACGTTACCTTTCCGAGCAAAGCATATTTAGGTTTTAACGCCTAACAAGCTGCAAAGACTATGTTCAGCAAACAGGAAAAAGTGTCAACTATGACGGTCTTATCCACCGATGACCTGGACGTTCAAATACTCTCCCTTGATGTAAATGGAGCAAGCAAAAGGCACAGATCATGAATCTACGCAGAATTATGTGGCTCATGAGGATCTACGACTTTTGCAGATTTGAGTTTGGTAAAGTTAAATTTTCTCGTCGACTCCTCAGGGACTCGCATCCTCATGTAACTAGTATTACTTTATCAACATCATACTCAATATTTCAGTTCATGCAAAGGGCATCGATCCTCGTGAGCCCCCGCCAGCTGCGGGGGCTCAGGAGGATCTATGCCTTTTGCAGATGTAGTAGGGTAAGGGTTAATTCTGAAGTTGACAAATCAGGGTCTCACATACTTATGCAAATCGAACCGCTGCCTCATCGCTGTACTCGAGATTTCAGTTAATGAAAAAGGCATCGATCATCATGAGCCCCCTCATTCTGCTGAGGCTCATGACGATATACCCCTTTTGCAGATGTAGTAGGGTTTGGTGAAGTTTTGTAGCCGCCTCCTCGGGGTTTCACAGCCTCATGCAAATCTCTCTGATTTATCATTATTCTACCCAAGGTTTCATTTTCGTTAAGATTTTACTTAGAGCTAAAGGCATAGACCTTAATCAGCCCCCGCGTCATGCAGGAGACTAATGAGGATCTATGCCTGTTGCACACGTGACAGGGTTGGTTTAGGCGAAATTCTGAAGTGTAATCTCATTGCTTCAACGTCATTCTACCCCAGGTTTCACTTCTCGACCTTTGGGTATCCTCCGCAAACACTGCACCTTAGTTTTCATGGCATGCTAACTTCCTCCTACTAAAATCTAAGCAATGAGACCGAATGGGCCAAGGGAGCGTAGGGAGAGGCGGGGGGAAGGGGGGGGGGTGTTGGGGGTGTGTGTGGTGTTGGGTAGGAGGTGAAGGTAGACGGGGATGAATACAAACTGGAAGAAGAAAAACGCAGAATGATGATGAAGATGACAAAAACGATGATGCATAAAAATGACGATGATGGTTGTGTCAAAATTGACGACAGGCCTCTAAACGTTGCACATTTTATTACTAGCTCTCACTAAGAAAAAAAAAACTGACATACCTGATCGTTTCCATATTTACACACGTGCCTTACTGTACTGCCGTGCGATCCAGTAAGCAGACATCAATACTAAACCAGAACTCCGTAACCGCCTTACTGGTATCCAAATAATCGAGACACCCCAGGACACAAGGAAGCAAGACACAAATCAACAAACCGAATATCAGCAATCACACTGACACCGCCAAGGACACTCCAAATTCGGAAGCAGCAGACAGATAGTATGGCGCAAACTGCGATAACAACCATTCTCAGATAAAGGACGAGATACTAGTAGCAGCTATGAAACAAGGTTGAATAGATAAAGGAATGATTTTGTGTTCAGGTCTGTGATTTTGGACCTTACGGCTTACGCCGTAAGGTCCAAAATCACAGACCTGCACACATATCAGTCAATGATAGCCGATTTCGTGCATTGAAAACAAATGTCTGTTACGTCACACTGGAGAAATCAACACGCAAAAGGTAACTGCCAATAACAGGCGTGCAGATTGCAAAGAAGAATCCTAAGACGAAAGAAACACTATGAGAAAGGACAGTTACAACACAGGCTACTACATATTTCCTGACAGACATGCAAATAAGTACGCAGCCTGCAAACTATCTTTTAGTGATGTGACGATGCAACTGAAGATTCTTTTCTAAGCGTGTTTCTTTTCTCATTGAGTTCCTCTCGTCATCGACACAGGTCACTATTCAGTATAAATAGATTACAGTAAACTTCGCATAAAACACAGTGGCACCCAACTTCATTGTTGTTAAGCGAACTAATTTTACATTGAAAAGGTGCTTCAGGGACATCTGGAAAAGCGTTGTTTTATCCGACTTTTGTTACAAATAAACATTCGGATATAACAAAATCACCAGGAGACCCGATCTGTCTTGTTAGTTAGGTAGTTATTGGGGTTTAACACCGAGCGGGCGACTAAAGTCCTCTCACGGCGGTCTGTCCTGTTATGTGCAACGTTTTCAATAAGCAAAGTAATTTGCACAGAAATGGTACTTTCGGGACCTGGGGAAAAGTGTTTCTAGTAATATCCGGATTTAGTTATACCCGCCCTTTTTATAAGCGAAGTAGACTGTGCCCAACCTTGTTATAAACGGAGTCGACTGTACTAAGCACTTAAAAGCAACAGCATCCCGCCTAGTTGATTTAAGTGCAGCATAGAACTTTATACTTCAATTCGAGGTGAGGTCATAGCTGCACATAGCTTACTTAGTCCGACTTTACTGATTAGTAAGAAGATTAGAGTACAGATTAACCCTGTGGCTGTCGGTAGCGGTCTTTGTCGTGATGATTCCTGCAGGAATGATCGCGACAAAAACTGCTACCGACACCGAAAGTCTTAACTCATTCGAGACGTACCGCCTCCGGATACGCGGCACGTCTCGAATGAGGTAAAATGGCCAACAATCAGGTCACGTCGAAGTCAACGTCGAAGCAAAAACGCACCTCAAATGCACAGCTCCTGCTAAGAAGGGAGCTACGTAGGGAAGTGTACGCAGCCCGCCTCTTCTCAGCAAGAAGCAAAATGAGGGACTGTGCACAGAGGTCACCTGTCACCTTAACCCCTTCACTGCCATTGGTCGCGGATTGTTTTTCGGAAATCTTTGTTAACGCCAAAACGCCCCTGTCGTCCAAAGGGCATGGATACAAGCTGGTGTCAGCAAGGAGCATAGATCCTCATGCGCCCCCGCGAAACGTGGGGGCTCATGAGGATCTATGTCTCTTGCAGCTGGATTGTGTTCAAGTTTGCTCTGCAGTGAAGGGGTTAAAAAGTCGTGATTAGCGGGGACGTAGTTGATTGGAAAAAAAAGTGGAGCGTATAATGGTTGACTGCTAAATTGCTAATGTACAAGTTTTCATTTCAGGGCATAGTCACATAATCCTCCTAACACGGTGTGTATCTGAAATTCATCCCCAACCACAGGACATGAGAACATGCACGAACTAATCCCCCTAAGGGCGACCCTTTCAAGAGCCGCGCTCATTGGACATAACTCGTATATGTTTCATGTTTTTGTGCGTCTCATAAAAACTCTCCAGTGACGCAAAGACTTGAAACAACATCCGAATTATCAGACAAAAACATGAGTCTCATCTTAGACATTCATTAATTTAGTCATACTGTAACATTACAAATCGTTCAAAAGCTGTTGTTAGCTATCAGCATAAGGGACATCCAATTTCGCGAACTTTTACTGTGTAATCTATGCAAGAACAGTTCCAACTTCACAAACTACTAGTCCGATGTCCCAACAAAAAAAAAAGGTTTTTGTACTTGAGTGATGCGAAAAAAATCTTTCTATACAAGAACAGTTAATGTAGCCCATTTCAAACGACATCCCTGCGCTCGAAAAGGACCATACGCTCTCCACCCCATCACCCTCAAGTCCTCCCCGAATTCCTTTTGATATCGTGCAAGAAGATTATACGATGACATGTGCGTGATGGCTGAAAGAGAATACATTGCAAAAATGGCGTGTCAGTGTGCCCAGAAAGCTGTATTCGAGACCCATGGAGTGCCATTTCCGCATATAACCGCCAACTGATATCTCCGGACACAAACATATTTCGTTTCTAAAATGTTTAGTTTCTAAAGTTATGTAGTTACATGTACAGTGTGTGTGAATGCGCGTGTTTCACGTGAGCGTGCCTGTTGGGTTCAGCTCGAAGTGGCGCATTTAGCCGCTTTGCAACTTATGTCCATGGACACCAATAATAGTCCCTAAAATTAACTTGTAGATTTCCGTGTCTCTAAACTTGCAAAATGAGACACCCACTCGCGATTTCACTATTTCTGAACATGCTACACGTTTTAAGGACGTAGCCTGGAGGAAAGAACTTCCCCTTTGAAAGAAATACAACACAGGTAAAAGATTAAACACCAACTTGAAATCCAGTCACGATGTAGTGTTTTTCCTTGAGCTGTTTCGGTTCTGAAGTGCAAAACTTCCTGTGAGCTAAAGCGCATATACCAGTCAAAATCGGAGCAACGCTTTAAAGCCATCTCCAGGAGGCACAGATCCTCATCAGCCCCCGCTAATCGCGGGGGCTCATGAGGATCGATGCCTCCTGCTGAAACCCATTCGATCAATTTTCTCATATTGAAAGAGGTTATACGGCGTTTTCAGTTTGCTTTACAAAAAAGTCCTTATGAATTACTCATGCGCACGCACACCCAAAGCGAAACATCGACAAAGGAACCGTGGCTAAAAGGCATGACAGATGTATACAACGACGAGTCTACATTAAAAGTAAATGCAAGCACCATGCATTTCTTCACAGCTGGCTTTTGTTGTAAATCTATAATGGAGTCACTGGGAGATTAAATTACCCTAGTTCTGTACTGTATTAATCGGTATCATATTCCTTGCAAGTTTATAAATGTTTGTGTACGTCGTAAACTTTGATGAGTAGAATCAAGCACAGGAAAACAACAATAAAGAAGCACACAAATAACCAACAAGTAACTAAAGCACGTTTCTTCAAAATACTCCGGTTATGGCAGTGGCCTGGGTGGGGGTGGGTGGGGGTGCATGGGTGGAGTGGAAGGGGGGCGAGGGGAGGGGGGGGGGCAGGTGAGAGGGGGAGAGGGGAGAGGATGGCATTTTTGACTTGACACATTAACTTTGTTATATATTAGAAACTTATATGGGGGGGGGGGGGGGGGGGGGGCAATACCTTAACACATTCAAATGCAGCAAAGCCTCGAATCTGTTAATGTGTTAATTCTCACACGCCCTCCCTATCACAACTACTTATTATACAGGTGCATGTACGTGCCATGCATATGAAAAATACAATTGTACATAACAACTTACATCAACAACCTTAAATTGAAGTATCACATCTACGTATTCTACAGCTGCATGTAGGCCTACGTGCCATGCAATAGAATACAGCTGTACATAACAATTGGCATAAACTGCCTCAAACTGCACTATCACAACTATACTTTTTACACAGGTGCATGTACTTGTCATGCATATGAAGAATAAAGCGGTACATCAAAACTTACATCAACTGCCTTTGCAGCAAACTGGTCAGTGCGTTTGGAAAAACCCGTACGCGCTAGAGCACATTTTCAGCAGTCTCTTCTGAGTCGTCTTGGGCGATATTGTTACTTCGTTGGTTTCAATGTTATGGCTGAATAACGGATGATCACTCAAATCCACATGTTTATAAATCAATCCTGGTAGCGCACAAGAACGCACACACACAATAGTCTGGTGTCGTGCCACTGTGAAGCGGTGACTCAGTGCTTCAAGGCAGCACACAAGAACACACACTTTAAACACGTAAACGACCCGAGGCTGTGTCTGTGTACTCCTTAGCAGCGATCAAACCAACAGTACGCCTAGTGATTTACTGTATCCATAGATACACACACGTATAAATACGGAACATATTCACACAAAGTCATGGCCGATGTAAATGTCGTTCAATCAACCCAACGGAAGCTGATCTGTGATCAAAAGAGCAACTTCTGTGTAAAATATCCATGCGCACGCAGATATACGTGTACACAGACATGAGATGTGACCAGAAATGTCAATCACGAACCAATCGATCCATTAAGAGTTCTAACGCAACACATAAAGGTACCTCAAATCGATCGAAGCAAACTTGATTCAATCAGCCAGTCCATCAATCAATCAACAAACGAACACAGTAAGTCAGTCGATCGAAACTGCAAATTCATGACACAGACCAGAGAAGTGACCAAGGTAAACGTCAATCATGAACCAATCGATCTATTAAAGAGTTCTAACATGTACACGCACCTACAAATCAATCGAAGCAACTTGATTCAATCAGCTAGTCTATCAGACAATCGATCAATCAATCCACACACACAGCAAGTCAGTCGACACTGCAAATCCATGGCCCCCGCATGCACATACACGCACACTTGCGACGTGACAGACCGTCTGCTGAACGCAATAGGGGACCGCCGCCTTCCGCGCACACAGGTAATGTCAGCGTGGAGGTGTATGAGTGTGTGTGTGTGTGCGCGCGTGTGTGTGAGGGGGAAGTCCTCTAAAGTAACTCATTACAACTGTAAGAGGCATAGATTCTTATGAGCCACTGCGGACGCTGGGTCTCATGAAAATCTACGCCTCCTGCTCATCATATGAATCAAGGTAATCTACTTCCGCCATGCTTCCGCAGACGGAGGGAGTCAGTCAAGGTTTGACTATGGTACGCGCGTTTGAGATCACAGCTAGCCAGGGACTGGGGACGCTATCGTATCAGCGACTTTCCTTGGGGAGGCAGGTCAGATCGCACGACCTTAAGCACATTGGAAGGAATTTACCGGCAATTTTAACCCTTCTGGTGTTTTTAGCAGTTTTAGTCGCGATGATCCCTGAAGACAAACTGGGAAGAAACTAAGAGACGATAACCCTGTTTGATCTGCTACACTCAGTCGCAGCTTGCAAGAACATCGTACCCGAACCTTACCTAACTTGCAACTAAAAAGAAACATACATAGGATGCTCGCTGCGAAATCGATCGACCACCCCTTTAACATTAGTAGTAGTAGTAGTAGTAGTAGTAGTGGTATTAAATTATTACGCTTTCCGACTGTGAGAACTAAGTCTTTTGGCGAGAAGTCTGTCTCATACCAAGGACCATTTCTTTGGAATAAACTCCCACAGTCCCTCAGATATGTTGAACCAGCCAATAGTTTTCGACAGTCTTTAAAGACACATTTATTCCTTTAAACGTGCATTCACCGTTATAATTATTTTATTTCTGTTTTTGTTGTTCCTGTCAGTGAGAGCTGCCTAGTGTATCCGTTATTAGTTTTATGGTACACGTATATCTTTGGTGTGTGTGAGCATTTCTTGTTGGTGTGTTTACTCTGCTAAGTTTATTTTCCTTGTATATCTTGTTGCCTGTGTATGTTAGGGCATATATATGTGCTGTAGGATGCAAGGTGTGTGTATGTTAGTATGTCATTTGTACGGCGCCTAGAGCTTTTCTATCGAAAGTATAGTCGCCTTTAAAATTATACAGTACATTATTATTATTATTATAGTAGTAGTAATAGATGTGCGAGTGTGTGTGAAGGCATTTGCAGTACATACAGATGTATGTGGTTTGACATGTTACAGCTGGCGTGACTGTGATGTTTGTTTATTTTAAAAGTTGACAGTGGATGCTTGTTCATATGCCACAAAAAGTTCCTAATGTTTCTGCACATCTTATCTTATTACCCTTGTGACCGAGGTGATTCCCACTACTCGTTTTAAAGTGTGATCAAGTTTGCTGTGATCATCATATGCATGTGTACACAATGTACAATTTGTGTCTGAGTCTCAGAGCCTTATGACTCTGAGCCTTCATGGATTCAAAGTCACAGACCAGTGCCCATATGGCACATACCTACACAAAAACGAACACTCACATTACACATGTGCGCAAAAGAAGTGACAAATTGTCCAAATGAAAAACGTGTATTCTGATCAAATGCTCGCCTCATTTAACCCACACAAGGAACCGCACATCAATAGCTGTAAAAGGATCGCGCAGCTAGCTGTTGATTCGGGTTATCTTGAATGAGTTAACCTTCTGCGTGTCGGCAGCGGTGTTTGTCACGATGATTTCTAGCGACAAAAACCGACACGCAAAGGGTTAGGAATGAAAATACAGGTAGTGTGCTAAACATTGCCAGCAAGACTAGGCAGATAATAGGCAGAACACAATATCTAAAGAGCTTGGGGTAAGTGTTCGTATATTATTCAGTTCCTCTCAGTTTGGTCAAGACGGGATCTCTGCGCTCTGAAGGGCCAAGAAATCTTCCCAGAGTTCCTTTCGTTATCGTGCCGGTATCGGTATTGTTCGAGATCACTACGGCTCGAAAGCAGTTTATCAAAAATTTCTCAAATGTGGGGCGGTGGAGCGCGCATGAACCTTTCCGAAGCATAGATCTCGAAAGAACAAAATTGATACGCGAACCAAGCATTTCTCGTGTGGAAATCTTGCCGCTAGGTACCTCCATTACGCACACACTACAAGGCCAGAGTTGGCGTTTGCCATCCCCAAACTCTGACAAAGTCTCAATGGACTGTCCTGTCCCTCAGACCCGTCCTGAGCGTGCGACTTTTTTTTTTATAACCCTTTCACGGCGAAGGCCTCTTCCACTACAAGATGCCACTCACATTGTGTGTGCTGGTCTGTGATTTTGGACTTTAATTACAGACCCGCACACAACTTTTTTTTTTCAGTTTCCGAACGGAAGCCCAGATCGGATGTTTAGGTTGTGAATCGTTCGCTGAAACTCGAAACAACTGACTCATCTTGAGGATGTAAATGAAACCATTTTCTGCGAGCAAAAGGCGTAGATTCCCATGAGCCCCTCCGGATGCAGGAGCTCATGAGAGTCTATGCCTCTTGCAGTCTGCAGTTGAATTTGTGAACAACCACGCAATGGGATAGGCGGTGTATAGGTGGGGGGGGGGGGGGGCAGTGTTCTAATAAAGAAAAGCTTTAGGGCAACCCAAAAACCACGCAATGGGATAGGCGGTGTATGGGGGGGGGGGGGGGGGGGGGGCAGTGGTCTAATAAAGAAAGCTTTGGGGCAATCCCCCCCCCAAAAAAAAAAAAAAAAAAAAAAAAGTCGGAAGGGGATGGGGGTGGAGAGGGGGCAGGGGTAGGGAAAGGAAGACGATGGTAGTGGGAGGGGGAGTTTGGTTGGGAGGGGGGAGGGGGGAGGGGGGAGGTCAGACGCGGCGCTGAGGGCACAAAAGGAGGACGGGGGACGTGAAAAGAGGGGGTCAGGTTGCCACAGGAAGTCCGACAATAAAATGGGGGGTTAAGGAGTGGGTTTTAAACTGAAGTTAGTCCTCGTGTTACGCGCGGTTCAAAAGCCGACCTTGTACTAGATGTCTTTAAGCCGGTACAAAAACTTGTCAATGATTAATAGCCATGTCTTTACGCGGAAAGAAAACCTTCACCGTGATTTTGTCATAAGAAGTGTCACAGCGTGGCCCTTATATCTACAACTGCTCTACGTTGGCAAAGTGACGACAAAACACACTAAATCCATCTTTGCGAAAAGCACGTTTCATTGTATTTATTTCAAAGAAAGTCTTGCTTTTAAAACCAATTGACTGCCAAGAAAAAGTGAATGCGATCCAAATGCAAGAGACATAGATCCTCATGATCCACCGCAGTCGCGGGGGCTCATGAGGATCTATGTCTCTTGCTGAGACAAGTCTATTTCCATGTTCACTGGACGGTTGAAGTTTTTTGTCTTTGTACTGTATTACAATGAAATCTTGCTTTAAAAACCACTCCACTGCCAAGAAAAATACGAACGCGATCCAAATGCAAGAGACATAGTTCCTCATGAGCCCCCGCAGTCGCGGGGGCTCATGAGGATCTATGTCTCTTGCTGAGATCAGTCTTCTTCCACGTTCATTGGAAGGTTGCGGTTTTCGGTGGTTGAGTGAAGAAAGATTTCAGAAATAAAACTGACGTCAACTGGCAGTGAACGGGTTAACATAATCGACTTACTTCTGTCTTCAAAGGGCTGGTGTCATCAGGACAGATGTGACATTCTGTGGAGATAAAAAAAAATCTAATCTGCCCAGTGTCTTGCCAGAGTAGATTACGGCTGCACTAACACTGACGTGCCCGAACCTATTGAACATTTTTTTGGGGGGGTGAAAACAACGGTGATGGAGGAAACTGCATGGCCTCATGGGGCTTGTTAGCTCGGGCCTTCCTTTTCACAATTTCACAAAGTGGGGCCTGGGTGTGCTTGGGACCTACCTCCCATTAGAAGAGTTAGTTAGTTAGTTATTTGAGTTTAACGCCGAGCAGGCGACTAAGGCCATCTCACGGCGGCCCCCATTAGAAGAGAAAAAATCCTTATTGTAGGCGAAAGCATGTTGTTGGCTTGATATTACACACGCCTTCTCCCTCCTGGAAAGCTAGGGCCCACTGAGTACGCTCAGCGCAAAATAATGTCCCTCTTGCGTATTATTAACCAATTTAGCGCCAACGCCCTAAAGCAGGATAATTCAAGGGTAGTGCCTGATTAGCTTGACGCCATAAAGGCACCAAGCTAATCTGGCACTATCCTTGAATTATCATTGTCGATTCATCTCCTTCAACTGATTACATAGTAAAGCGACACCCCAAAATATTCTGAAATGCAGCCTTGGGGCTTAATGAGTTAACAAGCAGTTGTATGTAGAGCAGGGAAATTAAAAAATGTGACGTCAAGTTTCCTCACTCCCTCCCCCCACCCCCTTCAACTCGTCAGTGATGTTTGCTTTATCGGACGTGCAGTAAAAGGGCCCTACTTTTATATGACAAGCCTCCTACGAGCCAACACAGTCAATACAGGAAGTCACCTAACACGGCGTTCAAAGCCCTTGTCAGGTCACTGCCGGAAGTCACAAGAGCCACTGCTAAACACGTCGGCTACCCGATCAATCTCAGGTATATCATCCCTGCGCACAGAAAGGGTCCCTTTGTGTGCTGGGATCATGACACTGTGTCAATTGCTCGGTTAACCCTTTCAGTGCCAGCTGACGCAGACTGTGTTTCTGCAATCTTCGTTCAATCAACATCACAATGGCCCTAGCTGCCCCAGGAACATGTGGCTGCAAAGTGGCGTCAGCAACAGGTATAGATCCTCATGAGCCCCCCCCCCTCCCCCGCCAACTGCGGGGGCTCATGAGGATATATGCCCCTTGCAACTGAGTGGTGTTCAAATTTTCTCATCCCTGAACGGGTTAAGTAAGCCATCCATCCACACATCCCTCCGTTCATCTGTTCAGGACTCGAGACTTTAACCGATATCATACTGAGGCTAAAAGCTTCAATTTTGTACACTGCCATATGCACGCTACATTATAGTACTTACAGTATAGACCAATGGCTTTAGTTCAAGGCTGGTGCCAGAATAGCTTGGCGCCTAGAGGCGCCAAGCTATTCTGGCACTACCCTTGAACTAATTTAGTCAAACCTATTTCACACACTGCTGTATTCCAAATGATAAGGGTTAATTAACAGAAGATCGTAAAAACGATCATACGAAAATTTTGTACAAAAAAGGTCTCTAAGTGAATATACATTTGAAATGGCGTTGACGATCGAAAGACTAAAGCTACGTTTCCATAAGTACGAAGTCGATACAAATACTATCCGAATCCGAATCGGGTCCGGGACAGAACGGTTCGTGCAAACCTTGTGCGTGACTGTGTGTTTCCATTTATCCGATGCAGTACCGAATTTCGCGACCGACAGCGAAATGAACACGGCTCGATTTTTCGCTTCGCTCAGGGTAGCGATTTTTTTTTTTTTCGGTTGTCGATTGTGTTCCCAGCGAGTTCGTATGACGTAAATTTTGTCAGCTGTCGCAAGTTCTCGCGCCATTTTGATCTTTGCGTCATATCGGTGGTTCCCGCCAAAGGCGGGATTCGGATGTCGCATGTTCTATATTAAAACATCTTTTTGCAAACATGCTTTAAAAAAAAACACACCAAATGTTGCATTGTCGGGTTCGGGTCGTATAGTCGTATCAAATTTGTGCTGATGGAAATGCCTGTCTAGACAAGAACCCTACCTACAATAAAATATTAGCGTTGACGAATGGAGTCTCAAAACTTATTGTACGCTTATTGTAGATTATGTTATACGTGCTTTCCTTGAAACTACCCTAAAACATTCTACCCCAGGACCGAAATCCCAAAATTTTGAAGTTGCCTCTGAAGGACTATATTACACTTTTAGAGACAGATCGAGCATGATTGTTCAAGGGTGGTGGCAGAATAGCTTGGCGCCTATACGCGCCAAGCTATTCTGGCACCACCCTTGAACTATCATGATGCTCGATCTATGTCTTGCTGTGGTGTGTCGGGGCTGAATGAGTTAACAAGACAAGAACTACCTAAAAAAAAAAAAAAAATAGTGTTGACGAAAATATTCTCATAACTAAGTACAACGAGCTAATCATGACGATGGTCCCCGCCAGTCGGAAATACCCCGGGTGCCGGGCAACCAACGACCTGTTAAATGTTGGTTAGCACTTTCGCACTTCCTGTCACGTGGGAGCTCTCGCTCTACCGCAGGGCCGGACCACACGCGCTCAACACTTCTACGACAGAAGACTACACCTCCACATTATGGGTCTCTCTCCTTAACCCTTTCACTGTGGAGAAAAAAATGAACACCAGCCAACTGCAAGAGGTAAAGATCCTCATGAGCCCACGAAATTGCGGGGGCTCATGAGGATCTATGCCTCTTGCTGATAGTACTTTGAATCCATGTTCCCCTACGCAATCTTCAGATGAATTGCATAACTCAATCTGCGTCAGTGAGCATAGACTATAGGCTAGTCGTGGAAGATGGATTGACAATGACAGTTCACGGATAGTGCTTGCTCAGGCACCACTCTTGAAGCTATCATGATCGATTCATCTCCTGTATTTAGGTATGTATAGTCTATAGACCAAGGACGCCTATCACAATCGAGAAGTGTTCATTAAAGTCGATTTTGAAACCGAACCCCTTAAACGCCGGGAGCAAAGCGACCTCGTTTAAGCCCCCGCATTCGCGGAGGCTCATGAGGATTTATGTCTCTTGTCAGACCTATTTCTTTATGCTCCTCCCCCCCCCCCCCACTTTGCACTGTCTTCACGCGAATGTCGGCCAGTGTGCTATCATTTTATTTTTTTCAGACGCGCAATTCGTGATCTCTGGCAGCAAAGGGGTTAAACGGTTCAGCTGAAATAATGTGATCGAAATAACAGCCTGTGTCACTTAAAACTACAGTCAATTGTACAGATGATATGGCGCGGATCTTTAACAATCTTCCAATTGATAATACGTATCACGAAATACACACACACACACACACACACACACACACACACACACACACACACACACACACACACATATATATATATATATATATATATATATATAAACAATGGAAAAGCTGGAGAAACAAATTAAATTAGCTACCCCCCAGAGAGAGATTGATTGATTGATTGATTGATTGTACATTGCTTAACGTCCCGACAGCAACAAGGCTTTCTCAAGACGTGCCTGCACTGCTTGTGAAAAAAAAACAAAAACAACTAAACTAAACAGTACATTGAATGTATGTCGCCAGCCGGTCAAATACGTTAAATAAACCTAACACATGGGGCCTAAATAAAGCTAAGACCATTTAGCAACACGCATCCAATATCAAGAGCCACAGGCAGCGCAGACAGTAGGGAGAGTTTTAAAAAGGCAAATACAGGTGAATGGACAAAGGGTAGACAGAAACACATGCTCCAGAATAGAGAGAAAAACCCACCCTGTGGGGCTGACCAGGGTGACCCTGGGAACTAAAAAATACCTAACCCCACCCAAGTCCCCCAGGGCAGACCCGGGTGGGGCCCCAGAGAGAGAGAGAGAGAGAGAGAGAGAGAGAGAGAGAGAGAGAGAGAGAGAGAGAGAGAGAGAGAGAGAGAGAGAGAGAGAGAGAGAGAGAGAGAGAGAGAGAGAATGAATGAATGATACTTTATTTCTCAAGGATGGAAACAATAGGCGCACAGGCCTCTTTTCGTGCTTGCCCTTGCTAAACTACAACATTAAAAGCAACATTAAAACAACATGTTAACAGTACAAACAAGCGGCTACACCCTCAGGTCACTTGTGTTACATTCCGATATACGTTCCAAAGACGCTGAAGATTACACTCATCAATTGACAGGGTCTTGGCCGGGGGGGGGGGGGGGGGTGGAAGGGGGGGGGGGGTTGCGATGAAAAGCGAGTGTTTATAGACAGCTAGCGACTGCACGCTTATGATACAGCGACTCAGTCTTGTGTAGGACAGAGAGAGAGAGAGAGAGAGAGAGAGAGAGAGAGAGAGAGAGAGAGAGAGAGAGAGAGAGAGAGAGAGAGAGAGAGAGAGAGACTTGCATTCCATATTTAGACACCCAGTTTCCCTGACGACAAAAAAAAAAAAAAAAAGCCACACTCCGCTTTCCGGAATCAAATACATACAATATAACAAACACAGACCCAAAACAATAATACACAAGCCGCACCTTGCGACCATATTCATCGTACAAAAGTGCAGGAAGAAATCAGACAGGCAAACATGAACCCGCTCAGCGCCAGCTGACGCCGACTGTTTCCTCAATCTTCGTTAATTCAACACCAAAACACACTTGTCCCAGGAACCTGGATTCAAAGTAGTGTCAGCAAGAGGTATAGATCCTCATGAGCCCCCGCAACCGCGGGGGCTCATGAGGATCTATACCTCTTGCAGGTAGGTGGTGTTCAAATGTTCTCGGCACTGAACGGGTTAAACAGAAACCGAAGAGTCGGGTTTGTGTGTCAACAGAAACAAATTGCACGCATTGATCTGGCCCGCACACAGACATCACACATTAAATGTCAACAACATCACGGAACACTACACAGTGACGCTATCCGTGGAAAAGTACGGAAACATTCTGGAAGCATGCGGTTTCTACTAGATTCCATGGAAAATCTCATTCTTACATCGATCTTTGTGACCCAGTTTTTCCACTGCAAAAGGTACTAGAGCTGAAAACACGCACGTAAAACCGATTCTCGATTTCATCAACAACATACGACGGCTGTAGTTTCGTAGTTTCCAGGCACAAAGAAAGACTAAAGTAAGGATGATGCAAAAAATAGTGAGGTAAAAATACCTAGTGAGGTAACTATAATTTAGCCCCTTCAATGCCGGAAGCAGACCCATACGCAAGAGGCATAGATTCTCATGAGAATCTATGCCTCTTGCTCAGCTACATTTGTATCCATGATCATTAGACGGTTGTGATTAAGTCAATCTTGTGTCAACATTTGCCTGTGTTTCCAAGTATTTAGTATTAAGATTATTACAGAGATTGATTGTACATTGCTTAACGTCCCGACAGCAACAAGGCTTTCTCAGGACGTGCCTGCACTGCTTGTGAAAAAAAACAACCAACTAAACAGAACATTGAATGTATGTCGCCAGCCGGTCAAACACATTAAATAAACCTAACACATGGGGCCTAAATAAAGCTAAGACCATTTAGCAACACACATCCAATATCAAGAGCTACAGGCAGTGCAGACAGTAGGGAGAGTTTAAAAAAGGCAAATACAGGTGAATGGACCTCGGGTAGACAGAAACACATGCCCCAGAATAGAGAGAAAACCCCACCCTGTGGGGCTGACCAGGGTGACCCTGGGAACTAAAAAATACCTAACCCCACCCAAGTCCCCCAGGGCAGACCCGGGTGGGGTCTATTACAGAGAGAGAGGAAGTTCTGGCTAGAGAAAAATTAACATATGCAACCGTAAAGAAAACATAAAAGCGAGAGATGCATCGATGATTATATTTCAAGGGTAGTGCCAAATTAGCTTGGCGCCTGATGGGGCAGACATACCGTGTTGCAACGTCTACGATTTGCACGAATGATTCCTCCATGATACGTGAATATGTTTTGACATAAAACCCATGCACAAATCATTAATCTGACGCCTATTTCTAATTTGCCAAAGCATACACCACTGTTCGTGAACCGCAGTGTGGGAAAACAGCTTCGAAGCAGATAATTATTGTAGATAAAAGCTAGCTGCCAAAGCAGACAAAAACGTCACGATTTGCAGCAACGTCGCTCAAGATCAAAAGCCTCTCTGCTTTCAGAAGAACAAGATCAATCAATCTTTCTGCCTCATGCTTCAGCTCAAGCAGAAATGACACTTGACAGCGAAAGACAGACAGACCGTGACTGCTCAAGGGTAGTGCCAGATTAGCTTGGCGCCTGAAGGCGCCAAGCTAATCTGGCACTACCCTTGAAATGTCAGTAGAGTTCGGCTCTTTACTAAGACTATGACGGAAGTCACGTGATCGCCGTCTAGAATACCATTGGCCTGGCCGAGTATTTTTTTAGGAGTAAAAGTCGAGGCTGCTGGCACGGAGTGGTCTGGTTTTTCAGTAGTGCTTCTAGGCTCCACATTTTGAGATCGACAGCTCTCCTAGATCACACATCGTGCAGTCGTTTGTTTACTCTTCAGCGGTCTATTGTGGCTGACGCCTCCAAAATTGTGGAAAATATGTCCTTGGACTAAGAGCACAATACAATAAATACAATACAATACAATACAATACAATAATACAATACAATACAATACAATACAATACAACTTTATTGTCTGTTTGAGTCAAAGCTCGACAGATCTATCACAAGATGGGAAGCAATGTTAAGTAGATCACATATTATATATCACGTCGTTATAAATAAGAGTTCAAAATCGAGACAGCAGTTGGAATAAAAGACTTCTTAAAAAAAACATTCTTTTTGGCAAGTGGCATGTTGATACGTCTGCCTGGTGGTAGCATTTGACACTGATCTTTAATAGTAGGGTGACAGGGATCACTGACAATGCTAGCAGCTTTCCTTCGGACGGCCCTATGGTACAGAGCATCTAATGAGTACTGTCCTAGTCCAATGATCTTCCCAGCTGACTGACTGAGATATGTGTAGTTTTGCCTGAGACGGCGCAAAACTAATCTGGCACAACCCTTGAACTTTCGAGATCCATCTATCTTTCCTTAATGCTGCGTCTTCTGTCCTGAACGCCTCACTAAACAGATCCTGGGTCTGAAACGCCATTATGCGATCAATGCCGTAGTATAATCAAAATGTGTTGTCTTGGACTACAAGCACCGCAGAGAAATACAACTCTGTAATTTGACATCAGGTGACGCAAATAGGCGCCGGGGTTCGATACCTGACGGGCTGTAAAACATGCGAACAATTTAATCATGCGATTTATCCTTTTCATGTTGTGACGTTAACCACAAGTAGGAACTTAATGAAAGCCAGGGTTCTGTATGATGACGAGCAAAGGAAACGCGACATCATTTGAACCACCGGAAACACTGATTTGTTTCCGGTGGTTCAAATGACGTCAGTCGCATTTCTTTTGCTCGTTAGTATATGTTCCTTGTGGTTGATTGCTACAAAATGAGAAAGAATAATCTTAGATACAGTATGTAACGCCTCCTTGACAAATACTTGAAAACATGTGTGTATGTCTGGAATTTGGGACCTTGCGACCTCAAACCATAATGTTCAAAATCAAAGACCAGCACATGCATTCCTAGAGATTAATACCAAAAGCATCACAAAAATACGAACAGAGAAACAAACACAAACGGAGAAGTCATTAATTAGAACAGAAAACAACACAAACAGAAACAGAGCTGTGTCTTTAAACAAAACGATTTAGGAAAAAAATGTGAAAATTGTCTAAAAACAATGCATGCGGATTCTTGAAATTCGTGTCGTATAGCACAGCAAAGTATTCAAACAATATGAGTCCAGTTGAAAAGAATCATGATTTGATAGAAATTTAAACAGCACGCACGGACGCAAGCAAATCCACACACGGACGCACGCACGCACAAACACCGGCACAAACATTACCTGCATAGCAAACAGGCCTGGTACGCTGGAGGTTGACCAGCGCCACTTCCGGTACAAGAGGCATCCTGGGACGTTTAGAACGTCCAACCAATCAAAAAACGACGTATCAAGTTACACAGCCAAGCAAAACGGAAGTTCCAATTGAAGGCACCAATCACCATTCGCCACAATCCATATTCCACGCTTAGATATAAAATAGTCCCTCGCATGAAATCTCAACTAAAAGTCAATAACTCCACAGGAGTTTTTTTTTTCAAAATACGTTTGTCTGCATCCAAATCCTGTGAATCCGCCATTTCGTATTCATTTATTCAGCCATGAGAAACTGCAATAAGACATGGATCGACCATGATAGTTCAGGGTGGTGCCAGAATAGCTTGGCGTCTTCAGGCGCCAAGCTATTCTGGCACCACCCTTGAACTATCACAGTCGACCTGTTCCCTGAACTGTAACGTAGTCTGCGGATTAAAAACTCGCGAATTCAAGAATTTCGGTGTCAGTCTCACCGTGTTAACAAAATCTCCACGTGTTGCATTCGGAAGCGCGACCTAACGTCGTGTACCCGAAATACGGCACGACTCGAAAGAGTCTAAGCACATTCGAATATAAACCACTGGTTCCATTTTCAATTTAGCGTCGGGGACAGAGATTGTAACAAGGAGATACATCACATTCTCACTGTTACATATAACGTTCCACAAATATGTTCCAAATGTTTAACAACAAACAGTAAGTGTCGCCTTTCACACCCTGAACGCTGGAAAACAAGGACGTCGTGTCTTTGATGTTAGAGTAAGGTATCATACTCTGTCAAAAGATGATGGAATGCGTCCTTCCATGATTGATAAATCGCTGACGTGATGAATTTTTCGACGAAGAAAACACAAAAACAAACGAAGATAACTCATTTGAGGTGTGCCGCATCCGGATACGCGGCATGAAGCCGCGCATTCCAATGCGGCACGGTCTCAAATGCGTTAACTCATTCGAGACGTGCCGCCTCCGGATACTAAAGCCGCGTATCCGGAGGCGGCACGTCTCGAATGAGTTAACTCCTACATAATACTATGCGTGTTAGCATCGGTGTATATTTTAAGACTGCCGCAATTTGTTAAGCGCGATTTTATACAAACAGCTTGAGCGTAGGTGTTCTCGTAAACCGTAAGGTTTAAAATCACAGACCAGCACACACATTCTTTAGCACGTCAACAGAAACCCGGTTTTAAATTAATTAGAAGTAGGTGAACGAATAAAGACTCCTTTCCGAATTTCGATTTTCCACATTCTTATTTTACCCATGACGTGCGAGCCATTCATTATTTAAATTAAATATTCTGATGAACAAAAGGTCGCTTTTCATTAAATACACAACAAAAAAGTTACGGTTTTTTATCATTATTTCTCAGATGAACAATACATTAAAATCAACTTCACCTACTCGGTTTTAATCCTCAAAATGTATGTATCTATCCTCGAACTAACCACAACACACCCACGTTTTTCAGCTGTAAACTACAACAACAACAAAATTATCCAGAAAAGACGATCACTTTCTGACGTTTTGAAGTCGACTGAAGACAATGGAAGAAACTTCTGACACAGGTGACGTACAGAGATCGCTAACCTTTTAACCCATCGGCTGTAGGAAGCGGTTTTTGTCGCGATAATTCCTGCAGGAATCATCGCGACAAAAACCGCTACCGACAGCCAAAGGGTTGTAACCACGTAAGTCTGAGATGCCCAGCTAGCGTTCACGATCACAAACCTTTTAGTCAAGCTCGCTGAAACAACTAGTGTCCAGAGATAAGTAACCTTAAAACTACAGATGTTGGTGATGTCTTGCTAGTGTAGGCCGATCACCGAGCTTTAGTATTGAGACGGCTAGTGTACAGTGATCAGTAACCTTTCTGAAACAACCACAAGCAAACCTGACGACCTGGGAGAGGGAGGATTACATGTACAGGTTTGTCACTGTGTAGCAAAATACAGACACGGACCTAACTAACCACAGGGGGTTTGTAGGTGCGAACTTTAAATATAAGCTAAGAGAACGTCCCCGTCGCGAGGAAGATAGATATAAATGACACTAATGCTGTTCTCTTAGCAAGATATGTACGCATGCAAGATTGTAAGTAATTGTATTTGGAAGTTTAATTTGGAGGTCAATATATCTGCTTGCGAGAAACATAGATCCGCATAAACCTTTGCAAATTGCAGGGGATCATATTGATCTATGTCTCTCGTTGAGGTTAGGGGTTGATGCGTGACTGTACGTCAAATAAACCCAGGTAGCAAGCAATAAGCAAATATTTTCTATCGGCAAGAGACATAGATCCTCATAAGCCCCTGCGCTACAGCGCAGGGGCTCATGAGGATCTATGTCTCTCGCAACCGTTAAAGGAGATAGATGAAGCATTTCTGAGTCTAGATATACCTGCTGGGGATCATGAGGTTCTATGGCTTGTTGACGGTAGGGGGTCGATGATGGATTTTAGTGTCTAGATATTTGCTGGGAAGCTCCCGTTACTTAGCAATCACACACACACTTCAGACGAGTGTACAAAGACTACATGCTGCGTATAGTGTCCTGTACTGTAGCCACAGTTTTAGTTTTATCGTGCCTATATACTCTAAGCTTAGTTGTATACAATGTTTGGACTAGTCTACAATGTCCTATATCTGTATACTATAGTTTAGTTTTCATGCCAATATAATCTAAGCTTATTGGCTATATATTGTATGGACCAGTCTACACTGTTCTGTATCCGCAGGCTGGAGTTTAGTTTGCATGCCAAAATAATCTAAGTTAGTTATTGGGGTTTAACGTCGAGCAGGCGACTAAAGCCATCTCACGGCGGCCAAAATAATCTAAGCTGTATTGTATAGACTACACTAGAGTGTTCAATATCTGTAGGCTACAGTCTAATTTTGACGCCAATATAACCTACGCGTATATACATACCGTACAGACTAGTCTACAATGTTATTACTTGTGGATGTCTGCATACTGTGCTGTAGGTTTCGTGCCTATAATATAATCAAGTTAGTTATTGGAGTTTTAAGGCCCACTACCGCCGTAACTGTTCAAATATGCAATTTTGTAACAGATGGTTATAAAACACTACAGTACACAGTTATAGTTATGGTTCATTTAGACACAAGACAATCCTGTTCAGCACAGGTCGTCTTAATATCAAGTAACCTGACAATGACTCCACTCCCTTCTATAAATACAACGGTATCAGTACGATAAAACGCTAAAATTAGATTGGCACGCTAACGGGAGCGCAGAATAAAAATGATAAGCACGACTACGCGTGTGTGTTTGCTGCGTGTCCAAACTGCTGTTAAAGTTCATTAGGTGTGTCGACAAGGCATAATGAACACAAGTGGTGCTGAAATGTGTATTTAGATTTACGCGTAATGGTACTGTAACGCCGAGCATCAAGTCTCCGTCGTATGCACACTGTAAGGACTATATGAACAATGCCCTTACTTATAGGATCTGTAGACTGTAGTTTAGTTTTGGTGCCTACATAGTCTTAACTTAGTCGTATGTCGATCTACTACTTGTTCCTACCTAAGAACATGCGCGTACACATGTACTGCAGTTCAGTTTTATTGCCTCAATAATGTAAACGTAATCCCTTACACAATGCCAGTGGCCACAGATTGTCATTTTGAAATCACTGTAAATTCAGCGTCAACGATGCTATGCCGTCAAAGAACATGGATACAAAGTGGTCTGAGCAAGAGGCATAGATCATCATGAGCTCCCGCAATTGCAGGGGCTCATGAGGATCTACTATACCTCTTGCGGTTGGGTGCTGTTCCATTTTTGGGGGTATTGAAGGGTTGCATACAGTACATTCTGCAATGCTCCTTGTATGCGGGTATAAAAATATCTGTACCAAGTCGTTGGCTTTGGTGTACTAGTTCTTTTATACCTTTCAAACTACAATAAAACTGTTTGCCTCACTGACCCAGAAAAAGGAGTCAATTTACATCCTCAGATCCTCTCCCCTTATTTATACGTGTTAAACTGAAAGGCCTTCAGCTAGAGGCTTATCACTGATACCTTTTGCATATATACATTTAAAGTCGTCTGGTGTCGCCGATATCTCTGGAAATACTGCCTGTGGCATATCGTTCGGCGATTGCTTTTCACATCATCATATCGATTGCTAAAAAGCAAACATTAAAGCTACTGTCAACAGTGGCTATCTAGCCTCGATCAAACATTGTTTGCTGTCGTGTGCCGATTTAATCGACACGAGGCGCAAGCACTACACACCGGACTCTTTGAAAGTTTTGTTCCGGGTTGCGCCCACCCCTACCCCCCCCCCCCTGCCCCCCCCCCTTCCCATCCGGACAAAATCTGTAATTTTCTGTGAGCGTCCAATATATTCAGCAAGATTTGAGTATTTGTAGACAATGTGAATTGTATTGTTTTGACCTCTGCAAGAGTCTGTAGACATATCCCTTTCAGACTTTGCTCGGCGTTAAATCCAAATAACTAACTAACTAACTAACCTTTTAAGACTTGTACGACATTTTAAGGCTGAAATATTTGTAAAAAAATATATTTACATCTTGTCTGAAGACCTATCGTTTAGTCTGGCCGGCCAGATTCGTACCCTTCCCGTCAGTCAGATGGCCTTAGTCGCCTGCTCCGTGTTAACACATTTAGCCCCAACGCCGAGAAGAAGGAGATGGATCAAATGTGATAATTCAAGGGTAGTGCCAGATTTAGCTTGGCGCCTTCGGGCCCCAAGCTAAATCTGGCACTACCCTAGAATTATCATCGTCGATCCATCTACTGTAACTGGAACATAGTTGTTAGGTGACACCTTCAACATTTGGGAACAGCGTCCGTGGGATTAAATGGGTTAAACCCAAATAACTAACTATTTCCACCCGTCCTGCGTGCGTGTACAATGTGTATTAATATATTGTGAGCATGGGGAATCTGTTTAGTAAAAGGATGCCCTGAAGGCGTCAACTACATAAGCGACAAAACCGGCGTCACCGCGCAGGAAACAATACATGCACGTATTGTCTGGTAACCTGGAAACACGATAACACTATCACCACAACAAGCAAACACAAGATCAGCATTACTAACCCCTTCGCTGCCAATAATCACGAATTTCGCGCCTGAAACCACTGCACACTGACCGACATTCGCGTGATTGAAGAACACTAATGAAATCGGACCAATAATGGGCACAGCGAACACAGGACTAACAAGAGACATGAATCCTCATGAGCCCCCGCGACTGCGGGGGCTCATGAGGATTCATGTCTCTTGCAGATAGGTTGCGTTCGCCTTACCCCGGCAGTTAAGGGGTTCATGCTTTTACATTTTTAAACAGCGTTGGCCATCGACACATATAAAAAAATAAATCAACGTTTTTTCAACGACCTCGAAATTAACAATTTTCTTGTATTTAGCTATACCTAATAATTCATTGTTAGGTTATTTAAAAAAAAATATAAAGCGCACTTCCATATTTTGTTTCTTTTCTGTTTCACCATAGACTTATTCATTAGCTGCATATATTAAATTTGCCGGCCTGAATTCCTCAAAGGCTTGGCACACCAATCATGGCACCATCGCTCTGCTCTGCGCCTCAATAGATCAATATTGATCATACACAACAGCCGTACCTGCCATGAGTAAAATTCGCCCTTCTATAGTTTGATCAAGGTGGTATACATCTATGCACTCGTAAAGGCTCATAAGAAGTCCACCCACTCTTCAGGCTGTCTTCCTCGTGCTGCGATACCGACCTGACAATGATCACCATCGATCTCTCACATCCTTTCTAGTCTGAACATCGTCCACCACACTTTCTCCACGCCACCTGAGATGGCTCTTATGTCGCTGAGAAGTAACTGGTAACTAATGCTGCATACCAATATAGGATGTATCCTCGGATAAACCCGTTCAGCGCCCAAACTGTAAGAGGTACAGATCCTCATGAGCCCCCGCAGTTGCGGGGGCACATGAGGAGTGTGCCTCTTGCCGACACCACTTTGAATACATATTCTTGGAACAGCAAGGGTTTTTGGGCGTTGAATTAACGAAGATTGCTGAAACACAGACTGCGTCAACTGGCACTGAACGGGTTAATTCACAACGCCTACAGCTGTTCTTGTGGCGCCAGTGTACGATAAACTGTACCAACCGTGTCCCAGTCTGTCATATAGTCCCTGCGCTAAAGGAACCCTACAATTAGCTGTATCTTCCCTCGACGCTTCAGTCTTGCAAACGAACGACTTGCGACGAAAGAACTGTTAGTATCAACATAGTGCCGGTCCACTGACTTCGATTGAAGCAATAACTTACACCTTTACCATTCAAAGCCGAAAGGTTCACATCAGTGTTAGACTCACCTAATACACTGTAACACCCAACTAAAGCAGGTATATTGCCCCATAATTTATAAATGACTGACCTCAACTAAAGGGAACTGCTAAACAAGCAGAACCGCCCTTCAGTCACCATTAGGTGTCAACGCAATCAGCACTATACTCTCAAGCTATCACGGCTAAACTATTTCCGGAGTTAATAATGAAAATGAAAACGTTCCTCACGTTTATAAGTGGGTACTTCGCAGTTTTATACCTGACTGCCGCTAAACAAGCTAAACACTACAGAGAACTTTATGTTTACTTAAAAGTGGTTTTATGAATCCATATACAGCACAAAACTACTTGATATATATAGCTATAAAAAGTGGGGTCCGGGTTCGATTGACTGAGAGGGAGCGGCAATTTACGTGTATTTGTCTGTGATTTTGGACCTTACGGCTTCAAGCCGCAAGGTTCAAAAGCACAGACCAGCCCACACAGACTCAGCGACGAAATGCGGACGAACCTGGCGGGTTTAACAGCATAATTGCACATATACCCATAACTATCACAAACCTACGTACTCTTCAGGAACGGATTGTACGACATGTTGTGCTTGAACCTAAATCTGTATCCTTGAGCAATAAACGTTTAATCATCATAATATTTCCTGGCAGAAACTCCTTAAACTATTGTTAAGTATCCGGCTGAGATGACAGTTGATAAAAAAAAAAGCTAAAAAACAATCCTGATAAAAAAGATCGTATTTTCACAATTCGGTTTGTGTATTAACATTTTGGTGGCCATTGAGGGTTTTAGCAAGATCGCAAAAGCTGAGATAACTACTAAACGTTCCAGCCAATCTGTCCTGACGAAGGAACAGCTGAAGCCATGCATCAGAACAGTAGAACTCATGGTTGGTTAGATCGGGGTTTAACGTCCACGGCACCGGAGTGATAATGGACGGCCCTGACGGGCGGGTTATGGGGGACATGGAAATCTATTGCATATGGAGTACGATCTAAACACTGATCAATTCACACGCACTGTAACTGTGCCACTTTGATTTACCAGGATCTTTCAACGGACATGCTATGGAACAAGCCCGTCTTTTTTTTTTATTTTTTTTTACCGGGATTGCGAGTCCAGCTACCGGGGCCGGGACGGGGACACGAACCCACGACCCCCTTAGCTCTCTTGCTCCGACGCCTGAGCTATTTTGGACTCTAGAACTCAAGGTGAAATTAGATTCGTTATTTTAAAAAAAAAACACTCTACCTTAACGCTCGCATGTTTAGATTTTGTTGCTTATTTGCGCAGTACTCTCAGAAAACACGTCTCGCTAGGAATTTGAGGCGCATAAACATCTTGGCACCAACCCTTGAACAGCCATGGTCAATCCACATCCTGTTGTAGTGTTTCGGGCCTGAATAGGCTTTTGTTTTCAGCTGCACATCCTCATATGTCCAGCAAACCCGATAAATAAAGTCTACCTTTCTATCCAGCAAAGAGGTTTGATGAAACGTACGGGTGCGCCACAAACATAATGTGAACAAATGAGAGATTTGTGTCGGACTTCGTATGCTTTGGAAAACATACACCCTTTTTAAAGCATACAAGTCCAACACAGACCTCTAATTTGGCGACAAATCCATTCACGTAACACTTCTCACAAAAAGCGGCAACCAACCCGTGCACAATATCTGCTGACGTGGGCACGGTCTTCCCAGTAAAGAAAGGTCATCGGGTCCACGACAGCCGCAGTGGGCCCATGCTCGGTTGTGCGCGGGCCTAACTGCGGCCGTCGTGGGCCCGAATACGTTTTGCTACTGACGGTGCTTTCTCGAAACCACGCGTCATTAACTCCTAAGATGCAATACTTGATTCAGTTGACGCTTGCTTGATGTATCTCTGGCTGTATGCGGTACAATGAACTGTAAAGAACACGCAATTAATTTACACGTCCGCAAAATTGTTGTTAACCGCAATATACATTGAGAAGTGCACGTACGTGATTACGTTAAACCTGCACGGTGAATGCTCCAAGCATGTGGTTCAATGAACTATGAACTAATGAAAGACGATGTGTGCTGGCCATTGACTTTAGACCTAACGGTTTAGAGCTGTAACATTCTACCCCAGGACCGAAATCCCCAAACTTTTATGTTGAAGGACTGTAGTACAATTCTAGAGACGATCGAGCATGATAGTTCAAGGGTGGTGCCAGAATAGCTTAGCGTTTATGGGCGATAAGCCATTCTGGCACCACCCTTGAACTATCATGCTCGATCCATGTCTTGCTTTGGTGTGTCGGGGCTGTGGCGGTCCGTGGCGCAGTGGTTAAGGCGCCTGCCACCAATGCCAAAGGTGCGAGGTTCGAAAACGGGTTCCGGCGTCGGACTTTTCTCCTCTGGTAAGTGTCACCGTTAATTCGGGCGGAGCGTAGGGGGTTCTTCCTTCGGGTACTCCGGTTCTTCCACCCCCCACACTTTGGTACCGGTTTCAGGCCACTTTACAAATTTCAAATACAAGCGATCAAAAATCTCTGTAACTTCAGTAGCTGAACTGGCCCTTCGTCTGTCTTGTACTGTTTTTGTCTTAAATGGCGTAAATCCGTGTCTGTTACGTGAGTGTGCGTGTTGGGTTTCAGTTCGCGGCGCTTTGAGTCGATTTGCCCAAAATTGAGAAAAAGCGCCTATATAATAACGGTATTATTATTATTATTATTAATGAGATAATTAAATCAACACCAAATTGCTTTAATATTGTCCGCGAACATGTTGTTTATATCAAACACAGACATGCACGTGTTAAGCAATTAACTCTTTGCTGCCAGTGATCACTGCCATAGACATAAAGAACGCAGGGCTACCACGAGACATAAGTCCTCATGAGCCCACGCGACTGCGGTAAGTTAGTGCGACTGCGGGGCTCATGAGGTTTCATGTCTCTTGCAGCGTTCGCCTTGCCCCGACAGTTAACTCATTCTACCCCAACACCGAAATATCTTAAATTTTGCCGTTGTCCTCTGAAGACTGCATTGCAGTGCAGGACACAGATTGACCATTATAGTTCAAGGGTGATGCCAGAATAGCTTGGCGCCCAAGGCATCACCCTTGAACTATCATAGTCGACCCTTACCTTCCTGTGGTGTGTCCGGGGTAGAATGAGTTAAGGGGTTTACTACCATCCGGAAAATGGAACGACAAATGTGTGCCGGTATAGTGTAATTTGGGACCTTGCGGTCAAGCGGTAAGATTCCAAAATTGCAGATCAGCACACAATGTCAAAAAAGTCAGCAAATGTGCAAACACGTTGCCTATAAGTCTACAGTGTTGCATTCTAAGTTTGTAACAGTACTCAACTATCCTTCCCAAAAAACATCTTTGGTCAAATTATATGCATGCAATAGCATAGAAATGTATCACAACTCTACGATGCATAAAATACTTTTCCACAGATCCTTCGCACAGCTGGTCCAAATTCACTGATAAGATAAGTGAATCATGCGATCGTAGGACGCATAATTATGTAGCACGCCTTTGCACGGATTTTATCACACAAAGCACATCACATTGGAAACTAAGTAATCCACTCACAGCAACGTTTCAAATGAACACTTTTGTTGAACAATGTACGGGGTGCAGAAACTAGAACTCTGATTAACAAGGAACAATTATGTTAAATAATCCGGGGATATAATATACACTTTCCGTCCAGTGAATCACACACACTTACACCTCAATGTTACTGGCGTAAGAGGTTTGTTCAATATGCCACACGAAGAAAAACTGTTAGCTTTTAGTCCCCTTCACATAAGTAGTGATTTACTCTGCGTGTTCCTATACCTTCAACAGTGGGCTGGCTTCCTTAAGACCTTACCTCGACATCGCCAAATCTCAGTCCCCTAGACTAGAAATTCTCACGTAAATGGGCCAAATCTATACATTTTGATGGTAGCGACAAATCCGCTTTTGCGTCCCCGGACGTAGGAGATTACTGGCTTCGGTGCTACAGGCTTGTACCGTAACGTGCGATTGACATAAGCGTGCCTGGCTGATCTTGGCACGCTTGATTGAATCTGGCTCACTTTTCAGCGACTGCTCTAGAAGCAAAGTTAATCAAGCGGAGCCAAGCTCAGTCTGCAAGAGGCATAGTTTCTTCCCTCAGACCGTATCTCACAGAAATTATTACAATTCTGTACTGGCAGGTTTACCGGCAGATCAGATTTCACGCTTGCAGATGATTCAAAACAATGCGGCGCGTCTCATCTTGAAGAAACGAAAGAGGGACCACGTTACGCCTCTACTGAAGCAGCTGCACTGGCTGCCCGTAAAGTACAAAATTGCAATTTTCGCCTATCGGCATTTTGACGGATCTTTCCCGCCGTACCTTTCTGCCAAGCTGTCTGTTTATCAGCCATCACGCACCCTCCCGTTCCTCTAGTGTAAAACGTTTTTAAAAAATCCCGAAGCTTAACATGAAAAATGTCGGGGAGCGTTTTTTTTTTTTTTTTTTTTTCCCTTTTCAGCCCCAAGTGTGTGTAACTCGCTGCCAACTGAAATGCGGAATCTGCCCACATTGTCACAGTTCAAAGCTCACTTAAAGACTTTTCTTTTCTGTCGGGCATTTAACACTTAGCTCATCTTTAGCTAACTGTTGACTGCCTTTTATTCTGATCCTAGAGGAAGTGAATGTAAGGTGTTGGGAAGAGATGGGGTGGTTTAAAGTAGTGTATAATCGTGCGTGTGTCTGATAGAGAGGGTGTGCTGTAGTGCATGCGCAGTGAGTCCAGTGTTTTCCTGGAGAACAGCGCTATACAAGAACTATGTATTATTATTATTATTATTATTATTAGATTCGCATGAGCTACTGAGGCGGAGGGCGGGGGGGGGTGGAAGGAGGGGGCAAGGGGGGGGGGGATACTCGCCACTATCTCTGGCCCCTTCATGAGTGTAATGGAAAAAGAGACGATCGATCGATCGATTGTGTGCTGGTCTGTGGTTTTGGTCTGTGTCCAAAATCAAAGACCAGCACATATATTATGCTGAAAGATCTCGATGGCACCAAGGCCATACTCCAGACGCGACTGCTACATAAAACATCAAAATGCAAATTAGAACATTTGGGTTCTATGAAATGGGAACCCTGAAGACTGGAATACTGTGGGTTTTTTTTTTTTTTTTTTTTTTTTTGTTAAGTAGCAGTTTGTCATTCTAATGAAAGATTGATTGTACATTGCTTAACGTCCCGACAGCAACAAGGCTTTCTCAGGACGTGCCTGCACTGCTTGTGGAAAAAAAAACAACCAACTAAACAGAACATTGAATGTATGTCGCCAGCCGGTCAAACACATTAAATAAACCTAACACATGGGGCCTAAATAAAGCTAAGACCATTTAGCAACACACATCCAATATCAAGAGCTACAGGCAGTGCAGACAGTAGGGAGGGTTTAAAAAAGGCAAATACAGGTGAATGGACCTCGGGTAGACAGAAACACATGCCCCAGAATAGAGAGAAAACCCCACCCTGTGGGGCTGACCAGGGTGACCCTGGGAACTAAAGAATACCTAACCCCACCCAAGTCCCCCAGGGCAGACCCGGGTGGGGTATTCTAATGAAAGACCAGAATGTAACGCAAAGAACCGTTCTGGAGATAAATCTGCAATATGTGGGGGGAAAATAGGAAGTCCATTCTTGGGAGAAAAAAAAAAAAATTTGTAATACAAAATGGACATAATGCCTTATACCTTAACGCAAAAAAAAAAAAAAAAAAAAAAAACTTTCTGGAGACAAATCTGCAATGTGAAAGGAAAAAATAGTAAATCCTTTATTGTGAAACACGAGATGTTTAAAATTTTTAAGCCTCAAGGTTCCATTTCTGAAATTTGGGAGGTGTTGCTTAACGACTATGTACCAGTTGCAGGAGATGGCTTGACCATGATAATTCAAGGGTAGTGCCAGATTAGCTTGGCGCCTTCAGGCGCCAAGCTAATCTCGCACTACCCTTGAATTATCATGATAAACCCATCTCCTGATGTAGGGATCCGGGCTAAAAGGCTTAAAAAAAAATAAAATACAAAAATGGACCTAAATGTTTTACGTCCTTATGGGGTGGCAGAAAGACGTTTTACTCGCAAATGCAGCCACAACTCCATAGCAAAAGGTCCTCGGGTTGACGTTGCTTACTGGGTCTTAGCTGCATGAATGAGAAGACAAATTCTTTCGCAATGCCTGAAGGGTCGCAGATCATAAACACGACCCTAAACAGCCATGAAACGCGAAACCTCCGAGCACCTGCCCTCCCCAGCACCGATTATTACACAGGTACTGGAGGAGACCGACACCAGTGTTGTGGGTTTAGACTACAGCTAAAGGTACATTTACACTGCAATTAAAAACGGTACTGGAAAAGGCACGGCGAAAAAAAAATTCATGTGACAAGACGTATGACCTACCGAACAAAAAGAAGAAGAGAAAAGAAATACAAATAATAATAATAATAATAATAATAATAATAATAATAAAATATATAAAATAATAAATAATTATAAATAGAGAAATAAAGAAATACTACTACTACTACTACTACTACTACTACTACTAATACTACTACTACTGATGAGCTCGGTGGCTCAGTGGCAGAGCGTTTGACTCTCGTCCGAAAGGTCTTTGGGTTCGAATCCAGCACGGGTCAAAATTTGTACAGACCTCTTTTCGGTGCCTCGTCTTTGAAATCACCTTCGTGGGTGGAAGACGTTAAGCCCTAAACGTTTAACGTTTTACCACTACCACTAGTAATAAAAATAAATACTGAGCTTTTGAGCACTAGGGTATAAATCCAAGAAGTTAAAGTTGTCCTAAAGAAAACAACATAACAGTATAACCCCTTGACTGCTACTGACGATACCGTTCGGCGGACAAGACGTGTTGTTAGAAAAATTACGCAGTTAGGTAGTGACGTAGTTACGCGTCTTTTCCGCCGAGCGGTATGGTCAGTAGCAGCCGAGGGGTTAAGAGAACTACGCGTCGTTTTTGCGGTATCGTTAACAGCAGTCAAGGGGTTAAGATACATATCAATCTAAATTGCCGTCAAGGCTTCGTTTTTAAATCCACGCAGATTAAAAACTGTATGTGCGGCCGGCAACAACGCACAGGACAATGGCAACAAAGGTACAGGGGTGAATTTGTTTGCCAATTATGAGTATTTCTGTGGCGCCACACAGTCCATAATAGACAATGACGGCTGCGTAGAGACTGGGGGTTCATAAAACGTGTATGTCAGTTATTGAAAACAAGAACGTAGGTGTATGTCCCTGGGGCCGGTTGCATGAGCGAGCTTAGTACTGCGCCAGCCACTAAGCAGGGTGTTCCGCTATAGCGGAGCACCTTGTTTAGTTCGGGGTGTAAAGTCCACGGCACCGAAGTGATAATGGACGGCCCTGACGGGGCGGGTTATGTGTTACAGGGAAATCTATTGCCTATGGAGTACGACATGAACACTGATCAACGCAGGCGCACTCCAACTGCTACTTTGATTTACCAGGACCTTTTAACGGACATGCTATTAAACAAGCCCGTCTTTTCTCCCTTGATTGCGAATCCAGCTACCGGGGCCGGGACGGGGATTCGAACCCACGACCCGGCGATTCCCTTCGCTCTCCTGCTCCGACGCTTAACCGCCTGAGCTATTTCGGACTCTAGCGGAGCACCTTGCTCAGTACTAAGCACGCTCATGCAACTGAGCCCTGGTGTTCAAGTACTCCTGCGCCGAGTACAAATTTGCCTATAATGCACAGCTGATTAAAAAATAAAAAATAAATTAAAAAAGAAATCCTGATACTTTTTCACGCAAGCTCAACTCCACGCA
Source organism: Semisulcospira habei (assembly GCA_036245525.1). NCBI lineage: Eukaryota > Metazoa > Mollusca > Gastropoda > Semisulcospiridae > Semisulcospira > Semisulcospira habei. The sequence goes on along the minus strand of BTPG01000007.1, from coordinate 28,889,918 downwards.
AATAGTTTAATGTTTACAATGTATATTTAAAAATAAAGTCTTTTAGTTACTTTTTTGAAATTTATTTTTTAGGTCGACAGTTGCAATAACAATACATTCTTACTGTTGGAGCTTCTACAGTCTCCCACCCTTTTTCCAGTCTCTCCCTACTCACCCCGTAAACCTAACACTCCACACATTACACATCCATGATACACAAAAAATAAATCGGTCCCATTGCAAGTGGCGCAGATTATCATCAGCTGCTGCTGCGCAGGAGTTCACGAGAATCCACCCTTTTGCTGGAAGGTCTCAGAACCTAAAAATCTAAAAATTTTCTATTTCTCAGTCGGAGATCCGGCGAGTGTTTGAGAAATTCTAAAGCCATTGACCGTACAATGCGTTGAGAGTAGGTTCCAAGCGTAAGAGACATAGATGCTCAGGAGTTCCTGCAGCCTGCAGAAGCTCATGAGAATCAATGCCCCTTGTGGGAAGGGATCAGTGAGACACTGAAATTTATATCTCTTCTACTTATCAGAAAGATGCTTTCGATGCTTCCGTACCCCTGGACTAATATTTCGTTTCCGAAATCTAGTGTTCATTCGTTGACGAAAAGCCAAACCGCCTGAGAAAAACGGATGCAAATTGGTCTCAAGAGGCATAGATCCTCATGAGCCCCCGCATTCGCGGGGGCTCATGAGGATCTATGCCTCTTGCAGTTGGAGAGCCTACCGTGTTTTTCTCTCGGCAGTACAAGGGGTTAAAGCCACTGACAAAATTAATACAACCCGATGAAAGGTCCCATCAAGGGCAATGCTATTTCATAAACCCCTTCCCTTTCGTGCCAACCCATGACCCCGACCCCGCCCCACTCCCTCTACCCCGTCCTCACACACATAACCGACCCTTATTTCAAGCAAAATGTATTGAACCCCTCAGATGTTCCCACGCTACAGATTTCACCGCGGGTATTTAAGGGCAGGACGCACGAGAAACGGTGTTATCCATGCCGCTGCCTGGTACTACGTGAAATGCACCTTGGTTTTGAGCTTGGATTATTAGGCACTGTGGTCGCAGAAGTACTGCGCATTTTGAAAAAAGTAATCGCGTTCGCGAAAACAGCTTATTCTGATTTTTATTTTTATTTTTAACACCAAGTGAGAAACATCGTCTGAATTTCATTACCGACCATCCACATCAAGCAAAATTTCAGTCACTGGTCCACCCGACTCATCAGCAAAACGCATAGACTCTCATGTTTCCGTAACAGGCTATAGGGGCTCATGACTGGAATCTGTGCGTCTCTTGCTGGTCGGATGAGATCCATCTAAACCTTCAGAAAATTACTAGGTAGGTAGGCAGGCATCCGTCAGATTCGCGAGAATATGGAGTTGCGCTGCCGAGTGTGGTCTGTAGAGCAACGTCTGCTATGGCCGTGAAGACCTCTTATGGAGTGACAGTCTCTGCCGCATCTCGTAGACGTGAAGGCTGAGGACGACCTGTCTGATTGCGGTTGGGTCTTCCTGAGGAGTCTATATTGTAAAGAGCTTTTCCCAGCGTGCTCGGGTATCGACATAAGATAATGTCGCTACCCGAGCGCGCCGGGGAAGGCTGGTTACAATTTTTATTCGCCTGTTTTCTTCGGGTGGCCTCACACTGTGCTAGCCCCTCTTTCACGTGTAAGACTAGCTACGGAAACTCGAGATCTAATCTTCAGGAATATCCAAACAGAACAGTCCGCTGCATCTGCACGAGGCATAGATCCTCACAAGCCCCTGCTAGCGGCAGGGGCTTATGAGGATCTATACCTCTTGGCGACGGAGAGCTGTATTTGCATCTTTAAACAGTATTGAGAAACTAACAGTCTGTGACATTGTGGGCTTCGGGGATATCACAGCAGCTTTGTCCAATATACTGGAGGTTCAAAGTGGTGTCTGCAAGAGGCATACATCATCATAAGCCCCTGCCAACGGCAGGGGCTTATGAGGATCTATACATCTTGCATGCGGAGAGCCGTCCTATTTGCATCTTAAGATAGTACTGAGAAACAATCAGTCTGTAAAACTCTGGGCTTCATTGATATCAAAGCAGCTTTGTCCGAACTACTGAGGGACGGAGTTCACGATGACAATACCCAGGAAGCAAAATACGATCGGGCCGACGTCTACCGCAGTGGGCCCGCGGTTTACTGCGGTCGACGTCAGGTCTTTCGCGCACTGGGAAGACCACTGCCCCTTACTGACTGCCCGAGGGGGACAGGTCCTGCATTGAAGAACCTATAGGTTGACTTGCTCCACCCCTGATGGTTCCTAATCCTTGAAAATTGTGACTGAGGGCCGGTCAAGATGTTATCGCGCCCATTTACATTCTTCACAGCGCGGCTATTGTCAGTCACTAAGCCAGCGTGGTATGCGGATGAACTAGACGCTTTTTCTTTAATTGTAATAAGAAGAAGGGGAAGAAAAGGTTTTGTAGTACATTACTTATTCTTTCCTGGGGGCGTGGCGCCGGCTGGCAGAAACCGTCCCTGTAAAGCGAGCAGACCGTACAAAGTTCCACCAGAAACTCGGTTTTACCATGGAACAAGAAGACGTCCGTATTCATTGTTCTTATCTTCCGTCTATATTAATTGTATCCTTTTTTCTTCACCTTTTTGTGTTTGATAATTATGTTGTGTAGTCTGTAACAGTACAGTTTGGAAGAGAGCCAATGTAATGCATAACACTTTATCCTAATAAACGTTTCATTCTTTGCTGTCACCCACAACTGTGAGTGTTGCGCGTGCGTGTCTCTCTCTGTGCAGGGGTTGGTGGTGGTGGTGGTCGTAGGGGTAGTGGTGAGGATGGGGACAGGGATGTTTATTTTTGTAATTTGTGCATTGTTTTGTTTGTATCTTCTTTATTTAAACCTGTACAGTTGTGTATTTCTTGTTTCGTTTGGTGTCGCCTTTGTACTGTGTTGTTTTATGTTTCCTTTGTTCCGTCGTAGTTACAGCTGTACTGCGCAGAACAAGAAGAAATGAAGACAACTGAATGCGTTGCTAATCAGCAAACTTGTCCAAATATTCACTGTTGCATTGTTCAGTCCTATCTTTATGTCTTCATGCAAGTACAACACTAGACCGGCGCAACATGCAACATGATGACTGCCACGCCAGTCCGAGCCGGGAGCCACAGTGACCTGCGCGAAAATGACCCGGAATCCATTTGTCGTTGTAATTCTGCGTGAGGGGAATAATAGTCCTTTCACGCCATATCGACTCGGGGTCACTTTTGGCATAAGCCAAAGTGACCCCGAGTCAATCTGGCGTAGGAATCATTCTGAGGTGTTTCACCGGCGCGGGTCGTGACTTCTCGACCAGAACGAACGGTCATAAATCTGGTTTTAAACGCCTTGGGTCCAGTTACTCACGAGTGTAACCCTTCACTCTTCGTTTTCTTTATGGACCCGTTAACCCGTTAAGTCTTTATGGTGCCAGGGGTTAGGAGTGACATTGATCAACAATGCCCCTTAATTCATGTTTTGAATGACCCTGTTCAATATTCTTTCTGTGCCAAAAGTAAGGAAAACGTTGACAAGCCATTAATGCGTCAACTTCTGCAGTAAAATGAAACGACTAACATCCACGCCACAAGAGTAAATTGCAGACGGCCCTGGTGGACGGGTCATGGATGCAACAGGGACAACTATTGCCTACTGTGGAGTAACGACCTGAACGCTGACCAATTCAGGCGCACAGCAAACGTGGTACTTTCATTCACCAGGACGAGGATAGCGTTTGAACAAACACGTTATTTCCACACTGAAATACTGCCGTACAGTGACGGACTTGCTGTCTTTAGCAGTGTCTATACTGGAGGCCAGTCACTAACAAATGGCCTTTAAGCACAAGGTCCACGGGCCGACGTCAGCCGTCACTGGCCCTCGCACGGACGAGCCAGTGACGGCCGACGTCGGTCCGGTGATCATCTGCACACTCGAGAAAAGATTTCTTGTACGCCACAACGTTTCATTGCCTTGCTCCGCGAATCAAAGTATGCACTAGTAATACTAATACTACTAGTAATACTAACCCCATAAAGTCGGATTTTGTGACGCCCTCGGAGGCACGCCCACGAGCGCCGGTCTATGATTTTGGATCTTACGGCTTACAGCCGTAAGATCCAAAATCACAGACCAGCACACCTACAAAATATATAAGCTTAGCTGTAAAATGCGGAGATAGTGCAATGCTTCGACTGACCCAACAGGGACACGCCAAAATGTTAGTTCAAAATCACAATTAATGCTGACATAGATGGCGCAAAATAAAATATACTGGAGATGGTTAGAAAACATCCGTAGGCCTGTTTGAGACATTTGAACACGGATAAGTTCAAAAGATTACCTTCCAACAAGAATATTTTATATTACTGCGAAATACATAAATGCAAAACTGTCAAGGCAAACCACATATAAAAGGTGACCACTTGCCTATGCATACCACCCATTTTTGGACCCATGGTTTTCTTTCTGTACTTACATAACCCTGTGTAACCAACTTAACCCTGGACGAGGCTTAACTCATTCGCGGCCAGCCTCACCCGGATGCCTCGAATGAGTTAAGCAGTTTTTGATTTTTTTTCTTTTTCGATCTAGAACGGATGTGCCAAACCATAGTATGCGAGTGGTCTATGAACTATGGTCTTGTCCTTCTGCTTCTAGGGAAAGAAAATGAAAGAAAAATAGAAGAATAGTCAGACTCACCATATCTAGATAGTCGTGTCGAAGACTCATGGAAAAACTGGGGGCCGGCCTCTCTCTGCAGTTTAGCCAGACCTTGTCATAGTCCGGAGTAGAATTCATGTTAAGTGGTTCGAAAACAATAAAATCTCTTGAGTCCATGGCGACACAGTTTCGTGATTCCATGCCAAACCAGTCTCGTGATCCCAAAGAAACCATGCTTTGTGATCTCATGGAAGCCATGCTCCGTGATCTGATGGAACCCAGGCAGTCTGTTTCTAAGGGAGCCATCTCTAAATCAGGAGTGCCGTTGGTGAAAAAACTTTGCGACACCAAAGAAATGGTACTTCCTCCAAAATCCTTCATTTTGTTTTCCGTTAAAGGATCTTATCTTAACAAAGAAGATACAAGATTCAAATCACCTTATTTCTTTCATCCCTGTCGGGGTACAGAGGAAGGACATGGTCCAGTGAAAATCGACGTCCAGATGAGAACATTAAAAGCATTAAAATGTGTGCATATTCCCAGCCTCTACTTTGGTTTTATGAAGTGGACGACTCTTGTACTATGTAGATGAACTATAGCTCCGCTCAAGCAGGAGGGCTAAAGTTTCAGCCAAGCGAGTCAACGTTCTGAAATTTCAGCTACACACGCAACAAACATAAGTCAATTCCTTGAAGCTTCTTAACCGCAAGTCTTCAGTCGGTTGACAAAGTGCTGACTATTTTATGTGACTCACCACATGAAGTTTGTCTCATCTATAGCACACTGTGTCGAAGGTATGACACAATACCTCTTCAGTACAAGACGATGTCTTCAGTCTTCAGAAACAGAACATACACCTTGTCACCGATTGGTAAGATGCAATGCTGCAATATCCTTTGAATGCCCGGTGCAGTGGGATGAACTTGTCACCAAAATCTAGTAAAATTCTGCTCGCTAGATGATTCAGGATTAACGATAAGGAATAGATGCTATGAATACAGACGCAAAACAAAAAAACCGCGTCCGGTCAGATCCCTGGCAAAGCATCATACTAAAAGGAAAAGCAATCAGGATCATCCTTCCAAAAGCCTCTTCCACTGCCCCCTCTCTCTCCCATCCATTCACGTAATTTTCGTGTGCAAATGTGTGCTGGTCTATGATTTTGGACCTTACGGCTGAAAGCCATAAGGTCCAAAATCACAGACCAGCACGCAATATAATCCGAAATAAAACATCGATTAGGAAGGGGGACCGAGTACTCCCAGATTATTTCCGTCGTAGCCAATCACTGACGGTCTCGCAAAAACTTTTGAGAGGAAACATCCAATGAGCGGTAGCGGTTCGTGCATGTTCCTCTGTGTGAGATGTGACAATATTGTTTTGGTAAATAGCAGAAACTGAATCAAGATGAACTGATGTGGGAGGTCGGAATCTTCAGACTGTGCGTGTGTGTGTGCGTGTGTGTGTGTGTGTGTGTGTGTGTGTGTGTGTGTGTGTGTGTGTGTGTGTGTGTGTGTGTGTGAGAGAGAGAGAGAGAGAGAGAGAGAGAGAGAGAGAGAGAGAGAGAGAGAGAGAGAGAGAGAGAGAGAGAGAGAGAGAGAGAGAGAGAGAGAGAGAGAGACTCCTAACCAAAACTACACCAGTCCGAAATCGCAAGTAAACTACAGACCTTTTCAACAAGGGCAACGAGTGTGTGTTTGTGTGCGTGTAAGCACCAAATACAGTAGCTTGTTCGGGACACACCATTCGTATAGTTACACCCCTTCTCCTTCTAAGAAAGTAATGGACCACATTTTTACCAACAAGAGGCAAAGATTCTCATGAGCACCTTCAACTGCAGGGGCTCACGAGAATCTACGCCTCTTGCACAAAGGAAGGTATTTAGTTAACAACACTCGAAAAGGCGCCAATGAATGTAGCAAATGTTTTGTATGTGGTTAACAAATATCTCTGTGTGAAAACGCGCCAGGCACGCGTGCGAGCGACCCCTTACAAGTACACACTAACTCTCGGCCTGGTGCGATTTCATCAGGAAACACAAAAAAGAAATTCGTTTTTTTTTAATTTTTTATATAGCTGCTTCCTTAATGAGGAGAAGACATTTGTCTAGTGTTTCATGAAAAACAAGAGAACATCCTTTTCCGCCACTTGCTATACAATTTTTTCTCAATAACCGGACCTAATTAACTCATTCTACCCCAACACCGAAATCCCCAAATTTTGCCGTTGTTTTCTGAAGACTGCATTGCATTGCAGGACACAGATCGACCATGATAGTTCAAGGGTGATGCCAGAATAGCTTGGCGCCTATGGGCGCCAAGCTATTCTGACATCACCCTTGAACTATCATGGTAGATCCTTATCTTGCTGTGGTGTGTCTGGGGTAGAATGAGTTAATTAAGAAGCGATTGCCAAGTGTGTAAACTGAAATATAAAGAAATACTCCAACAAAGAAACAAACACGCTGAGAAAGGGCAAGCCTGTCCTTAGCTTTCTAAGTGCGTTTTTTGTTATTTTTACTTTTACAGCAACCGATGTCGTTGTGTGTGTTGGTATCCTGTTCACGGCATTCAGCAGCATGAAGGCAATTGTTTGAGAACTTTTGAAAATACAGCATATGCGCACAAGTTCGAATTAGACAGGGAAACACATGCGCTGTATTTGCAGGTACATCGCCTGGTGTTTTTCTTATCTAAGACACCCTTTGTATCACGGACAAAATCTTTTAGTCGATTCGTGCAACTAGTAATTCTCGGGAAAGTACAAAAATTACCTGTTGTCTATGGGCAACCCTTTGGCTCTAGGTAGCGGTTTATGTCGCGATGATTACTGCAGGAATCATCGCCGCTAGAGCCTCTACCGACAGCCAACGGGTTAGATCGACCATGTTAGCTCAGGCCAAAATTACATGTTGTCTATCAACCTTTTGGGTGTCTGTAGCGGTTTAAGTCGCGATGATTCCCGCAGGAATCATCGCGACAAAAACCGCTACAGACAGCCAAAGGGTTAGATCGACCATGACAGGAGACATGCACATCTAGCACCACCCTTGAACTATCTTTTAGACGTTCCATGCAACTAATATCTTCCGTGCAGACCTGGGACGAATATTCCATAAATATCCCTTCAAACACACGTTTGGTTTGTTCCTTTGTAAATGTAAATTGGACCGCTAATTGTTCAAGCACAGAAGGGCAGCTGGCCAAGATATGAGCATCAATACAAAAGAGCATCCTGCCATGAAATGAGCAGCACAACAAGAAAGAATAGTAATCAATATTATTGCTCCGAACCATAGGAGATTATTTATGGCATACTGCGTCTGTCGTGTTCTCGTTTTGTTTAATTTCCTGTATTCTGTTCATAAACATTAGGCCAGCAATAGTCCCGTGTGAGTGCACTATGCACGCATCGAAGAAAAGTACAATAATAGCATACGGAAGATTTCAATTAAGTCATGCAGCTCTGACATTTAACAAAACGATAAGACTCGATCATGATTGTTTAAAGGTAGTGCCAAAATTACATGTCTCTTAGCTGTCGGTAGCGGTTTTTGTCGCGATGATTCCTGCAGGAATCATTGCGACAAAAAAACACTACCGACAACCCAAGGGTTAGATCGACCATGATAGTCGAGGGGCCAAACTCATTAGGCACCACCCTTGAGCTATAATCGCCAATCTGTCTCCGGAACTGTCATGTAGTCTTAAGATGACAACGCCCCAATATGGCAATTTCGACCGCAGGTCTCACAGTATTTAACCCCATTCGCTCCCACTGATCACGAATTTCGCGTCCGAAACGACGGCACACTGACCGATATTTGCGTGAAAAAAACACAGATGTAAATGTGACAACATTAGGCATAAAGAACATATACGGCTAACAAGAGACATAAAGCCTCATGAGCCCCCGCGAAAGCGGGGGCTCATGAGGGTTTATGTCTCTTGCAGCTGGGTAATGTTCACCTTGTCCCGGCAGTTAACACTTTTCATCCTGATACACCTATTTTTTTTTACATAAATCTGACCATGATAGTTCAAGGGCGGTGCCAGAAAAGCTTGGCGCCTAAGGCACCAAGCTGATCTGGCACCACCCTTGAACTAAAATGGTTAACTCTATCCTAACATGTAATGTAGTCGTCATAGAATGATAAGCAAATTTTGAAAAAATCGGCCTCAGGATGTAATGGGTTAACGATGCTAGAGAGTGCAATGTAGCGAATTGGAGGCGACACAACTGGTGCCAAATAAACATTATGTAAACAGACGGATGAGCAGGAGAAATGAGACATCATTCGAGTCACTGTGTTTCCGGTGACTCGAATGACGCTGCATTTCTTGTGCTCGTCAGTACGGACGGGACAATGAAAGACAAGGGAAGGGCAGCTGGAAATAAACATGATGCTATTTCTGAGTGAGGTCGAAAGGATGTTGACGAGCAGACAGAGAGCAGACATAAACAAGAACACAGACAGAGAACAGAAATAAGGACAGGCACGGAGACCAGATACACAGCAACAATTCTTCGCCGACATGCAATTAAAAATGGCAGAAGCTGTGCGCATTCAGAGAGGACGAAACCAACCCATAGACACTAAAACAGACAGTTAAAAAGACGGAAAGACAAGCAGGCAGACGCACTGGAAAAAAACCAGACAGAAGACTGATTGTTGCAAAACATATTAAATTTACATAGACAGACAGACAGACAGGCAGACAGACTGACTGACCCGACTGACGGATGAACGGAAGAAAAAAACGACGGACGAACATATATATAGACAGACGGAAGGACAGACAGATGGATGGATGGACGGACGGACGGACAGACAGCCAGATGGACGGGCAGACGGAAAGACAGACAGACAGTAAGCAAAGGACCTCGGGCTTACGACGGTCGCAGTGGGCCCGAACACGACTATGCGCGGACCCACTGCGACTGTCGTGGGCCCGTAGACGTTTTGTTACTGGGGCAGACAGCCGGAAATACAGAAACACAAACAGGGGCCAACGCAATCTTTACCTGTGCTTCCTCCTCCAGCTTCTCAAAATCGGCGGTCAAGCTTTCCACCTGCGTCACCGAGGACCCAATGTCGTCCATCTTCTGTTCCATGTTCTCAATGCGGATTCCTAGCGCAAACTGGGTCTGAAGGGAGAAAAACAAATGTGACGTTGATTTCAATGCACGTTAGGCAATAACGAAATATAGTTCACAATAATTATCTGTCTCCTGCATACACGTGTAACAATTAAAAAATGGAAATACAGCTCAGAGGTATCGCTGCTGGTTTAGCAGCGCAAACGTCCTGGGTTCAATCCTCTGGGTCAATCTGATATTTTCCCCTCACTACACTGAGTCAAAATCTCGTACAGATGGGAAATGTGTTTCCCCCCCCCCTCCCCCCTCATTCCATCGAGTCAAAATCTCATACGAACTAGGATTACGGTGCCTTTCCGACATCAAGAGATACTATGATAGGGCTGTCCTTAGTTTGCTTTGTGTTAGGGAGGTTCAGGTCGGGTTGGGGCCGTTGGCGCCGGCCATGGACGCCTTGGCGACGGGCTTCACCCGTCCCGAGCCATTGTCCATTTGTTGTTTGTAACTGTTGTGTGAGTTTGGGTGATTGCGAGTTGCACCTGAGGTGGCGAAACAAATTTTCCTGTACGTGGCAACATGTATTCGGAAGAATAAAGTTGATTGATTGATTGATTGATTGATCAGTCGAGTGCAGCAGCACACATTGAATCATGGTCAACAATCCCATCCCGACTGTCCGAAAAGAGAAGGGCCGATGGGTTGGAAAACAGACAACATCACAATGCAGAACAGAACATAAATGTTTTACCTAAATGGACTAACATAACTAGTTAACGCAGATTGTGTTTCTGCGTTCTTTTTTAATTCTACACCAAAATGTCCCAGCTTTTCCAGGAACGTGGATTCAAAGTGATGTCAGCAAGAGGCATAGATCCTCATGAGCCCCCGCAACTGCGGGGGCTCATGAGGATCTATACCTCTTGCAGTTGGGTGGTGTTCAGATTACTCGGCACTGAACGGGTTAAACTGAAATCCTCCATCAGTCTACCAAGCGTTCCTTCTGATATCGTGCAATGAAACACATCTCAAGAGTAGTGCCACATTAACTTTAGCTAATCTGGCACAACACGAACTATCATGGCCAATACATTTTCACCTCTATCTGTGATACACTGTATTTTATGGATATTTAACTCGTTCAGTGCCGAGAAAATCTAAACACCGCCCAACTGCAAGAGGTATAGATCCTCATGAGCCCCCGCAGTTTGCGGGGGCTCATGAGGATCTACGCCTCTTGCTGAAACCACTTTAAATCCATGTCCCTGTTCAAGCTAGGACATTCTGGTGTTGAATAAACAAAGAATGCAGAAACGCAATCTGTCATCTGGCACTGAACGGGTTGAAGATACAATTTAGCTGCATGGAACCGAAGTCACACTCACCAATTTGAATTCATCCTCAAACTGTCTTAGGTACAGGCCTTGTCTCATTCTCTGTTCGTGTGTTTTCCAGAAACCGTCAAAGTTTGATTTGGTTTCCTCAAGCTGGATAAGTAACCTGCAGAACAAAAGAATAAGCTTTCGTGTTCACGACTATCAGTAAAGGGAGACAACCTATAATGGTATCATGAAGGAAAAAAATGGGCAGTTAAAAATTCACCCCCTTGAAACATAATGCTAGGGCCGGTTGGATGAATGAGCTTAGTCTTGCGCTATCCAATAAGGAAGGTGCATGCTCTGCTATAGCGGAGCACCTTGCTTTGTGGCTGGTGCAGGATTAAGCTCGCTCATGCACCTGGTCCCTGGACTTAAGACTTTGCGTAATTCACATCAATGACCATCAATGAATCCAGGGTTTAACTCATTTAACCCCACAGTTGCATTTCCCACATTCTGGAGGCATCACTCGAAGACTATGTACCAGGTGCGGGAGATGAAGCGACCATGACAATTCAAGGGTTGTGCCAGATTAGCTTGGCGCCTAATGGCGCCAAGCTGATCTGGCACTACCCTTGAATGATCATGGTCAGTCGGCCATCTCCTGCTGTGGTGCAACGGGGCTAAATGGGTTAAAATGGCAGACAAAAAGATACAATTCAGGTACATGTAATTTTACAATCAGCCCAGCCTCTATCTCTAACACAAATATTCAACAAAACAGGTTCTACTACTGAGTGACCAAGTCGCACTTGTCCCATGCACAAAAACAGTGAATAAATTTCAAAATTCACACTGACGAAAATGAGGAAATATATTGTTAAAATTATTTAATTTTCTGCGTGCTTGTAGTTTGATTTTGTTTTATTAACTCATTCGCAGCCAGCCACATCAGGATGCACGGCTGATGCGGCTGACCGCTAATGAGTTAATGAGCCCATTTAGCACAAAATCCAGACAAAATTGTAACTGCAAATGTAAAATGCAAAGAAAATCCCCCAAAAAAAAAAAAAAAAAAAAAACAACCAAAAAACCCCGCATGCTTAGAAAGGAAAATTACAACACTTCTAAGCGTGTTTCTTGCTTTGTTGAGATTTTCATCGCATACAAAACGAAAAACCAAAAAATAACTGTTACCTTTCCAGCTCCAGAACATGGCACAATTTGACGGGGGGCGTGACTGAGTTGTCCCCCTTGATACAGGCGAGAAGCGTGTTGCCGTGGGTGGTGGAGCTGCTGAAATCGTCCATGAGTTCCTTACGCTCCGCCATGCAGCAGCGGATCATGGCCTCCATCTCGTGGACTTCGTTGGGAAGTTCAAGGTCTTCGAATCGCTTGACGGCCTTGCTGAAGCTGTTGGACATGGATTCTGCATTCTGGGCGAACTTTTCTACCGCCTGGGGAGGAAAAACGTTAACTGTTAAACGTTTAACTCATTCAGCCCGACGGCCGTATTTCCCTAATAATTTTGGAGGCGTTATCTAATGACTATGCACCAGTTGCTGGAGATGGTTCGACCATGATAATTTAAGGGCAGTGCCAGATTATATTGGGGCCGACAAGTGCGTCAGGGCTGAATGGGCTAAGGCTTAATGTCTTATGGTGATTTCAAAGACGGGGCACGAACAGGGTCTAATTACATTTTGACCCCAGCTGGATTCGAACCTGCGATCTTTAGGGTGACAGTTGAATGATCTACGATAAAGCCTTTTACGTTGTATCTGATGATACTCATATTTTATCCGAACAATAAGCCTTGTTGCCTTTCTCCAGGAGATACGAAACTGTGACGTGCAAAACAAATCGCAGACGTCTTTCTTTCGTGCCATCATCTATCCGTCTCCTAAATGATGCCATGGCATAGACATATAGTCATGGCATCATTTGAAGGACGGTCAAGATGTCAGCCTCAGGTCAATGCATTTGCAATGTCATGTGATACGCAAATGTGTGTGTGTGGGTTGTTTGCGTGTGTGCGTGCGTGTGTGTTGTGCGCATGGTATAAAGTAGTGTCGTCTCAGTTAATTGTTAAGAACGTTTTCGTTCTAGGTGGATATTAACATTACAGATGATTGTGATGTTATATACGTGCACATACTCACTGTAATCGGTCGGTGTGTTCTAGTCAGTCAAATGTATTTATTTGTTTTATGTTCACATTTGTTGTTTTTACAAGTGTTTTACAAAAATTCCGCTGCAAACAAATTTCCCATCTTGGGACAATAAAGGTATTCGTATTCATTTCCTCATAGGCAAATCTACAAAAGAATGCAGCAGGTGATGGATTCACCAAGATCCAAATGGATCGACCACGATGGATCGAACATGATAATTCGAGGGTAGTGTGAGAGTAGCTTGGCGCCTGATGACGCAAAGTTAATCTGCCACTATCCTTGAATTATCATGCCTGCTCCATCTCTTAAAATTAATACATAGTCGTAAGGTGACATCTCCAAAATTTGAGGTTAACTCATTCAGCCCGACGGCCGTATTTCCCAAATTTTGGAGGCATCATCTAATGACTATGCTCCAGTTGTTGAGATGGATCGACCATGATAATTCACGGGCAGTGCTAGATTAGCTTGGCGCCCACAGGCGCCAAGTTAATCTGGCACTACCCTTGAATTATTATGGTCGACTCATCTCCTGCTGTAGTGCGTCAGGGCTGAACGGGTTAAATGGATTATAACATATGCAGGTCTGTGAATTTACACATTTAACCTTTTGGCTGTCAAAAGCATTTATTGTGGTGATGACTCTGGAAGAAACCATCGTGACAAATATCCATACCAACAGCTGAAGGGTCAAAACTTCAAAACTTTACACACAGTATGTTAGTACTACATATACTTCAAAAGCGCGCATACCGAGCGGTGTTCAATCCACTCCACGTTGTCAAAGTCCAGCTCTCCTCCCAGATCTTTGGTGAGTTGCGTAAGATCGATGTAGTCTATCATCTCACTGGGGGAGTCGCACAGCACCACCTGGAAAAATATCACGATCAAGATCATTGAGTTGACATTTATTTGGTACCCCACAAATCTAAGTAAGCATGAGGTTCACTAGAAGACTGAGGCCAGATTTTATTCATCCTTTGAGGGGAGTCATAAGGATTATTCTCCAACCATAGAATCAGGATTTTCACTGTGGTAGCCCAGTCAAGCCAAAATAGTTTATTGAATACCCATATTCCTTAATTTTACCTATGAGAGCATCAGGAAAATCCCACTCAGATTTCCATAGTTGTAAACTTTAAAACTTGTTAGCGGGATCCAACACATATTTTCAGGTGAATACTGAATTGTAGCACGGCAAAGTCTTTACATCATTCAAGGCGCCCCACATCAACAGCTGCGAGAATGTCACACAGCATTGCCGCCGGCAACACGACACAACACTGTCGCAGCTGATGATGGGGCGCCTTGAATGAGGGAAGTGTCTCGTGGCAATGCAATAATCATGTGTTGCATACGTCCATATTGTAAGCCTTCTTTATCATGGGAAGGATGCGCAACACAAAATATAACCCTCTGACCCGCTGCCCCCCACCCCCCCCCCCCCCAACCACCTTAATCTCCGTCACACTGGTTGTCTCCCTCGATTCGCTACGCTGATCAGCGCAGCGAATTGAGGGAGACAACCAGTGTGCATCTCTGTAGCACAGTACGACTCCTCAATGTAAATGTCAGTCGTGTAATAAAGTCTTTCTTGAATCTGACCTTGAACTCCAGTTCCTCTTTGACGAACTTTGACCTGAAGTCGGCAAAAGCCCGCTGAAAGAAGCCGCGAGGTTGAAGCAGGAACACGACCTGTATGTGTGTGGGGAAGAATGTCTGCAACAGACAAATGAATGGAATGAATGAATGAATGAATGAATGAATGAATGAATGAGTGAATGAATGAAGGAATGAAGGAATGATTGAATCCACCAATCAATCAATCAATCAGTTAGTCCGTCCGTCCATTAATCACATCCATATTCATCCAGCATGCTAGCCTGGCAATCCATGTTCTAAGTTACATTTGTGGTTGATTATAATATTTAAGTTGTTGTTGCTGTTGTTGGTTTAAAGAGATGACGGTATCACATATCGATTTGTTTTGCGAAACACACACACCGGGTATACGGTAAGGTCCAAAACAACACACATTAACCCATTTAGCCCCGGGATCCTGCAGCAGGAGATGGATTGATCATGATAATTCAAAGGTAGTGCCAGATGAGCTTGGCGCCTTCAGGCGCCAAGCTCATCTGGCACTACCCTTAAATTATCATGATCAATCCATCTCCTACAACTGGTACATAGTCGTTAGACAACGCCTCCAAAAGTTTGGAAATGCGGCCGTGGGGTTGACAGGGTTAACCCCCTGGCTGTCAGCATGATTCCGGTAGGAATCATCGCGACAAAAACCGCTACCGACAGCCAGAGGGTCAAATCGCAAGGACATACAGACAAATCAGACTAGGGGCCTACCATGTTAGAAGTACTGTCAGTGAGACAGGGGACTTACCGATATCTTAAGCAGTATGGACTTGACCGCACCCCAGCCATCCTGTCTTCTGTCGATGACCAGGATAAAACCTGACTCTGCTTCGTGAAGTCTGAAATTAAAAACGCAAAGGAAAATCGTTTGGTTTTTGTGGTACTGGTGTAAAGGTCCTTACGCTCATACACACAACACCCTCCTCCCCCGTCGTTTGACATTTCGGTCAGCGGCGGAAAGGTTATTACAACCCCCACCCTCCCTCGTTTGATATTTCTGTCAGTGGAAGGCACGGCGGTTTGCCTCTGGCAGGGCGCCTTCTGTTTCTGGTTAACTCAATCTACCCCAACACCGAAATCTCCAAATTTTGCCGTTGTCCTCTGAAGAATGCATTGCAGTGCGGGACACAGATCGACCATGATAGTTCAAGGGTGATGCCAGAATAGCTTGGCGCCCATAGGCGCCAAGCTATGCTGGCATCACCCTTGAGCTATCATGGTCAATCCTTATCTTGTGTGTGGGGTAGAATGAGTTAAATAGTCCCACACAAAACTCTGGACCCCTCCAACCCCGGCCGGAGCCTCAGTTGTTTTTGCTGTTGTTGTTGGGGATGGGGCGCTCTAGAACCGCTGTACCTTGGTATGCGCTGGGTGTACGAGCTACACCCCCCTCCCCAACCCCGGTCGCCCTTTCTCCTTCATCGAGAGGTAACCCATCCGTCCGTAGTGCTCAGATAATGTGACAACTAGCGGAGTTCCCTGCCACTATCCGTACTTCTCTCCACTCACAAGTCCTCTTCCTCCCCGGCCGACCACCACATTAACCCGTTCACTGCTGAGAAAAGTGAACACCACCCAATTGTAGGAGGTATAGATCCTCATGAGCCCTCCGCAGTTGTGGGGGCTCATGAGGATCTATGCCTCTTGATGAAACCACTATGCATCCATGTTGATTGTTCCCTTGACGGCTGGGGATCACTGACGTTGAGTTTACAGCGATTTAAAAAAACAATCTGCCTCTGCTGGCAGTGAAGGGGTTAAACCTTTTTCTGCGTTTCCCAACAATGAAACCATTACAATAAAGATTTTTGGGGTGGAGTAGGGGGGGGGGGGGGAGTGGGGCCAGAGTAGGAAACAGATAATCGAAAGCGATAGATACGCATAACCCACATGCAGTGACAGTGACATACATAGACGCCCGCAAAATCCTCAACAAAAACAAAACGCGCACCATTTCAGCCGTGCAAGTAAACAAAGCACACACAACCCACCACCACAACCCCCCCCCTTCCCACTCCCCCTCCACCCCCACCTCCCATGCCCCCTCCCCCTCTTTCATCCAGAGAGAGAGAGAGAGAGAGAGAGAGAGAGAGAGAGAGAGAGAGAGAGAGAGAGAACTGAACTGAACTGAAAATCTATTTTGTAAGGATAAGGACAGTAGGCACGCAGGCCTCCTTTCTACACCTCTGTCCTTAATAACATTTTAAATAAAACATCAGAAAAAGTAACAAGCAAATAAAATTAAAATTAAGAAAGAAAAAAAAAGTTACACACACATAAATTAAGTCAGATGTAAGGCAGCAAAAGCGTTACGCATGATGCCCGTTACTCGAGTGATGCGATACACACACACACACACACACACACACACACACACACACACACACACACACACACACACACACACACACAGAGAGAGAGAGAGAGAGAGAGAGAGAGAGAGAGAGAGAGAGAGAGAGAGAGAGAGAGAGAGAGAGAGAGAGAGAGAGCGAGAGAGAGATAGCAATAATTTATTATTGGTTATCAAGATCTTGCTGTCAGCCTTGTCGGAGAAATACGGCAAAAAGATCCATCACCAGGGAATACTGCGGCACATCTCAAGAGTCTCATTACTCTATAACTAATTCTGCAGCGGTAGTTGCCAGTGCAGCACAAAACGTGCTTTGAAGGAAAATAGGTTTCAGGAATAATTCGAACACTGTCCACAAAAAGTGTAATCATGCTTGCATGATTGTCTGCCACTAGTTGAAATTTGAGCAATTCACAGGCGCAGGATGCAACTAGACATTTTCGCAGATGGGTCAAATACCCTGCTGGGTTTTGTCAACAAGAATAAGACATAATGTCTGCCATATAGAAATGTAATGTTGACAAGCAAAAGAAATGCAGCATCATTCGAGTCATCGGAAACACTTTAGTGTTTCCGATGACTCGAATGTTGTTGAATTTCTTTTGCTTGTCAGTATAGTAGGAACACATAAGATAGACATGATAATTATGTAAGATGTGGTCTACATAACATTATCTTCCACCTTGTGATAGATTGCTTGTGATAGATTGCTGCAATGATAATTTTAATGGAATGTTCTTATAGTGTTTGTCAGAGTCTTGACTTGTTGTTTTATGACGAGCCAAAAGGCAAATTTCTGTTGTGCTTTGACTCGAACAGACAATAAAGTTGTATTGTATTGTATTGTATTGTATTGCAGTGTTTCGTGCCGAGAGGTCACTGTGTGCAATGCAGACTTAGAATGATAATGTGCTACATGAAGTACGAAGTCCAAGACAACAGAAAAATGATCGGGCATCAGCAGCTTCGAGGCAATTATAATAGGTCATTTTACCTACTGGCACCTACATTAACCCATTCGAGACGTGCCGCCTTCCATTACGCGACTTAAGCCGCGTATCCGGAGGCAGCACGTCTCGAATGAGTTAATCGGACATTTGAGCCATGCAATCGGACTATGACCGATGACCGACGCCTAGTTGCATCCCTGCGCGAGCACAAAAACCGCCATCCTAAGACTTGAAGTTGCAGAAAGAGGTCTTGTTTTTCGTATGGTTTCCACATGCTTGACCCGCTTCAGTGCATGCACGATAAAGAGGTCTTCGATCATATGGGCAAAAGAAGGAATAAAGAAGAAAATGAAAAAACAACAACAACCAAACAACAAACCCAATGCGTGGACCATGTTTCCTCCGTGATCTATTAGGAAACAATAATAAAAACACAAGCATTTGTCAAAAGTGTTTTAATGTGATAATGAATAACCATTTCAGTCCTCTCCACCATATCTACCAGATTTAGTGTGCTGTAAGTGGTGTTTGGCGGTTTCTGGGGGTAATCGAACTCACAATAGACGAACCCTTTTGCGGGGAAATGTACTTGTACGTGGTCCGTCTTTTTATCCAAATGGACCAATATAATACCAAAATAGCCCCAATGATACCCAAACATAACAAATGATACGGTCGATGTGGTATATGTGTCTAGGCATGTCCGTCTGTGATTGGGCGTGCCAACGTGTGTGTGTGTGTGTGTGTGTGTGTGTGTGTGTGTGTGTGTGTGTGTGTGTGTGTGTGTGTGTGTGATGTCGTGCGGTGTTGTAGAGTTAGTTATTTGGGTTTAACGCCGAGCAGGCAACTAAGACCATGTCACGGCGGGTGCAGTGTTGTAGTGTGTGTGTGTGTGTGTGTGTGTGTGTGTGTGTGTGTGTGTGTGTGTGTGTGTGTGTGCGCGCGCGCGCGCGCGCGGGCTTTTGCATGTGTGTGTGTGTGTGTGTGTGTGTGTGTGTGTGCCTGCGTGCGTGTGTGTGTGTGTGTGTGTGTGTGTGTGTGTGTGTGTGTGTGTGTGTGTGTGTGTGTGTGTGTGTGCGCGCGCGCGCGCGCGCGCGGGATTTTGCATGCACGCGTGCCTATTTACAGGACCGCCGATATATATATATATATATATATATATATATATATATATATATATATATATATATATATATATATATATATATATATATATATATATATATATATATATATATATATATCCTCGCGCTGGGACCATACGGCGTTGAGGCGCGTCCCCTGGGTGGTGGATAGGGGGTCCCTCGTGAGAGGGGTGCACCGAATGAAATAAGGTGCCGTGAACCAACATGGTCTAAGGGAAGGTGACCCCGACAGAAAACCCCTGGTCCTCCTAGTAAGGGGGTTGGGCGTGGGGGTAGCTTCCCCACCCTGCAAAAAAGGAAATAGCTACAAAAACGCCGACGAAAAGACTAACAGTAATTCCTTTCCTGGAGGAGGAAGGTTCTTCTACTAGAAGACTTATGACGTCCTGTGGTGAAAGCCGGAAGTCTTCGGAAGCCACAGGACCGAGCCGCCTCTCTCTATCCAGGGATACAACCATGGGCACATGGAACGTCAAGACCATGTACCAGAGCGGCAAGGCCGCCCAGATAGCAGCGGAAATGCAAAAGTACAACCTTTCCCTGCTAGGCATCAGTGAAGCCAGATGGACGCAGTCTGGCCAGAAAAGGCTGTTAAGTGGGGAGATGGTTCTGTATTCAGGTCATGAAGAGGAGAATGCCCCCCATACAGAAGGAGTAGCACTCATGCTGTCACCAGTGGCACAGAGAGCGCTGATGGGCTGGGAACCTCTTGGGCCAAGAATTATAACAGCAGCCTTTAGAACCAAGAAAAAGCTCAAGCTGAACGTCATCCAGTGTTATGCGCCCACCAATGACAGTGACGAGGAAGAGAAACAAGAGTTCTACGACCGACTCCAGAGTGCCGTGGACAAATGTGCGGAGCGAGACATCACCATCGTCATGGGCGATTTTAATGCCAAAATAGGGGAGGACAACACCGGATACGAAGAGGTGATGGGGAGACAGGGACTAGGCTCGGAGATGAGTGAGAACGGGGAGAGGTTTGTAGACTTTTGTGCTCTAAACCGACTTGTCATTGGAGGCAGCATCTTCCCACACAGAAGAATACACAAAGCAACTTGGGTCTCACCTGACCATACAACAGAGAACCAAATAGACCATATCTGCATTAGCAAGAAATTTAGAAGATCCCTTCAAGATGTTCGAGTGAGGAGGGGAGCAGATGTCGCCTCAGACCACCATCTGCTTACCTTAAGAATGAAGCTCAAGCTAAAGAAAAGCCGCACAGAGACAACAAGAAGACAGCGCTATAATGTAGGCCTCCTGAGAGAAACTGGAGTTAGAGAAGAGTTCAAACTGGTGCTGTCCAACCGGTTTCAAGCGCTACAGGAGCTAGTAAATGAAGAGGAGGCGGTCACCACAGAGCAGCAGTGGAAGGCAGTTAGAGAGGCGCTGAACTCAACCTGCAAAGACACTGTAGGGTTCAGGAAACACCACCACAAGGACTGGCTGTCGGCACAGACCTTGAAGAAGATAGAAGCGAGGAAGCAGAAGAAAGCAGCGGTCAACAACAGTCGCACGAGAGCAGCCAAAGTAAGGGCACAGGGGGAATACTCGGAAGCCAACCGCGAGGTGAAGAGGAGTATCAGGGCAGACAAGAGGGCCTACACAGACAGCCTGGCAGCAGAGGCAGAAAAGGCAGCAGGCAGCGGCAACATGAAACAGCTCTACGACATTACCAGAAGATTGTCGGGTAAGCATGGCCATACAGAAAGACCAGTAAAAGACAAAGAAGGCAAGCCTATTGCAGACAGAGCAGACCAACTCGACAGATGGGCCGAGTATTTTGAAGAGTTACTGAACAGACCTAGCCCACCCCACCCCCCCGACATCCAGCCGGCAGAGACCGACCTACCCATCAGCTGTGACAGACCCAGCCGGGAAGAGATCAGAAAAGCAGTGGCATTTTTGAAGAATGGCAAAGCAGCAGGGCCAGATGGCATCCCAGCGGAGTCTCTGAAAGCAGACCTAGAGACAACAGTTGAGATGCTGTACCCACTGTTTGGAAAGATCTGGGAAGAGGAGGTGATGCCAGCTGACTGGAAGGAGGGATACCTAATCAAGCTTCCCAAGAAAGGCGACCTCAGCAAGTGTTCCAACTACAGAGGAATCACCTTGCTGTCAGTACCAGGAAAGGTCTTCAACAGGATCATCCTAGAGAGAATGAAGAGCTCCGTTGACCCCCAGCTGAGAGGATTCAGGAAGAACCGATCATGTACAGACCAGATCGCCACTCTCCGCATCATCGTGGAACAGTCTCTGGAGTGGAGCTCCCCGCTGTACGTCAACTTTGTGGATTATGAGAAAGCATTTGACAGCGTGGACCGAGAGACTCTGTGGAAACTCCTACGACACTACGGTGTACCCACAAAGCTCGTCCGCCTGATCAAGAGCAGCTATGATGGCATGACATGTCGCGTGATCCACGAAGGGCAGTTCACCAGAGAGCTCCAGGTCAGAACTGGTGTCAGGCAGGGGTGTCTGCTGTCTCCGTTCCTCTTCCTACTGGCCATAGACTGGGTCATGAAGATGACCACAGAGCACAGACGAAGTGGAATACAGTGGACACTGTGGACACAGCTTGACGACCTCGATTTTGCAGACGACTTGGCATTACTGTCCCACACTCATCAACAAATGCAGGACAAGACCACGAAGCTTGCTGACATCTCGTCCCAAGTGGGCCTCACCATTCACAAACAGAAAACAAAGACAATGAGGCTGAACGCAACCAGGGAAGAACCAGTCTTGCTTGCTGGCACCCCGTTGGAGGAGGTGGAGTCCTTCACCTATCTCGGGAGCATCATAGACAAAAAAGGCGGCACTGATGCAGATGTCAGAGCACGAATCGGTAAAGCCAGAGCAGCCTTTCTCCAGTTGAAAAAAGTGTGGAGTTCCAGAGAGCTGTCACAACACACCAAAGTCCGGATTTTCAACTCCAATGTAAAAGCAGTTCTCCTATATGGAGCAGAGACATGGAGATTGACAAAAACCACAGTCAACAGAGTACAGACCTTCATGAACAGTTGCCTTAGAAGAATTTTGAAAATCCACTGGCCAGAGAAGATCAGCAACGTCAGACTCTGGGAGAGAACAGAGCAGATAACAGCAGAGAATGAAATTGGGCGAAGAAGATGGGGATGGATCGGTCACAGTCTGAGAAAGCCAGCTTCCAGTATCACTAGGCAGGCATTGTCATGGAACCCCCAGGGAAAGAGGAAAAGAGGTAGGCCGAGAAACTCCTGGCGTCGAGACCTCCAAGCAGACATCAAGAGACTGGGAACCACCTGGAGTAGAATCGAAGGAGAAGCACAGGACAGGAGTTGCTGGAGGTCTCTCGTCGACGGCCTATACCCGGGTAGGGGTGACAGGCGTAAGTAAGTAATATATATATATATATATATATATATATATATATATATATATATATATATATTTCCTGGCTGCATGGTCACGGTCACCCACATAATATAATATACTGTGCTTGGCGTATCGCCAAGCAGCAACGAAAACATCAGAGAACAGGACCTCAACAGACAAATGGTCTGCAATTTTGGACCTTACAACTGAAAGTTTTAAGGTCCAAAATCACAGACCAGCACACTCCTCCCAAAAAGTCGCAAAAAAACACCAGACAGCCTCACGAGACAAACGCCACGGGACGTACGAACGGCCGTGCGAGATTAGGCAGCCTTCAGCTAATATTCAATGTTTGGCCATCGATCACGTTGGCAAACACGGCAAAACAGAACGTCAAACGCTGCGGTCTGGCCGTTCGCGGACGCATCGGCACGATGCTATTAACCCGTTCACGGCCGAGAATAACTGAGCGCGACCCGAGTGCAAGAGGCATGGAGCCTCATGAGCCCCCGCAGTCGCCATGGCGGTGAAGGTGTTAACTTTTAGCGACGCAAAAAGATTGGCGACAGATATGGCTCACTCCACAAGTGATGATGAATCGTTTTTTTGTAGCGGTCCTAGCTCTGTCCATACAACCCTGCGCAACACACTTACCACGGAAAATGGACGGGACCATGCTTAAGCCATAAAGCCCTTACATGGTGCAACAGGATGTGGACCGACTACGACAGTTCAAGGGTGGTGTCAGAATAGCCTGGCGCCTATAGGCGCCAGGCTATTCCGACAGCACCCTTGAACTATATTGGTCCGGATCTGTCTCCAGAACTGTGACATAGACCTCACAGGGTATCTAAAAAGAAAATTGTTAATATCATCCTCAGGAGGTGACGAGTTACGTGTGATGAGGTTCTTTGTTGTAAGGGTTCTTGATAGACTTATGATGACCTGCTTCCCACAGAAAATGGACGGAACCATGCTTAACCCAAAAAAGCCATGACATGCTACAATAGGATGTGGATCGACCATGTTAGTTCAAGGGTGGTGACAGAATAGTTTGGCGCCTGTAGGCGCCAAGCTATTCCGACGCCACCCTTGAACAAGCATGGTCGATCGATCTCCAATACTGTGACCTCAAAGAAAATATAAAAATATTGATTATTCATCCTAAGGATGTAATTAGTTAATTCATGTGCAATAGCTTGGCGCCTCTCGGCGGTTCTCTCATCTATGAGAGTTCACGTTCTCGCCCAGTTCTAGGGTTTCACAATCAAATCATCAATGACACTGAATGACATCGGACAGACAGTAAATATCACAGGAACCCCAGTATGTGAGTTACGGGTGTGAGGAAATGTGCCATGATGGATAAACAAGACAAACGGCAGATGATCAATGACACTGAAGGACACGGGGCAGAGGACTGCAAATATCGCAGGAGCCAATGTATAAGAGTTATGTGGGTGATGAAATATGCCACGATGGATAAAACAGGACAAGACACACAGCAAATCATCAATGACACTGAAAGGCATCAGATAGAAGGCAATTAATGTGGGGGCGGGGGGGGGGGGGACCAATATGGGAGCGCCATACGGACAAAACAAAACAAGAAAATCACAAACCAGATAGGTGAGGCTAGCGCTGGCAGAATTGTACTCAAACCAAGGGGAATCACAGCGCTGGACAGACAAACAGTTAGATCCCCTGCCCCCGCCTAAAAAAAAACCCATCAGCGACACTGAAAGACATGGGGCAGATGGCAATTAATATTGCAGGGGCCCCCTATATGAGAGTTACGTGCGTGAGAAAATGTGCATCGATGGACAACACGGGAGAAGAGAAACGGCAAATCATCAATGGCACAGAAAGACATTGAATAAATGGCAATTAATAATTCCGGAACCACGGTTGAGGAAATATGCCACGATAGACAAAACAAGACAAGAAAAACGGCAGATCATTAATGACACTGAAAGACATCGGCCAGAGGGCAACTAATATTACAGGAACCCCTAGATATTACGGGAGTAAGGAAACATGCCACGATGGACAGGACAAGAAAGGAAAAACAAGACAAGATAAAGACAAGGTCCTGCAAGGCGAAGAGAGGCAAGGCAAAGCAATTTAAAACATGGCGCCCTTCACACTGGTTGTCTCCTTCGATTTGCTACGCTGATTAACGGTAACGAATCGATGGGGGCAACCAGTGTGGACGGCAGTGTGGTACAGATTGATTGATTGATTGATTGTACATTGCTTAACGTCCCGACAGCAACAAAACTTTCTCAGGACGTGCCTGCACTGCTTGTGAAAAAAAAAAAAAAAAAAAAAAAAAAAACTAAACAGAATATTGAATGTATGTCGCCAGCCGGTCCAATACGTTAAATAAACCGACGACATGGGGCCTAAATAAAGCTAAGACCATTTAGCAACACACATCCAATATCAAGAGCTACAGACAGCGCAGACAGTAGGGAGAGTTTAAAAAAGGCATATATAGGTGAATGGACCAAGGGTAGACAGAAACACATGCCCCAGAACAGAGGGGAAAACCCACCTGTGGGGCTGACCAGGGTGACCCTGGGAACTAAAAAGTAGTTAACCCCACCCAAGTCCCCCAGGGCAGACGCGGGTGGGGAGAGTGTGGTACAGACCGGTGACAAGACATATCCGGGAAAACACAAGACATGACGGAAAATTAACCCATATAGCTCTGCGGCACTAGCTGCAGGAGATGGATCGACCATGATAATGCAAGGATAGTGGTAGATTAGCTTGGCGCCTGATGGCTCCAAGTTAATCTGGCACTTCCCTTGAATTATCATGGTCGATCCATCTCCTGCAGCTGGTATGTAGTCTTTAGGTGACCCCTCCAAAATTTGGCCTTGAGGTTAAATGGGTTAAAGGCAGGCCATTGAAATAGATATGATATGGCTACAAAGATAAGTAACCACACTCGACGAAGAGTAAAATGGCCACACGAACAGGCAAACTGCCGATAGAAAGGCAGACAAAATGTACTTACGGCACAAGGTTACAGAGGTAGGTGACCACTTTCTGGTAATCCTCGTCAGAGACATCTGGCGCCCCCTGGCGGTCAGGGAACGTGACGATTGGCGCCCCATTTTTGGCTTTTGCTCCTGTCAACAGTGAACACACAAAAAATTCGGCCGATGTCTAAAGTACATCAGTGTTCTAAGAATGTGCTCAGATGAACTGTGACAAAGACCCATAGCTGAAGTGAAACGCGTATATCCTCCCTCAGTCTCAACCATCTGCCCATCTCTACACACACACACACACACATAGGTATGAAAAAGAAGATTTTGTGTGTGTGTGTGGAGGGGTGGGGTGGGGTGGGGGGGTGGGGGGGGGGGTAGATAAGACATAAGACATAAGATAAGACATAAGACATAAGATCACAGCAACATATGATTTAACACATTATATTAACCCTCTGGCTGTCGGTAGCTCATGTGTCAAAATAGAAGACTTTGCTGATAGACCAGCAGAATATGTGATTTAACCCTTAGGCCGTCGGTAGCGGTTTTTGTCGCGATGATTCCTGAAGGAATCATCGCGACAAAAACCGCTACCGACAGCCTAAGGGTTAAATCACATGCTGTCGTGATTTACCGGCAAAGGCTTGCGCTCTAACACGTGTTCTGGCTCTAAGACTGTCGAGGAGCCAGAACGGGTACACTCATAGTTGGTAATATATCCTAGGGCAAACGTCGGATTTAGTTGACCCTCGCCTGAAAACACAGTGCAGGAATCTTCAGAGTGCTAAGTTTGCCATTTGGAAAAGAGAATACAGCAAATACTTGAAGATCGTCAAATTTGGGAATGTATATAGCTTGGTGTCTTGTACGGTGCTCTAACAAAAACGATTTTTTTAGCACCATGGTTGTAGCTGTGTTAAAAACTTTGGGGTGGGGCGGGATGTGCCAGCCCACACGGATTGTGAAAACAAGGGTGGAAAAATCTTAGCTGTGGCATGACAACGTTGATAACCCGCTGTATCGGCGAATGATACTAATAAAATCCAGGCCTGGATCACATATCCCTTTAGCTCCGTCACGGCGCCCCGCATCAATAGCTGCGGAAGTGCCGCCGGCAACGCTATACGACACTTTCGCAGCTATTGATGCGTGGCGCCTTGAATGAGTTAAGTATAATGACGAGCAAAAGAAATGCGACAATTTTGGAATTTGGGGGAATTTTAGATTCCAAAAATGTCGCATTTCTTTTGCTTGTCAGTATCTTACAGCTGACAGGGTTGTACTCGTACCTGTAAGTATGGCGAAGCGTCCTTGTAAGAGTTCGGCCACGTCAATCACCTTGTAGCGTATTCCATGGGCGCTGTCTCCCATCACATCTCCTGCAACACACACACACAGAACAAACATGGTCAGATAATAGTGATATATGTAGGGACGCTTACAGTTTGTAGTAGATGCTGCTATTTTGCCATTTGTTCGTTTCTGTGATTGTTTAACCCTTTTGGCTGTCGGTAGTGCTTTCGGTCGCGATGATTCCTGCAGGAATCATTGCGAAAAAAAACCGTCATACACATGGCTGAACGTGAATCGTCCAAGCAATAGCCATCATATTGCTTCATGTACATTGTGCGCTGTTTGTCACTGGTGAAGCACACGAGTTATTGATTGATTTTCAACTGGCAAACACACGCACACTAAATCCGTCTCAGTTCTAATTTAGTCTAACCTTCAACTTTCATGAGCGAGAAATGTCACTTGAGGTAAACCTAGGACAAAATGTATATCAACTCGTTGTGCCCGAGGTACGAAATATCCACATTTTAGAGTTATCATCTGAGGGCTGCATAACAATTCAGGAGACAGATCGACCACGATAGTCCAAGGGTGGTGGCAGAATAGCTTGGCGCCCATAGGCCACCCATGAACTATCATGGTCGAGCCATATCTTGCTGTGGTGTGTCGCGGGTAGAATGAGTTAAGTGGCATTTAAAAAGTATTCGCCTTAAAGTTTAAAGTGTCAGCACAATATTCCCCCCCCCCCCTCCCTGTCTCTCTCTGATATAATACTGCTTATAACACGTAAACGTGAATCATTTTCTCTTTCTCCATACATTTGCTAACTGAACGTCTATTATACTGTCGGTGTTGCTATACACGCTATTGATGCTGCCGATTCTATGACACTATCTTAGATGTGTATAGTATTAATTCTATGCACTAATTTATTTCCCTTGATTTTTGCATCGGTGGCAGTTACAAATTCTCCAATGCCAATTTAATCAAATAATTCACCTATTGTGTTCGTTATTTGCCGTATTTTTTTTTTTTTTTTTGGTATGCTGTTTGTTTTCCTGTTGTGTTCTGTTTTGTTTACAGGACAGCTTGTAAGACAGGCATTGAATTGCCTAATAGCTTTATCCTGAATAAAAGATTCATCATCATCATCTCGTTGCAAAAAAAAAACTGAGCAATTATCACAATCAATGATTGTACGCTACCCCAAACACATAACGGGCACATTGTGCTGATATTTCCTTGTAAACCAGCTCGCCGCCAACAAAACATGCGAAGGCGAAACAGATACGCATTATCCATACAGACCGTTAGACGGTCTGATCATAACTGAGTGTTGGGCTGTGATTTTGACCCTACTGCTCTAGGCCGTAAGGTCCAAAATCACAGACCAACACTCAAAACACCTTCCATAGACATAGTGTGTCTCTCACAAATTACAAGATAAGGAAACATGTAAATAGGCCCTATATGAATTGATCTATACTACAAGTGTCTAAATGTGTTAACTCATTCTACCCCAGACACACCACACTCCGCAAGATAAGGATCGACCATGATAGTTCATGGGTGATGCCAGAATAGCTTGGCGCCTTTGGGCGCCAAGCCATTCTGGCATCACCCTTGAACTATCATGGTTGATCTGTGTCCTGCACTGCAATGCAGTCTTGGACAACGGCAAAATTTAAGGATTTCGGTGATGGGGTAGAATGAGTTAAAGAAACTTCCGGCAACGTAAATGCAACGTAACGTGAAATGAATAACCAATAAAGGAAGCAAACGCCTCGGACTGACAATGACAACACGGATTTCTAAATTCACACAGCTCGCACGCTTTTCCCCACCATGTGTTACAACGCTGTTTCAGTTCACGCGCTCAAGGTTGTGCCCGGCATCTCTGCCGCACGAATGACCGTCATTTGTTGCAATGCCACATAACGGTCAGTCACTGTGACGGGGCATAACTTAGCAGCGACTCAGTCACTTTTTCAAGGCCTGTGGCACCGCGCCGTTTTGAAGAGAAACTATGTCGATTCAAGGTAAAATCCTTTTAAATTATACCATACGTGACCTCCCGTTACGGAAAATAAATCACGAGTGCTTAGTGCGACCAATAAAATGAGAGCTAAAACTCGCATTTTATGGTGCAACTGAGCACGAGTGGTTTATTTTGCTAAACAGGTGATAACTGAATCTCTATTATCGAAATGTACATAGAGACAACAAGAAGGACAAGGAGATACTGTATTTATCTTTTTTTTTTAGAAGTGACATGAATGAAGACTTACTTTTTGTATTATCTAAACTTGAACCATCACGCCCCATTTCAGCCAAAAACTATAGTCTACATGTACAGTTGTAAAATTCACACACTTCCCAAGCATGTACCACACTCTATCACATTATAATGTCTGGCAAAGCACACTATGTACCTAACTTTGTTGTAAAACAAATGCTAAAACATCCGGTTGTGTACAGTGACGCCAAGTTTGTTGTAAGAAATACGATATCCGCCGCGTGTATTGTGACCTCAGCTCTGTTGTAAAAAATAAATAAAAACATCCGCGTGTGTACTACTTCACCAATTCAGCGCCGAGAAAATCTGATATTACAACTCCCACCTGCAAGAGGTATAGATCCTCGTGAGCCCCCGCAGTTGCGGGGGCTCAGGAAGATCTATGCCTCTTGCTGACACCACTTTGAATCCATGCTCCTGGGACAGCTAGGGCGTTTCGGGTGTTGAAATAATGAAGATTGCAGAAATACAACCTACGTCAACTGGCTCTGAATGGGTAAATACCCTGAAATATCACCGGTCATCACAAAGTTGTGTACACGTGTAATCCAAGTCAGTGCATGAAGAAAATAGTTTTATACTGACATAATCACTGATACAACATGCGTACATGTACATGCAGACACCAACACTGTGATAAAGATACGGGCTATTTCCTATTAAGTTGCGGCATTCTCTTCCTCTTACGTGCCTTAATTAATCCCGAGCCTCTTACACAGCAGTGCATGTTGCACTCCACTACAACTCCTACCGTGAAAGAGCCCTCTAATCTAACCCTGAAGTGACGTCAGTGAAACTGGACACGGGAAAATCACGGATTTCCATATGCAAGAGGCATAGATGCTCATGCGCCACTGCAGCCGCAGGGGCTCATGAGAATATATACCTCTTGTCGTGTGGTTGGGCTCAGTGCACATTCGCTTAAATTTTCCTCTCATATCAGTGAAATTGTCCGGGCTTACTTCTTGTGAAACTCAACACAACTGACGCAGTAAACTAAATGACCCAACAAAAGGACTAGAGTCTCACGCATCCCTGCAGCTACAAAGGGCGTAGAATATAATTCTGCAGGCTCCTGGGGGCGCATGTGAATCTATGCCCCATGCTGGCCGAGAGTGGCGCCAGCTGTCCTTTTTGCTAGCTACGCTGTCGTCGCCTTAGCGGGTCACACGGGGTGTGCGGTTTCACAGTACACACAGGGTAGGTGCCTGTGGTCACATATTGTACATAGGGACCTAAGAAATAAACAACATTTAGACCCCTTGACTGCCGAGAAAAGAGCGAACACGATCCAACTGCAAGAGACAGAGATCCTCATGAGCCCCCGCGATTGCGGGGGCTCATGAGGATCTATGCCTCTTGTTAAGACCAACCGTTGTATCCATGTTTCTTGGACGGTGTTGGCTTTGAATGATCCAAGATAGTTTCAGAAACAAAAAGCTAGAAAGAGGTTAAGGGCCTACTACCGCTGTAGCTGTTCAAAGAAGCCGATAATCCAACGAAGAAAGAAGCACGCTTAGAACAGACAGTTACAACACACTTATTAAAATGTAACTGTCTTTTCAAAGACAGTTAAACACACTTATTAAATGTAACTGTCTTTTCTAAGCGTACTTCATTCTTCGTTGGGCTATTTTTTAAAGTTCACACGCTTGGCAGTCACCTTTTTGGTGGGGAACTTTTTAAAGCGAAACTGGTGGTTACAAAACGCTACATAGAGGTCTAGCTAAATAGGTCATTTAGACACAGAAGAATCCAGTTCAGCACACGTCATCTTAAGATTAAGTAAACTGACAATGACTCCGCTCAATTCTATAAATACAATGCTATCTGTACGAAAAACAGCTAAAAATAGATCGACACGTAAACAAGCACGATTACACGGGTGCGTTTGCTGCGTAACAAAACTGTCTTAGAAGTTCACTGGTGAGTTGACATGACACAACAAACACAAACCGTGGCGAAATTTGTCTTCATATTAACGCATAATGGGATTTCAATTCAACGGCCACGATCGAGCCCTAGCTGTGCAAGAAACGTGGATACACAATGGCACCAGCAACAGGCATAGATCCTCATGAGCCCCCGTTGCTGCGGGGGGCGCATGAGGATCTATGTCTCTCAGTTGCAGTTGGATCCTGCTCTATTTTCTCGAGAGTTAAAATTGTATTTCTCAGGCCAAAAAATAAACAAACAACGAACTAGTTGCTTCGTTTGTCTTTTGTTTAATATTATTAAGAAACAACGAGTAACACAAAGCTACTCGTAGCGGCAACCTATTTATCATTGATGTTCTGATACAATTTAGAACATGCAACGCCATGTCACACATACACATAAACAAGTACAGACGCACAGAAAACGCCCAACCACCTAAAAAAACAAACGAACAAAAAACAGACAATGGTCTATTCGGCGTCTCATCTATTAATTCATTTCAGTCGCATCCGGATACAGGACACAAAACGTGTAAGCTTGCTTCAGCAAGAGACGTAGATCCTCATGAGCCCCCGCGACTGCGGGGGCTCATGAGGATCTACGTCTCTTGCTGTATTTTAAGCCATTTACCGATGAGAAAAACTGAGCATTGCAAAAGACATAGATCACCACGAGCCCCCGTCGAGAGGCGTAAAGCCTTAACTGATTGTCGTCTGGATATATCTTCGAAATACCGGAACTGTAAATAACCAACATAAAAAAGACTAAATAGGTGACGGCCAAGAGTGTAAATAGCACAGAAATACCCAACAAAGACAGGAACGCGCTTAGAAAAAGTTAACCCTTAGTTGTCAGTAGCACTTTTTGTCGCAATGATTCCTGAAGGAATCATTACAACACAAAGCGTTACTGACAGACAAAGGGTCAAATACAACACAGTTTATTGCATTTCGGTTTAACCCGATCAGTGCCGAGAATATGTGAACACCACCCAACTGCAAGAGGTATGGATCCTCGTGAGCCACAGCAGTCGCGGGGGCTCATGCGGATCTATACCTCTTGATTAAACCACTTTGAATCCATGTTCCTGGGGCATCTAGGTTTTTTGGGGACTTGAACTAACGAAGACTGCAGAAACACAATGTGCGTCAGCTGGCACTAAATGGGTTAAAACACTTTTTTCACAACAGATACTGATAGAAATACAACGGACTACTTAAAAAAAAAAAAACCGCTACCACCGTCACTGTTCACAGGAACATCTATGCAACAGATGATTACGAAAAGCTACATACAGGTCTAGTTATGGTTCATTATGTTAGACACAGGAGAATCCAGTTCAGCACACGCCGTCTTGATATCAAGTAACTTAACTCATTCTACCCCAACACCAAAATCCTTAAATTTTGCCCCTGTCCTCTCAAGACTGCATTGCAGTGCAGCACAGATCGACATATAGTTCAAGGTGATGCCGAATAGCTGGCGCCGTAGCGCCAGCATCTGCATCACCCTAAACTATCATGTGATCCTACCGCTGTGGTGTCTGGGTAATGAGTTAACAATGACTCCGTTCCGTTCTATGAATACAAGGCTATCTGTAAGAGCAACAGCTAAAAATACATGGACGCGTTAACGGCTTCGCAGAATAAACAAGTGTGATTACGCGTGTGCGTTTGCTGCGTGACCAAACTGTTGATTAGTGTGTCAAAAGACAAACGAACACAAATAGTACTGAAATATGTCTTTTGATTTACGCGTAACGGTACTTTAAAAATCTTGGGAGAGATTTGTCACCAACATAAACACTCACTAACCTTTAGAAACTGTTCTCCTTGTACAAAGAAAACAGGTTGGACAGTTGAACCCCATCCTAATGACTGATTGGAAACTATCTTCTTCTGACCTAAGCCCTTGATCCACTTGCATACATTTACATTAGCCGTCTTCTAATTGAGCGGGGCCCCGCCCCCTCGTGCTCGCACGTGGCGATAACCACTCCAATTTCAATTCCAGAGTCAAGTGGGTAACATTTTCGGAGTCGTGTGACTGATGAGCGTTACATGAGAGTCGTGACAGCTAGATGAACAAGCACGGGTAGTGTCTTGGCGCTTGAAAAGAGTTGTCTGTTCAGCAAACCTAGCACTGGTACTGGTTGATACACCAAACGTGAAGGCTTTAACTCATTCTGCCCCAGACACACAACAGCAAGATAAAGATCGACCATGATAGTTCAAGGGTGATGCCAGAATAGCTTGGCGCCTATGGGCGCCAAGCTATTCTGGCATCACCCTTGAACTATCATGGTCGATCTGTGTCCTGCACTGCAACGCAGTCTTCAGAGGACGACTTTAAAATTTGGAGATTTCGGTCTTGGGGTAGAATGAGTTAAGGTTAGTCTCTAGGTACCTTGGCTCCAGACCTCAGTTGCATGAGTGACATAAAGTCCTGCACTAGCCAGTAAGCAAGGTGCTCCTTTGTAGCGAAGCACCTTGTTTAGTGGTTTGCGCAGGACTAAGCTCACTCGTGCAAGTGGCCCCAGGGCTCAGCTGCATGAGTGACCGCAAGTCCTGCGGAAGCCACTAAGAAAGGTGCTTCGCTATAGCGGAGCACCTTCATTAGTGGCTTGCGCAGGATTGCGCACGCATGCACATTGTAAATCAGATGTTGCCCTTGAGCTATCACGGTCGATCCAACACCCGCCGTTGGCGCTGGAGGGGAACTGTTCGTGCAATCATGGTCACTAGGAGCTGGACTGGCCAAGCAAATCGTGTTGTGCATGACAAGTGAAGATAGATTGTCACGGACAAGACAAGACTGTATTACGTGGTCTTTGCAAACGACGATCTTACTTTCCGACGCCTTCGCCTTCCCTCCCCCCCCCCCCCCGCCCCTCTCAATGGAGCTCCGGCCCCCCCCCCCCCTCCCACCCTCTTCTCTCTCTCAAATTTAATATTGATAACATTCAGCACCGACACACTACTAGCTGTGGATCAACTATGATAGTTTAAGGCTGATGTCAGAATAGCATGGCGCCTCTCTGAACCGTAATGTAGTCTTTAGGGGAACTGAGTCCTTAAAAGCCAATATGTTAACCCTGGACACTGGACGCAGACTGTGTTTAAGAAATCTTTGTCAGTTCAACGCCAACGATCACCACAGGCGTCAAAGGAACATACATCCTCATGGGTCCCCGCAACTGCGGGGACTCATGAGGATCTATACCTCTTGCACTTGGGTGGTGTTCGATTTTCGCCCACATTTGTGGGGGGGTTGGGGTGGTTTAAACACCCAGCACACACCATCTGGAAGTTTGTCATGCAAAAAGCACAACATGTTAGTTAGTTAGTTATTTGGGTTTAACGCCGAGCAGGCGACTAAGGCCATCTCACGGCGGAAAAAGCACAACATGATATAACATGATATGCCTGAACAATGTATTGTAAGTGCGTGCAAGCTGAGTCATTTGGTGTGTAATTGATACGTTGTTGTTTTATATTTATCAGGACAGTGCGCTGGCCAGTGACAAGCGACATTTGTAAAATCTCTGACTCACAATCGTAATTGCGGGAATATGTCAGGATCTTTATTTTGCGCACGCAGACAATGAGTGCAGTTAAACATTTGTCATGCCAATGAAGTCATCTACAACGTATGGTTTTCATTAAATACGCGCACGCACACACGCACGGACACACATACGTACACACACACACACACACATCATCATTATTATCATCATCATCATCGCCACCTTTTCCCCCACAGCACCCATAAATACCCTACTTCCACTCCAGCACGAACCCATCACTCCCCCCCCCCCTCCCCACACACCCAGAAAAAAAAATAAATAAATAAATATAAAAAATATAAAAAAAGTAAAAATTAAAAAATAAATAAATAGATAAATAAAAATAATACTCACTCGATCAATTACCAAACAAAGAAACAAAAGCTACATACATGGCACACTGGACTTTATATGTGCACCCGTACCCCTTAGTCAATATCTCACCTTTCCCGCTATACGTGCAGGTAACATCGGACACTTATGTGACCCCAGAAAGTCAATCTGTGACCTTCCCCTTGGACGCGCAGGTAACAGACGCTGGCCACCACCAGCTGGTAATGATGCGTGACTCATGCGATATACTCATTGTACACCAGACGACTCGTGCTGTATACACTCGAAAGCCTTATGCTATAGACATCATGTATACTACAAACGGCTCTTCGTGTGCAAGAGGCATAGATCCTCATAAGCCCCCGCGCTACGCGAGGGCTCATGAGGATCTATACCTCTTGCTGATGACCTTATTCAATCCTGCGAGGGTCCGATTTTTTTTTTTTTTCAATATCAATTTTGTTTCTCCTTCAGCGGCGTTCGTTGAATGGGCGATGGCTTGCGTACAACATACATTTGTAAAACTTCATGTATATAGAAATCAGTGTTGGCGGGCTTACCTTCCTTATGTGTGACATATACGTACTTTTAACGGTTTCATTGGGAAAAAGAAAGTCTTGGACAGCATCAAAACCAGCGCACAAATTTATTTTAAAACCCCCCCCAAAAAAAACAAAAAAACAAACAAACAAAAAAACACACAACAACAACAACAAAACCCAAGAAAAACAGGACGGCTGGGCCTTCACCGTGCGCAAAGCACTGTGGCCTGAGGACCTTTGCGCATTGGGATGACCACTGAAATGTTCCTTCTTCCGCATACATTCACCCACGGGCGTGGGATGATCGTTCATAACCGGTCACCTCGTGACACCGGTAGTAGTAAATTACACGGTGCTGTATACTGCTATGTCCGTGTGAAAGATGTGAGCAACTACGCTATTATAATCCATGCCTATGCATTCACGTTTTTACACCACTACGGGCGATTAAACAAAATTTATGATTTAAAAGGGGAAGGGTGTGTGTGTGTGTGTGGGGGGGGGGAGTGTGGGGGGGGGGGGGGTCTCATGCCCTCGTGAAGCGTGATCCTCCACCAGGACCGCCCCCCCCCCCCTTTTTATCAGTGTTTTTCCTCATAATACGTGAATGCCATTTTTTTCCGGATTCGTGATTTGTGAATAGCAAAATAAATTGTCGTGAATACGTCATAGTACCCCCCCCCCCCCCCCCGCTCTCATTTAGGGGTACAAATGGAAGAGGTGGGGAGTGGCAGTGGGGGTACGGGTGGAAGAGGTGGGGAGTGGCAGTGGGGATACAGGTGGATGAGGTGAGGAGTGGCAGTGAGGGTACGGGTGGAAGAGGTGGGGAGTGGCAGTGGGGATACAGGTGGAAGAGGTGGGGAGTGGCAGTGAGGGTACGGGTGGAAGAGGTGGGGAGTGGCAGTGGGGGTACAGGTGGAAGAGGTGAGGAGTGGCAGTGGGGGTACGGGTGGAAGAGGTGAGGAGTGGCAGTGGGGATACAGGTGGAAGAGGTGAGGAGTGGCAGTGGTGGTACAGGTGAAAGAGGTGAGGAGTGGCAGTGGGGGTACAGGTGGAAGAGGTGGGGAGTGGCAGTGGGGGTACGGGTGGAAGAGGTGAGGAGTGGCAGTGGGGGTACAGGTGGAAGAGGTGGGGAGTGGCAGTGGGGGTACAGGTAGAAGAGGTGGTGAGTGGGCAGTGGGGGTACGGGTGGAAGAGGTTGGGAGTGGCAGTGGGGGTACGGGTGGAAGAGGTGAGGAGTGGCAGTGGGGGTACGGGTGGAAGAGGTGGGGAGTGGCAGTGGGGGTACAGGTGGAAGAGGTGAGGAGTGGCAGTGGGGGTACAGGTGGAAGAGGTGGGGGGTAGCAGTGGGGGTACGGGTGGAAGAGGTGGGGAATGGCAGTGGGGGTACAGGTGGAAGAGGTGGGGAATGGCAGTGGGGGTACGGGTGGAAGAGGTGGGGTGTGGCAGTGGGAAATGTAACCTTGTGTACGTCTGTGTCTACACCGACACTTACCCAGGCGAGGGTGGTAGGTGCATGTACAAGCAGAGTCCCTGCTGGAGGCGTATCTGGCCTGACGCAAAGCCCACTGCGCGATTCTCCTGCTCTCCGCGATAATCCCGTTCCTGCCATGCGTGTCTTCCTCTTGCAGAGGCAGCAGCTCCCCGTCCCTGTCCGGACTGTCCGTGGAGGGCGTGTCCGTGGTGGAGAACACTGAGCTGGTCCACCCAGACGAGTCCCCGGAGTCGCTGCTCTGCCGCCGGTCCAGCACGGAGCTCTTCTGCTTGAAGTTCTCCACAAAGTGCTCGATTTCATCCTCGATCTTGCGGTGGACAAACTGAGGGTTGGGGTTGTGGTTGTGGTAGTGGTGATAGCGGGAGTCTTCCGAATCTGGGCTGGACAACATTGTGGTGAGCGTTGTTGCGAGCTCGCAGGATCAGTGTAGCAGGATCTTGCAGGATGCTCGTGATGTTCACGATTGTCAGTAGGTGGACTTGCTCAGTAAACACAGCCGATGCATGTTCGCAAACATTTTGGTCGCCTGTGGGTTCATTTTTGTCGAGGTGAATTTGATCTTGTACGACATTGCACTAGTCACTGGTCTATGAAATGTTGCTGTTTTCTGCGTTCATCAGTTGAGAACACCCTAGACCACCCAGCAGTACGATAGGACTGCGCGTGTGGCTGGTTCTGTCTCCTCTGGAAGTCAAATGACGTGTCTCTCCTACTACACAGGACAGTCAGCCGATTTTAATCTTGACATTTTAACTGGTTACTGGGTTTATCTGAGGTAAAGTACATGGCGTATGTTCATTTGAGTCCTGGATCTGACCAAGTCATGAACTTAGCTGATCCTGGGCTTGGCAGCATTTTGAAAGCTCCAAATTGCTAGGACTCGGAAGCGAGGAAGCCAAGTAATTGTTCATGACGAAAGTCTGAAATGGTACAATTTTTCAGCACGCATCGCACAAAATGATATCCACGGCCGTTCTGCGCATGCGTCATCTGCCAAATCTTCTTCATAAATACGCTGGTCTGTGATTTTGAACCTTAGGACGTCATCTGTAAGGTCCAAAATCATAGACCAGCACTCCAAAACTGGACATAGATGAGGGCGTGAAAATGTTTTTGGCGTCACCTGTGAAGCATCAAATACAGCCTCAAAAGCCACATCTACACACAGCACACCCTGCAGAACACGCAAGAAAAGGTGAAGCGAAAAGATAGGTCGTGTTATCACAAATTCTCTCATCCCATCATGTGTCATCTGTTGTTACAGGCATCCCAGTTGATTCTGCGCCACCTGTATTCATGACTGAGAAAACTTGCTTCAATCAAGTCACAACACTTCTGGGAACAACGCGCTGTACGACAGCGATCAGGTGCACGTCCTCCGAGCGTAACACAAAATCCCGCAACTTATTATACCGGCATTACTGAGCACATCTGCCTGTCTCCCACTGAAGGCTGCACTGGTCAGGTGCAGTGTTAGGTTTCCGTCAATGTCAATGATGCTTTTGTTCGTATAGCTACCAAAGTCGAAGCTGGCTTCTTGAACCGTTGACTCAAATATGTTTGGTCCGTGTCCAAAAGTGGAAGCTGGTCCGTCACTGAATCTATACTGACGAGCTAAAGAAATGTGACATTTTTGGAATTACTGAAACAATTTCCAAAAATGTCGCATTTTTTTTGCTCGACAATATACACTGTCGGAGTAATGTCATACAAATGTGTTAGATACGAGGTTTACCAGTGACACAGACGAAATCCAAAACGACGAAGCACTGGAGAATATAACAACACTACACTCTGACTAGCCGACCCCCCCCCCCCTCCCCCCACCAAAAAAAAAGAAAAACCGAAAAAAAAAAACGAAAAAAGAAATCCTAAAACAAACGGGTTTGCTTTATAATTATAGCGTGTCCGTTGATAGGTCCTCGTAGTATCAATGTGGCACAGCTGCGGTGCGCCTGAATTGGTCAGTGTTCACTCCACAGGCAATAGTTGTCCCTGTTCACCATAACCCGCCTGTCAGGGCCGTCCATCATGACTTCGGTGCCGTGACGGTATATCCCCAAACTAACCAACACTGCACAGAACCACACACACAGGTACTGACACAGCAACTTATTCGGCCCGACGCACGCCTTTCCCAAATTTTGGAAGCGTCGTCTAACCACTATGCACCTATTGCAAGAGATGGATCGACCATGATAATTCAAGGGTAGTGCCAGATTAGCTTGGCGCCGACAGGCGCCAAGCTAATCTGGCACTACCCTTGAATTATCATGGTCGATCCATCTCCTGCTGTAGTGCGTCAGGGCTGAATGGGTTAGATAACCAGGTTGCAGACGACATGTTTGAGAGTCTCTGATTTTGGACCTTACGGCTCTAGGTTTCTGTACAAATATATAGCTGCTATCCGCGCACAAATGTCAAACTTGGGTTCACCTATACCGAACGATGAAGTCGCCTTAATAAACACCACACAGCACCGAACACACCGTACACATAAAATAACCTGTATGCGCTAGGTTTGATTTCACACATTACAGCCATGTGTCTTCCCGGCGTACAGATGCAATTTTTTGTGTGTGTGAGTCATAAGTCATATCTACGTATCCTGAACGACGAAGAAAAGATTTAGCCGAGATGAACACCACGTGCATACCGATTGCTATAATACGAGAAATAAATAGCTTACAAGTTAGTGTGATGGTCTGTGATACAGGCCCTTACGGCCTTCGGCCATAAGGGCCTGTATCACGAACCATCACTCTCGTAATATTCTCTTGTGTCCTTACGTTATGCTGTGTTGAGTTTTCACAGACAGGTGTGATAGCCAACGGTTTCAGTTCTAGTCGCGAGAGACCCCGGTAAGGTCACTCACCCGCTGCCGTCCAACGTGCAAGAGACATAGATCTACATGAGCCCCAGCAGCATGGAGGGGCTGATGAGAATGTATACCTCTTGCTGACTGATAGGCCCCAGCTGTTTCTCCGAGCGAGCAGTTTGAATTCGTGTCGCGCGACCCAGGCAAAAACAATCAATATAGCTCGGCCGACATTTTTTTTGCGAGCGACAGCCATTTAAACCAAGCTGCTCCCAACCTCCGCTGGGGGGACACAGATCACGATGCAAGTTTGGCCAACAACTGTGTGGTAGTCTTATCTGGGATTTTGGACCTCAAGCTTCAAGCCGTAAGGTTCAAAGTCAAAGACAAACGCACATTTAAAATTCCAAATTCACGCGTCTTCATGCATCTGAATTCGAGACTTCACGTTCAGTCTACGGCTATCACCATGTTTGATTAACCCCCCTTGTGTGTGCAGCCACCGGTGCTATTTACAGAACCGGTGGCTGCATGTGCAAGGGGGTTAAAAGATGACTGTGCTGTAAGCATTACCGACCTACTTACATTTTATATTTTTGTAGGAGGCTTTCAATCATTTTTAGTTCATTACATAGCACTACATGGCTTAGAATACATCCTTCTTTACAAATACGTGCATGGCTCCTAATGAGTGAGTGAGTTAATTAGTTAGTGGAATTGAACGTGAGCAAACTGATAAGGCCATCTCATGGTGGGATACAAGTCTATCCAGCTACTCTAAAAGAAAGTTTAGCCCATTACATCCTGAGGCTGATTTTAAAAAAGAAAATGCTTATTGTCCTATGAAGGCTACATTACGGATCTGGTGATAGATCAACCGTTTTAGTTCACGGATGATGCCAGAATAGCTTGGCGCCTCAGGCGCCAAGTTATTTTGGCACCATCCTTGAACTATCATGGCCAAATTTATTTCAAACAATATCAGGATGAACAGAGTTCTTAACATACGCTCCGATAGCTCCTTGGGTGATAGAAGAAAAATCGCTCCGAGGAAAAAACATTGTGAGGCTGCATGCACTGCAGTCTTCGATCTTTATTTAAACGTGTAAGGCTAAAACTCATCAGGCGCAATGTGTGACACAGGCGTGAGTCAGCCCGAAGAACTTTTACGCAATGGGCTGTTCAATAGAGACCATGCATGATTACGGGGGAAAACCCACATCCTACCACATCCCACACACAATCCAGAATGCATGCGCTGTTCGATCACTGACCTCGGATGTACACCTGATTAATTAAGCACTGGATTGTTAAACCGAGAGCCCAATGACTCTATACACAGACACGGGAGCTAAGGTGGCGAAAGTTCGTGTGTTCGAACCCAGCTGCGGTCAAAAGTTTTACAGCCTCTTTTCGGTGCCAGGTCTTTGAAATCACCTTTATGGGGGACAAAAGACGTTAAGCCTGAAACATTTAGCTCAATTATTTCTATAAGCTGATAGACTGCATGCACTGTATACAATGTGGGCTGCTCTCTGACTTTGGACCTTACGAATCTAAGCCTTAAGGTGAAAACTCACAGACCAAAACAGACTTAGTACTAAGGGTCTTACTGCCGCTACCTAACACCTCCCTGCCGTAGGACACATATTTTGTTTCTAAAATTATGTTCACTCAACGACTAAAAGCTATAATAGTTCAAGAAACATGGATGCAAAGTGGTCTCAGCAAGAGGCATAGATCCTCATGAGCCCCCGCAGTCGCGGAGGCTCATGAGGATCTATGACTCTTGCCGTTGGATCTCTGTTTACTTTTATCGGCAGTGAACTGGTTAATTAAAGGTAATCAATGCTCATTGCCCTGACGGTGATACGCAAGCCGGCGCCTTCTACGAGCTCCCCACTTTCAAGTAACAAATCCTACTAAAAGTGCTTCATATGCATTTATTTCAAAAGGCCAGTGGAGCATCAAAAAAAAAAAAAAAAAAAAAAAAAAAAGGGCCGTAAGGTCCAAAATCACAGACCAGCACACATTTTACTGATGTCTGCTGCATTTCGTATCTAGTTGTTTGCACCAGTACTCCTAATATTGCGTATCATGATAATTGCACATAATTGAATAATTCTGCTAAGCTAGCACACATAAGCTCATAAAAGTTGACATTTTCTGTAAGTGCTAGCTGTGATAATTATTGATGCTCGCATAACCTTCAACACTAATCATCAGAAACGTCCCTGCATGCTAAATTGCAATGTTTGTATTACAAGGAATGTCTGACATAAAATTGTTACATTCAGGCAAAAAGATACATTACGGCAATTAGATATATTACGGCAATTAAATATGTTACGGCAAATATGCGTCACGGAAACGCCTGTTCGGAAGGATATAAAATAATAATTAATAATATGCAACAATTTTGAGTTTTTGTGGGTTTTTCGATGCAGAGAGCTTAGACATATCAACACATTCACTCATAGGACACTACAGGGAGAAACAACTGGGCCCGGATATTTCAAGGGCTGTGCTAGATTAGCTTAACTGGCGCCTGGAAAGGCGTCAAGCAAATTTTTGGCACAACGCTTAAACTAAATATTTCATGACAGATCCAGCTCACAGTCATAGATGCCTAAAGAGTAAAAACAGCCATTCAAATCTGTGAAGGAGAAAAATGCCTAATAAGCTTTAGAAAATTATGTCGTTTCTTGGGGTTAATCGACAGAACCAACACAATGTCTTCCGACTGCAAACTAAGGAAAAACTAACATGTCCCGCTTGATCCATTTCTATCTGCGACTACAAGAGGAAGAAGGTCACAGGGTGTTCGATGTACATCCAGCTAATGTACACATGTATGAATGACACGCAGGGAGCTATCTGCGCAGACACAAGACGTACTGATCATTGCGCAAGGGTAAAAAAAAAAAGCTCATGCAGCGCATCGTTGGCCGCATTGCTGATATTGATCTTCGGCTGTCCATCAGTTGCGAAGACCTAGCTCTGAGACCTTGACCTGGGACGTCCCAGGAAAGAATGTGAAACAATGTAGCACCGCTGCACTTGAGTACATATGTTTCGCAAAGATTTCTTCTTAAAACGCTTCACTGACAGGACATTGTGAATACTCAGTACCAAATAACTGAAAATTTTGTTTCTAAAATATTTGTTCATTCAACGACCAAACGCTATACCGCTATAATTGGTCTCAGCAAGAGGCATAGGTTCTCGTGAGCCCCCGCAGTCGGGAGGGGTGGGGGGAGGAGTGAAGATCTATGTCTCTCGCAGTTGGCTCGTGAGGATCGCTGCCTCTTGCAGGCTAATTTCCATGTCTACGTTTCTCATCCAAAACAGTTGTTGAGTGGTCTGTCTGTAACGGTTCAAGGAATAAAGCTAATGTCCACTGGCAGTGAAGGCAACGAGTACCAAATAAATGCAGGTCCACACATCTAGCTACAAGGCAGGCCAACAGTGGGTCCAGAGACAAGCCACTTCAGTCCCAGATTTGCTACAAGGCAATCCAAAAGAGGTTCACAGATCTAGCTACAAGGCAGGCCAACAGTGGTCCACAGATCTAGCTACAAGGCAGGCCAACAGTGGTCCACAGATCTAGCTACAAGGCAGGCCAACAGTGGGTCCAGAGACAAGCCACTCCAGTCCACAGATCTAGCTACAAGGCAGCCCAACAGTGGGTCCAGAGACAAGCCATTCCAGTCCACAGATCTCGCTACAAGGCAGCCCAACAGTGGGTTCAGAGACAAGCCACTCCAAGTCCCAGATCTGCTACAAGGCAATCCAACAGAGGTCCACAGATCTAGCTACAAGGCAGTTCAACTGTGGGTCCAGAGACAAGCCACACCAGGTCGACAGATCTAGCTACAAGGCAGGCCAACAGCGGGTCCAAAGACAAGCCACACCAGGTCCACAGATCTAGCTACAAGGCAGGCCAACAGTGGATCCAGAGAAAAGCCACTCCAGTCCACAGATCTAGCTACAAGGCAGTCCAACAGTGGTTCCAGAGACAAGCCACTCCAGTCCACAGATCTAGCTACACGGCAGCCCAACAGTGGGTCCAGAAACAAGCCACTCCAGTCCACAGATCTAGCTACAAGGCAGTCTAACAGTGGGTTCAGAGACAAGCCACTCCAGTCCACAGATCTAGCTACAAGACAGTCCAACTGTGGGTCCAGAAACAAGCCACTCCAGTCCACATATCTAGCTACAAGGCAGCCCAACAGTGGGTCCAGAAACAAGCCACTCCAGTCCACAGATCTAGCTACAAGGCAGCCCAACAGTGGGTTCAGAGACAAGCCACTCCAAGTCCCAGATCTGCTACAAGGCAATCCAACAGATGTCCACAGATCTAGCTACAAGGCAGGCCAACAGAGGCTCCGTGCAAGCCGCTCCAGTCCACAGGTCTAGCTACAAAGCAGTA
The DNA here is from genome assembly GCA_036245525.1 of Semisulcospira habei. NCBI lineage: Eukaryota > Metazoa > Mollusca > Gastropoda > Semisulcospiridae > Semisulcospira > Semisulcospira habei. Next base: position 28,845,470 of record BTPG01000007.1, on the reverse strand, counting down.
CAACAGAGGCTCCAGAGGCAAGCCACACCAGGTCCACAGATCTGGCTACAAGGCAGTACAACAGAGGCTCCAGAGGCAAGCCACACCAGGTCCACAGATCTGGCTGCAAGGCAGCCCAACAGTGGGTCCAGAGACAAGCCACTCCAGTCCACAGATCTAGCTACAAGGCAGTCCAACAGTGGGTCCAGAGACAAGACACTCCAGTCCACAGATCTAGCTACAAGGCAGCCCAACAGTGGGTCCAGAAACAAGCCACTCCAGTCCACAGATCTAGCTACAAGGCACTCTAACAGTGGGTTCAGAGACAAGCCACTCCAGTCCACAGATCTAGCTACAAGGCAGTCCAACAGTGGGTCCAGAAACAAGCCACTCCAGTCCACAGATCTAGCTACAAGGCAGCCCAACAATGGGTCCAGAAACAAGCCACTCCAGTCCACAGATCTAGCTACAAGGCAGCCCAACAGTGGGTTCAGAGACAAGCCACTCCAAGTCACAGATCTGCTACAAATCAATCCAACAGATGTCCACAGATCTAGCTACAAGGCAGGCCAACAGAGGCTCCGTGCAAGCCGCTCCAGTCCACAGATCTAGCTACAAAGCAGTACAACAGAGGCTCCAGAGGCAAGCCACACCAGGTCCACAGATCTGGCTACAAGGCAGTACAACAGAGGCTCCAGAGGCAAGCCACACCAGGTCCACAGATCTGGCTACAAGGCAGTCCAACAGTGGGTCCAGAGACAAGCCACTCCAAGTCCCTGATCTGCTACAAGGCAATCCAACAGAGGGTCCGTGCTAGCCACCCTAGGTCTACAGATCTGGCTACAAGGCAGTTCAACTAAGGCTCCGTAGGCAAGCCACTCCAAGTCCACAGATCTGGCTACAAGGCAGTTCGACAGAGGCTCCAGAGGCAAGCCACTCCGTCCACAGATATGGCTACAAGACAGGTTTTCTGGTATTTTGCAAAAACTACACTTCAATTTTCTGACGAAGAATGCATGCATCACATGAACAGTTGTGTGTGTTTGTCGGGAATATGTGATGTATTGTGACTTGAACTAACAAATAAATCAATAAAGAAAGAATTGTGTTAATTTTATAATTTTAAATCGTGTTTTTACAATCCCGCTCGAAAGAATGTAGACCGACAGACTCTCCCGCAGCTAAAGCGTGTGATTAATTTTACCACGGCACACTCCTGAACGCTCATGTTTCTGTTTCACTTCAATTCATTTCAACGTCAACCTCCTCGACAAAGGTTTTGCGGGCTTCAGCACACCGATATAACACGATTGTTAACCTACTAGACCTATTTTCAGCACCCACGTCTTCGAAACGTGTGTCAGTCTTCAAAGCGATCGATCGAGATCACCTGTAAACAAAAGGACTGAGAGTTTCTAGCTTTCCGGTTGTTGCTTTCAGGTATAATTTAATTGTAAAACTAAAAGGTTCAAGTAGAATTATTGCCTTAAACCCCGTTTTGGTTTCCTTTTTGATTAGTATTGCTCACTCACCTCGGCATCAGACTACAAATTCTACGAGCGACATCTATTTTTGTGACGAACGTTTTTCGGTCATGTTTTCCGGATATGACGTCACTGCCGATTTTTAAAGAGAGCGCGTCCCATGTGTAAACAGCGTTGTCGAGTGATCTGCGAAAGGTTTGCAAATCTTTTAGGTATTTTGATTTTTTTAGTGTCAGTCTCTATCGAGCGAATGCTTCTGTTTTTCTCAAAAACCGTAGTCGCCCTCTTCCCACTATGATAGGTTTATAAACGTTTCTCACAGTGATACTTCACGATGGCGAGCTCTTTGTCGTTCGTGAGCGTATAATAAACTGCCGACAAGGTTTGAAGACAAAATATCACTTCAAAATTATGAAAACTGATCAAAAGGCGAGTTATTGTCGCTCAGCGAATGTAGACTGACGGAAGTGGACGGATCGCCAGTAAAGTGGGACATGCCAAAACAAATACCAGAAAACCTGCCACAAGGCAGTTCGACAGAGGTTCCGTGAAAGCCACTCTAGGTCCACAGATCTGGCTACAAGGTGGTCCAACAGACTTACAGAGGGTCCAGTTTTAAGCCACAACAGGTCCACAGATCTGGCTACAAGACAGTCCAACTCTAAGTCGACAGATCAGCCACACTAGGTCCGGCAGATGATCCGTGCAAGCCACTCCAGGTCCACAGATCTGGCTACAATGCAATACCAACAGACGACCGCGACTGGTATGAGGATAACCAGAGCCCAACAGATTCTGTTACTTGTTCGTGTCACTATTACACCTCAGTTAACCCATTTACCCCCAAGGCCGTCTTTCTCAAATTTCGGAAGTGTCACCTATCGACTATGTACCAGTTGTAGGAGGTGAATCGACCGTGATAACTCAAGGATATTACCAGATTAGTTTGGCGCCGTTAGGCGCCACGCTAATCTGGCACTACCCGTGAATTATCACGGCTGGTTCGATCCATCTCCTGCTGTAGTCAGTAATGGTTTGAAGAAAAGTGGCGGAGCCGCGCTTTTAGTTTCTTTCTCCAACTTTATTCCTTTAGCCTACTCGCAGATTGATTTTGCAACATCCTCACATCTGACCAATCACTTCTTGCTTTACGAAAATGACACAGTAATGCATAAGTCCCCCCCCCCCCCCCCCCCCAAATCCATCCATTCAATACACCAGACAGCGCTTAATTGAAGCCTCGTCGTGAGAAAGTTGTCTTGGCTTGCACCAGCATTACGCTCATACAACCAATTGCGACGTAGCCAAAACTGCAGCTATCCAGAAAACGTTAAAAACATTCAACGTTTAGGGCTAAACGCCTTTTGTCCACCAATAATGTGATTTCAAAGACGGCGCACCGAATAAGGTCTGAACAAAGTTTGACCCCAGCGAAACGGCGACCTTTCGGACGAGAGTCGAACGCGCTACCACCGAGCCATCCAGCGCCCCTGCAACAATCCCGGCTGCATATGACCTCAGACGACCTATAAGTTGCACCCGAAACAACCACAGTTGTAACAGTATGTGTGAGACAGTCTTCGCTTTTTCGTAGCACTATGCTCATGCAACCAATCAAAACGCAGTCGAGATTGCAGCTGCAGATACCCCGGCTCTACATGACCTAATGCTCCACCCGAAATGACCTGGAAACATGTAATCGTATGCGAGCACGACATCCGTTGCTGCATATCTGATTAATTCGCTGGTAGACCTCCATCGATCGACTTCTTTCAGTTCCAGCTGGCTAATACCTCACAATACACAGTCGTCAGCTAAGCATTATGGAAAAGTCAGTCTATGGTATATCAGCGGCTCAATTGTATATACTCAAGGGCAGTGCCCGATTAGCTTGGCGCCTCAGGCGCCAAGCTAATCGGGCACAGCCCTTGAGATATCACGCTAGAACCACATCCAGACATTGGACCCGGAAAAGGATAAATCGATCGATCAACGGAGCCTATTACAGAGTCTAAAACTTCTCCGTCTCCCGGGACGTCCTGAATCAGTGAATGCAAAGGCAGGCAAATAAAGTTCTCTTTGACCGCTCTATTAAGGCACCACGCTTCAGCTGTCACGTCGCTCAAGCCACATCCACCCACTGGAACCAGAAGATGATTTAAACATCGATTGACGGAACCTTTTATAGCATCGAAAAATTGTCCTTCTTTTATGCAATCTCCCAGGTCGTCATAAGGCCAAAACAGACAGGCGAAAACAGACCTCAGGCGCCAATCTAATACGGCACCACCCTTGAGCGATCACGGCCAAGCCACAACCAGAGACTGAAACCGGGAAGACGATATAAATATCGGTCGAGAAAGCGTATTATAGCTTCAAAACGTTCTGTCTTTTGGGACGTCCTGAATGCGAACAGACCAACGCAGATCCAAGGCGCCAACGTAATCAAGCACCACCTTTAAGCTACCACACTCGGGCAACATTCAGACACTGAACCAAGAAGTTCTAAATATCTATCGATAAAGGTATGCTAGAATCAAAACGTTTTGTCTTTTGCACAGCCTCGCGGGAAATTCTGGGTGCAAACAGGCCAAAACAGATTTCAGGCGCAAGCTTTTCAGTGGGCTCTGATTCGAAGGGTGAATTACAAACGTCTAAAATTTCACCGTCCTTAACCCCTTAAGTGCCGAGAAAACGCAAACACTACCCAACTGCAAGAGGTATAGATCTTCATAAGCCCCCGCATTTGCGGGGGCTCGTGATGATCTATGCCCCTTGCTGATAGTACTTTGAATCCATGTTCCTGGGACATCTAAGTTTTTTTAAAGTCTGGAATTAAAGAAGATTGTTGAAACAAAGTCTGCGTCAGCTGGCACTGAATGAGTTAACACACACGGGATCTTATGGATGTACACGGACTAAAACAGCCCTCAGGCGCTAAGCGTTATTTCAGCACCATCTTTGAGCTATCACCCTCGAGCCGCAACCAGACACTGGACCCAGAAGACCACCAAATCAATCGACTGACAGAGCGTACTGTAAGCATCTAACAATTTTCTGTCTCCGTCTCAAGGGACGTCCCGGATGCAAACTGGCCCAAACAGATCCCAAGAACCACTCTTTTTAGCACCACACTTGAGCTATTACACTCAAGCCGCATTCAGACACTGGACCCGGACGTCGATCGGTCAATTGATTATTGCATCAAAAATGTCTTCGTCTTCAGCACATTCTCACTAGACGACCTGAACGCAAACAAGCCAAAACAGACCTCAGGCGCCGTGGGACACAGATAATAAATAATAATACCGGTTATTATTTAGGTGCGTTAGCCAATTCTGCGAATCGGCTCAAAGCGCCGCGAATTAAACCCAACACGCACGCTCACGTGAAACACACGCATTCACACCGAAGACAAACACAGTACAAGACAGACACAGTACATTCACGTGGTGCGAAGGGTCAGCTCAGCTACTGAGGTTTCGGAAAATTTGATCACTTGTATTTGAAATTTATCAAGTGGCCTGAAACAGGTACCGGCATCTTCGTACACAGAACTCCCACTGGAGCAGAAAAACGTCTTCATTTTCTGGTCATTTAAAATTCACCCTATTCTTCTGTTTGCAGCAGAGCACATAAAACAGCGGGAGATATGCCGACCATGAAAACTGAATAGAAGCACAGCAGAACACGTTTTGAGCGACCATCCTTATGAGAGATCACCTGTAATCATTTAGGTAGCGGTAGTCACTTAAATGATGCTTACAAACTGAATAGGTGAGGCTAGCGCTGGTAGAACTAGAAATGGTTGCCAAATCAATGGGTTATCAACCTTGCTGTTGTTTATCTGCGTATTTTTTGTGGGCTGGCGACTGCGTGCCTGATAGGAAGTGGATTTTCTGCCCAGCGCTGAGCAATTCCCCTCGTGCGTACTTAAATGACGGTCTTTAACCCTTTTAGCCCCGGGACCCTGCAGCTGGAGATGGATTGATCATGATAATTCAAGGGTAGTGCCAGATGAGCTTGGCGCCTGAAGGCGCCAATCTCATCCGGCACTACCCTTGAATTATCATGATCAATCCATCTCCCACAACTGGTACAGAGTCGTTAGGCAAGACCTCCAATATATGAGAAATGGGACCTTGGAGTTAAGAGAATTATTGGCAGCTGATACTTTTTGCCCCTCGAGACTTCTCTTGCAGTTGGATCGCGTTCATTTTTTTCTCGGCAGTTAAGGGGTTATATCATCTCCTGGGACATTGCAGCTATCCTAATTTGACCGTAATGTTTGTCTGGGAGGGAAACAGCTGAATTTCGCTAATTATCGCCAACGGTGCCAAAAGGCGAGCCTCCCTTGTGAACGCAACATATACAAAAACCTGTTTAGCTTTGAAGATCACCGCAATTAACGACTGTGTCCTCAAGGACTTCCAAAGTGCAAATGGGCATGTGATTTATAATAAGCAGAAAATTCAGCATTTTTCGACAGAGTGAGAGAGTGTATGGGATAAATTTCGCTACTGAGACTCGCACGATAGCCAAAAGGTGGACCTTGATATATCTTGTGAGAATTTACAAGTCTGTCTTGATTTCAACATGGTTGGAATTTACGAGTGATTCTTCAAGGCCGCCAGAAATACAAGATAGCTGCTAATGTTTAATAAGGAGTGGACATCGGCTCCTGTCTCCAGATATCTGAGAAACTGATATAGTACCAGACCGATGGAATGGAATTCACTATGAATTACGTCCGTAACCCGTTCAGTGTCGAGAGAATTTAAACACCACCCAACTGCAAGAGGCATAGATCCTCATGTCTCTTGCTGACACCTATCTGCTTTGTTGTTGTTGTTGTCTTGAATAAATGAAGATTGCAGAAACACAGTCTGCGTCCGCTGGCACTAAAAGGGTTAAGGAAGTTAAGCAAGTTCTGAAAAATGTTCAGAACGTCCCTGAAGACATTTCTTGTTAATTTGGCCATTTCGTTAATCTCTGGAGACAGCGACAGCTTGTTATTTTGTCCTCGCCAGAAACTATAGGTTTATATTATAACCATCTGGCGAGGACAAATAAGCCAATACTGCCTCCAGAGGGGAACACATGGCTACGTTTTCTGATGAAAATTCACTACTTCTTCTCAGCGGCGTAGGATGATTTTCGGAGGCGGTACGGCGTAGCTTCATGCAAAAGCAATCGAGAAAAGGGAGGGACGGAGAGGAAGCTCTCAATATGCCTAGAGCCGTAAGGTCTAAAATCACAGATCAATAAATACATTTGAATCACTACACGTGACAACACTGACGATATTATTGCAATGCCTCGCAGATCACGTCGCTAGCCACACTCCACACAGTGATTTTCGTCTTCTCTCTCGCCGTCAAAACGAAGGCACGAAGGATTACGTCATAGTCGACGTCATAATCGAAGCACGGTATGTGGCCATTCGTTGATAATTCAAGGATTTGCTTGATACCTGAGCCATGAAGATGAGATCCATGGAAATGTATTCTCGAGTTCACTCGTCAATAAAAATTGATATATGCACGACACAAGCAAGATATTTTTCACACCACGAAATCACAGCACTGGCGAAAGTCAACGAAAAATATTAAAAAAACACCTCGAAATCGCCCGTGTGCTGGTCTGTGATTTTGGACCTTAATGCCATAGCCCGTAAGGTTCAAAATCACAGACAAGCACATACGTGATGACTGCATTCATACCGCATAACGGACATCAAACGGCATCCGCAAAAAGCCACAACCGATGTCATTCAGATATCATCCACGCCGCCGATATATTACGTCATAGGCAAACACAATGACGGCATCCATACCGCACTGTGGGTATATGTAATTGGCATCCGCGTTTAGCCGTGGCCTGATGTCATCTAGACATCCTCGACGCAGTCACTATAACACTATGTGCAAAGTATTCAACAAAATTCAAACAGAATTTCTCCGTCATAGATCCTGTCACTGGAAATTCCAAACCGCGCACAGACTCATTCACAAAACGTACATCGCACACGTACGTGCCTCCACCGAGTCCCAATCAACGCACGTAGCTCCCAATGTATTCTAATTTCATTTCATTATTCCACAGACTGTTAGCTGCTGTCCTAGGCGGACAATGCAACTTGGTCTGTCTCCTGCTGGCACGTACATAGCGACATCGTTTTGTGTAAACAGTGTACAGCGTCAAAACACTACACCCTCCCTGTAACAGGGCCACCCTGCATAACACTGACTCAGAAAGCTTTGTCAGTCTCTCAGACTGACACAGCTGTCTGTAACATGTGCTGATTCTTATGAGCCCACGCAGCAGGGTGGCTTTTTCAAGTGAAGTGTATTCGCTAGAGGCGTAGATTCTCATGAGCCAACACAGCGGGATCGTTCGTTTTCAAGCGTTGCACTTAAGAGGCATGTTTTTTTCTTGTAAATCTGTGTCTTTTCCCAGATCCTCTATGCTCAAGATAGTCACGCAAACCCTTTTTATGCAAAAAGCATGGATTCTCATGAGCCCCTGCATGCGCAGGGGCTCATGAGAATCTATGCCTCGTTCTTAAGGATCGGTTCAATTTATACCTCTTCCGCCTCTACTGTCCGGTACCATCTCACAGCACCCTTCGCACTGCATCGGATGCCACAGCGCGACTGAACAACTGATATCGATATGCCAGTAACACAGACTGAGGGGAAGCATGGGGTTTGCGCCTGTGATCGGGCTGGACCAGTCTCCCGGCAGGGACACACACTCGCAGAGTCTACACGCAGCGACAAGTTTAGTTCCAGTTTATTTCCAGTCGTTGGCTGGCCTCACCAGAAAGGTCTCATCTGAAGTTTTAAGCAATATTTAAAATTTCTTGCAGAGTCGAAACACAAATCCTAAAGAAATAACTTGTTGGCGCTGATATATTCTAGATAAGGTAGGTAACGGTACTACCAAGGCCGCAGATAACTGTGCAGATCATACAAAGCCAGATGGCCTCTCATTGATTACACCGAGGTCACAGATGGGAGCGCTGTCTCTGCAAACAACAGGTCGGATTCTAACACAGACAAAACCAAGAGATAAGAGTCTGAAGGTTTGATTTTAACTGACGAATGGTAAATTTGCTTCTCTGGTTAGTTCGGGGTTTAACACATTCTGTTCTAGGACCGAAATCCGCAAATTTTGAAGTTGCCCCCTGAAGACTGTCTGGAAACAGATCGTGCGTGAGAGTTCAAGGGTTGTGCCAGAATAGCTTGGAGCCTATGGGCGCCAAATTATTCTGGCACAACCCTTGAACTATCACGCTCGATCCATGTCTTGCCGTGGTGTGTCGGAGTTGAATGAGTTAACGTCCATGGCGCCGGACGGGGTGAAGGGGCCAGGAACCCAGTCAAGAATAGAACAAACCCTTTACAGATGCCACAAAACATACATTGTGTGTCCCAAATGCGGGATACGCATAAGCATATTTAGACATATTATAGGTATTGCGTCATCCACATGTACAGTAGAAACACTTTGAGCAACCACCTTTTTCTTTTTTAAGGAAAAAAAATGGTTATAAAAGACCTGTTCTCTCAAGAGATGTTTTGAAGGGGAAACATATGTCACCTATCATTAAAAGACCATCACTTGGGGGGCTACAGCCGCTTACATGATGTTCTTTCATGATAGGGCATTTTCATAACGGTATGCGCTCAAAACAGTTTGTGCTGTAGTACGTTGAACATGTCACCTGCCGTTAACTCATTCTACCCCAACACCGAAATCCCCAAATTTTGCCGTTGTCCTCTGAAGACTGCACTCTAGTGCAGGACACAGATCGACCATGATAGTTCAAGGGTGATGCCAGAATAGCTTGGCGCCCACAGGCGCCAAGCTATTCTGGCATCACCCTTGAACTATCATGGTCGATCCTTATCTTGCTGTGGTGTGTCTGGGGTAGAATGAGTTAAAGACCATCATTTAGGTGGCTGTGTAGAGCCAATTAAATGATGGTCTTTAACCTTTTTCATACTGATACACCCATTGCTTGAAATAAAACTGACTGATAGTTCAAGGATGGTGCCAGAATAGCTTGGCTCCTGAGGCACCAAGCTACTCTGGCACCACCCGTGTACTAAAACAGTCGATCTATCTCCTAATCTGTAATGTACCCTTCATAAGACAATAAGCAAATGTTATAAAATCAGCCTCAGGATGTAATGGGTTAATGACATGGGATTTCTTATAAGGTTTCTGCTACTGAGGTAGTAGTTTAATTCTGGCTTCTTTTAAAACTGACTACCCTACCGGTAAATATTTTAAAAATTAATGCGTAGGAATTTTTTCCAACCACATGGCAGCACCTCACAGCTAGACTATTCTAGCGTTGGCGTTTGGCTACCGTTGAGTCGCTGTCGGTCGGCGATGGAGATAGGCCTGACTGGCGCCACCAACGGCGCTTGCAGAGGAAATCAATTCGATTCCGGCGGCACCGGTCTACATATATCTCTACTGAAGCCACCCAGCAACTAGCAAACACTGCCGCCAAAAAGTGTCGGCTGTACTCTACAGTACTGTATTGTCCATGATTCTGTACAGTGATCGCGCCCGATAAATTACCACACTGAGCCCTAGGGTAGCAACTGAAAGTTGTTCCCTAACGACTACAGATTCAGATGGTTCGACCACGGTACTTCGAGGGTGGTGCCAGAATAGCTTGGCGCCTGATGGCGCCAAGCTATTCTGGCACCACTCTTGAACTATCACGGCCATTCCATACTGTAGTGTTTCGGGGCTGAATGAATTATGAACACGAAAGCCGTGAGGTCCGATATTACAGAACAGCGACACAATTTTGTAACACCTTCGGCAAGCGAAAAACGAGGTGCCGGCTCTTTGTACACTCATTACTGACGGCCATAAAACGGAATTTGCCTGCATAGATGTATTGTACAAGTTTATCGATGTGTGTTCGTATGTCTTTTGGACCATAACCCTTTCATTGCCATGAAAAATTGAATGCGATCAAACTAAAACAGATCCTCAAGTGAACCTCCGCGACTGCTCGGGCTCATGAGGTCTATGTCCCTTGCATATATCCATGTTCCTTGGCAGGCTTTAGGTTTTAGTCACGGAATGATGGCCGACTTCGGCCCGATAGCATTTTGCCAACGAGATACCGGCACACATTGTTATAATGTAGGTCTGGTGGAGCCCAAGTATAGGTTCAAAGTGTAATGTGCCCCTGGTAAACTAAAACTGCCCTCAATGTTGGCTCGCATTACTATTTACTAAATACATAGTAAAGCATACATCTTCTTTCTGTCAACTGAATACACTTCTTAACACTCAGCACAGGTCTATCATCTCAGTCATTAATTCAACTTTCACACGTGAAATCCCTTACTTTACTCTCAGCAAATCACATTGCTTTTCACTAGCTTTGACCTTGCGTGCACCTTGAGCTACTGTCTGCATCCAGGTCCCCAGACAGACTGGTCAGTTCTGTCCCTTGTCTGGCGTGTCGTCTGGTACAAATGTACACCCATTTTTCAGTCTACCAACTCCAACTGAACGCCTAGGAGACCTTCGCCTCTCGAGGAACTAAATGCAGTTGAAACACGAGTCCAAGCATCGATTCTCATGAGCCTCTGCAATCTGTCGTCCGGTACATTCATTCGGCCTAACTAAACCTGAAGACTATCATGGCTAGAGGAAACAAACGCGGGTGAGGCGAATCTGCGTCTGCAAAAGGCATAGATCCTCATGATCCTCAGCATTGCGGGGGCTCATGAGGATATGCCTCTTGCAGATTGTGAGATTCTACTGATGACGACCCTTCATCTTCATCACTGTACTCAAGTTTCTGGACAGTGTCCCACGACCCTCTGGTGAAGAAATATAGACACAAACGAGACAAGCACTTGAACTACCAGACATGTCTACTCTGTGAGGACAACGACAGAAAGTCCATTTTTGTAGAATGAAAATCTTGCCAAAAATGAACTGCCTTTTGTCAAGACAACAGACATTTATTCCTTTTTTGTACAATTAAAAAATCTTGCTTTTAACCAAAAATGGACTGTGTTTTGTCTTCGTGTCAAATTCCACCTTCAATGAAGCCCTGAAATGTACTGTCCTTTGACTTCAATGAAACCTCGAAGTCTAAGGAGCTTACGTGTCCAACAGATGGGCAGAACTCATGAGGACCTATGTCGTACTGAGATGGGGTGAGGTTCACTGCGGAAACACTGGCACGGTCTGGCACTAATCCGTTCTCCAGAAGGAAGCTAATTCCTCCGTGGGCAGAAGCAATCGAGTTTACAGTTTTCCCTACTGGCGCACAACGTGGGTCAACTTGTTTGTCTTCGGCTGTTCAGGAGACAGAAAATTAAAAGACGGACGGCAAGAAAGGTCCACGCAAACCGACTAAACTCACAAACCAGACACATACACAATCAGTCCCAGTAAGCAAATGTTCTCGGGCCGACGTCGGCCACAGTGGGCCCGCGCACAGCCGTGCGCGGGCCCACTGCGGCCGATGTCGGCCCGAGGACATTTGCTTAGCTTACTGGGGTGTGACTGCAGACGAAACAACATGAAGTTCTACGCAAGCTGATTAATAATAATAAACACCAACGAAAGGAGATCTAGGCAAGTTGATTGATAAGATAAGATTGATTGATTGATTGTACATTGCTTAACGTCCCGACAGCAACAAGGCTTTCTCAGGACGTGCCTGCACTGCTTGTGAAAAAAAAAAAAAAAAAAAAAAAAAAACTAAACAGAAAATTGAATGTATGTCGCCAGCCGGTCAAATACGTTAAATAAACCTACAACATGGGGCCTAAATAAAGCTAAGACCATTTAGCAACACACATCCAATATCAAGAGCTACAGGCAGTGCAGACAGTAGGGAGAGTTTTAAAAAGGCAAATACAGGTGAATGGACAAAGGGTAGACAGAAACACATGCCCCAGAATAGAGAGAAAAACCCACCCTGTGGGGCTGATCAGGGTGACCCTGGGAACTAAAAAATACCTAACCCCACCCAAGTCCCCCAAGGCAGACCCGGGTGGGGTTGATAAGATAAGAATAAACACGAACGAAAGGAAGAAAGACGCTTAGAAAGGACATGTACAACACAGTTTATTAAATTAAATTTTTAGGTTAAACTTTTGAAACAAACATGTATACAGACTAAACCCAAACAACTAACTAGAAATGCAATGAGCTACTTGTAGTTTTGAAGCAATTTAGCAGGAGATGCAAGAAATACAATGGGCTACTTAATCTTTTGAAGCATGACATGCAAGAAATACAATGGGCTACTTAACTTTTGAAGCATGACATGCAAGAAATACAATGGGCTACTTAACTTTTGAAGCAACCGACGCAAGCATCACTTGCCTCAAAAAGATACGCAGCCAGTTGTATGTCTCTTGTATTTTGAAAAAAAGAGTTTGAATCCGAAACTTAAAATGCTTTCTTTCTTTCTTTATTAATTAATTAATTAATTTTTTGTTGCAATTAATACGCTTGCAGTTACCTATTGGTCTAGATCTTAACTCATTCAGCCCCGACACACCACAGCAAGATATGGCTCGACCAAACTATTCTGGCACCACCCTTGAACTATGCATGGTCGATCTTTCTCCTGAATTATAACGCAGTCCTCAGAGGACAACTCCAAAATGTGGGCATTGCGTACCTGGGACACAATGAGTTAAAAAAAGAAACCCCACAAAACTCGGCGTGTCATTTGAAATTGAACACACGGAGAAGGCGTGGTAGGTGGACGCTATGCATAAACCTCTAAATGATGACTGCAGCGTCCGACCTGTCAGACAAAAGTCTGGGATCAGCTCTATTTTTAGCTGATGAGGTAAAATGTTCCGGCACCGGCCGGTATCGACCGTAAATGAATTAAGCAGTGCTTCCTCGCGCCGCTTTCCGATTGGCTAGCTGCGACCTCGTGGGAATAATGTAACGTTTGATGTTTGCATGACGGCCAGTCAAGCGTCCTCTATAATATCAAATTAGGATGAGTGATGAGTTTTCATGACTGGCAATTGCAGAGTTTACAACTGAGGAGCCGGAGATCCGTGATTTTGGACGTTACGGCCTAGAGCCGGAAAGTTCACAATTACAGAATAGGTAGCACACAACTTTGAAAATGGAGCCGGTAGAGATCCTCAAGAGCCACCACAACAGTGCGTGTCTATGCCTCTTGTTGAGACCAATTTGTATCCATGATTCTTGAACGGTTTTGGATTTTTGGTCGTTGAATGAACAAATATTTCAGAAACAAATACATTTTAACAAAATACTTACAGTGGCAGGCGGGAAGGGGTTAATCTACTGCATCTTGCGGATTGCTGACGAACGCGCAAAGAGTGATCAAAGATGTAAAAGTGCATTTCCCTGATAAGTCCAATGTTATTACATAGAGACTAGGGAGTCTGTTCCCAAACGCTTGTTGTTTGGGGGGGGGGGGGGGGGGGGGTCTGTTCCCAAAAGCCAAATTCAGCATGGATTCACGAGGATCTATCACGTCTTCCGGACTGTTTACTCTAAAAGAGTGAACCAGGGAGTAATAGTTCATCGGGTCGATGTCGGTCTTCGCTGGCCCGCGCACGGCCGTGCGCGGGCCAGCGAAGGCCCCACGTCGACCCGAGGCTTACTTGCACACTGGGCAAACTTGCCGTCCCGATGGAATCAGTGGCATGGTATAATCTGCCACCAGAGCGCTGCAAATTGTAAAACGAAAGAGTTGGTCAACACGACAGCGTTATTGATTAAGCCCAATCCAGCCCACAAGGAACACTACGCAGCTCCTGAGCCTGAGGAGGACACATATAAAAAGCGCGAGAGGCTTAGCAAGAGACAAGCAAGATGCTTAGATCATCATGAGCCTCTCACACCCTGCGGGGGGCCGTGCCGCGAGGATCTACGTCTCTTGTAGGTGAGATTGGCGGGGGTACCATTATGATCTACCATAAGCCTATCAAACAATACAGACCACAGAGTGATGAATCTATTGAATACGGCTCGTATTTTTTCTGTCATGTACAAACATTTATGGTGCAATATGGCAGGGTTTTTTTGTTTTTCAGGCGTAGTGCACAAATGTCCACAGACACGTTAGCAAAGTTACGTGAACGCAGCATGGGCTTTCAACTTCTCAGTTGCGGGTTGCTGACGAACGCGCAAGGAGTGATCAAAGATGTAAAATGCATTTCATTTCCCTGATAAGTAACGGTGAATGCACATTTGAGCACAGCCTTTACAACAAAATCACTCTTAAAGCATTCTACTCTGCCCCCCCCCCCCCCCAATCTTCGCCGCCCCCCACCCTCACCCCGCTTCGTCTTCTGAATGTATCATAAAGCATCACACTTTCGTGAGCGATGCGTCTTCGTGTTTATTTGTTGCAATGGCACATGATGACCCAGGTATGTCCATCTAATTCATAAAATCCGGATGTGTGGTGACATTGTTACATTAAAATCACCAGAACCGGCTTTACAATCCCTACTTCAGACAGCACGTAACACCCCTCGTGAAATATGCATGATGGAGGTTATAGGGTGCAGGGGCATGAGAGGTCAGCGAATGAGACATCATACCAGAGCTACATTGGCGGGTTTACTTCCCACACATTTTCAGTCTTCAGATAAACATCAACTAATGGTTTCATGAATTAACCCATAAACGCCTGACCTGCTACGACAGGGTGTGGATCGAACATGATAGTTCAAGGATGTTGTCGGAATACACACCTTCAAGACAGCTTCGTTCCTCAGCAGACATAAACTATTACGCTTTCCGACTGTGAGAACTGTCTTTTGGCGAGAGGTCTTTCTCGTACCAAGGACCATTTCTTTGGAATAAACTCCCACAGTCCCTCAGATATGTTGAATCGGCCAATAGTTTCCGGCAGTCTTTAAAGACGCATTTATTCCTTTAAACGTGCATTCTTATAATTCTTTTTGTCAACATTTCGTTGTCGGTGAGGGCTGTCAGGTGTATCCGTTGCTGGTTTTATGGTATACGCGTGTCTTTTTGTGTGTGAGCATTTATTGTTGGTGTGTTCTTTTTGTTATTCTTATTTTTCTTGTATATCTTGTTGCGTGAGTGTGTATGTAAGGGACTATTATATGTGTTGTAGGATGCAAGGTGTATGTATCTTAGTATGTCATTTGTACGGCGCCTAGAGCTTTTCTATCGAAAGTATAGGCGCCTTAAAAATATATTCCGACACCTCCCTTAAACTATCATGGTCGATCTTTCTCCAGAACTGTGACATAGATCTAACAAGAAAATTGATAATTTCATCCTCAGGATGTGATGTTACATGTGATGAGGTTCTTTGTTGTAAGGGCTCTTGAAGTCTAACAACGTTGCGTGGTGATAATACTACATCGGCATGACATCCTGTCTTCAGAGAACATCGAACCGCCTTCGTGACTTTTGGATGACAGCAGCTCTTTGTTGCAGATGTTCGTGATACAGCGTATCTCCCCGGCTTTAACAACATCAAAAAATGTTGCGGCATTGTTGCACCGTTACATCAAACTAACAATGGCTTCCCAGTTCTGAATACCCCCGTCCTCAGAGCGCGCTGACCAAACGGCTCAGTTTCATTGATTATGTATAATGGAGGTTCTTTGATACAGGGCTAATGAGGCTCCAAGTCTGCCTGTCTTTTAACCCCCTCGATGCCAGTTGACGAAGACTGCGTGTCTGTAATCTTACTGACTTATTTCGAAGCCAAACAGCGCCAACCGTCCCAGGAACATGAATTCAGCAAGAGGCATAGATCCTTGTAAGCTAACCCCCCCCCCCCCCACCCCTCGCAACTGCGGGAGGGGGGGGGGGGCTCATGAGGATCTATACCTCTTGCATTTTTTCCCGGCATTCGAGGGGTTAAAGGAAAAGTTGCGTGGAGTCAACATGACATCAGAATCACAATTAATGGCATCCCATTTCCAACTCCACTGTCTTTTAAGCAGTCCCTCACCCACCCTTTTCATCTGCAAGAGGCACAGATCCTCATGAGCCTCTGCCTCTAATCCTCACCTGGAGCAGCTTCACAATTTGGGCACGCTGTCGGTGGTTAAACCCACCACTTTGAAAGCATGATCGAGCCTTCGTGAATAATGCATGATTGGGGTATTCGCTGCTTTATCTTTTACAACTGAGCACAAGGACTTCGGGCCGACGCAGGCTGCTGTTGGCCCGCGCACGTCCGTGCGCGTGCCAACTGCGGCCGACGTCGGCCAGAGAACATTGCGCTCGCTGAGTTCCCAGAAGAGATCTTGGACGGAAAACAGGAGCCACTGACTTTGACATTGGTTTTCAATCAACTTCCAAGACAACGGCTTTAAACGAAGGGAAACACAAGCTTTCGAGGTTGAATCGAGTACAGCAAACTTGCAATATAATAAACCGCCAGAGGAATTAAATTTTGTGTGCGTTATATCCGAAGTTTGGTATAAGCGAAGTAATTTACATAGGAAAACTGCCGTCGAGACCTCTGATAAAGTATTGTTCTTTTAGTTCGACTTTTTTTTATCTACCTTGTCATAGGCAAAGTCGATTGTATATCCAAGTTCATGACCCACACACACATTATATATATATATATATATATATATATATATATATATATATATATATATATATATGACGACTCTCAAACAAATGTCGAATGCCTGTGATCAAAACATGATGTTTGTACTCAATGTACAATGAATTTGGGATTCAACAGAAAGTCAAGGGATACATTTTAGCTTGGTGATTTTCTAATAGTTGTAAGAGAAGTAATTTACATTTAGAAATGGTGTTGTCGCGACCTAAAAACAACAACAACAAAACCACTGGCATGCATTATCCGAATTAAGTCTGACATAGGTTGTTATAAGCAAAACGGGGTGTGGGGGTGTGTAGGGGGGTGGGGGTGAGGTGGGGGGGGGGGATGGGGGTGAGGTGGAAGGGAACGCTGACATACAATATCCGACTTTAGTCTGACGACTGCTGTTATAAGCAATTCGGCACATCTAAACACCCCCCCCCCCCCCCCCTGCACCCCCCCCCCTCTCTCCAAAAATAAACACACACACACAACAAAAAAATTCATGACATGCAATATTCTAGTTAAGTCTAACGTCTGTTGCAATAAGCAAAGTCCACTTTGGTACGTAACTTCAGGGTGTAGCCTGTTCAGTGCAACTGACGCAGACTGTGTCTCTGTAGTCTTCGTTTATTCATGTAAAAATAAAAATAAATAAATTTTAAAAAAGTCCCATAAACATGGATTCAGCGTGGTGTCAGCAAGAGGCATAGATCCTCATGAGCCCCCGCAACAGCGGGGGCTCATGAAGATCTATACCTCTTGCCAATGGCTGGTGTTCACATTTTCTCGGCACTTAACGGGTTAACGTCTATGCCACAGGAGTGATAATGGACGGCCCTAAGAGGAGGGTTATGAGGGACGGAGTGACGGCTAATGCCTATAGAGTGCGACCTGAACATAGATTAATTCAGGCGCAATGTAACTGTGCCATTGAGGACCTCTCAACGGACAATCTAATAATAGTAATGACTACTTACTAAAATAAGCTCTACCACCGTGGGACGGGGGGGGGGGGGGGAGGGGGGGGGGGCAGGGAAGGGGGGGGGGGCGGGGGAGGGCGGGAGGGGGGGGGCGTTGAGGGGGTCATAAAGCCAGAGAAACAAAGAATTCTGCAACACACACACGCACGCACGCACGCACACACACACACACACACACACACACACACACACACACACACACACACACACACACACCACACACATACACAGATACATAATCATGAAGAACTAAGCTACATTGGGGTATCGAACAGGTGGGGTCTTGAAGGCAGCTGTAAAGGCAGTGAATGAGGAAGAATGTCTAATATCTATGGGTAGGGAGTTGCAGACAACAGGTCCAACGTGCGTGACAAAACAACGGTCACCTCTATAAAACCAGATCGCAGACGGTTCTTTTCCCTGCAGTAAACGGATTTGTTCCATAGCATATCCGTTGAAAGGTCCTGGTAAATCAAAGTGGCACAGTTGGAGTGCGCCTGAGTCGATCAGTGTTCAGGTCGTACTCCATAGGCAATAGATTTCCCTGTTCCCCCATAACCCGCCCGTCAGGGCCGTCCATGATCACCTCGGTGCGGTGGACGTTAAACCCGAACTAACTCCCTGCAGTAGACTCAGTTTATTTTAGCAGATCAGACAAGCAGCAAGAGTAGTTGCTTGAACTCAAACAGAAGCCTAGTCTTTATCCAGCGCTGCATTACTGAACGCAAGAGAACAGGAGAATACCCAACGCGCCAAAGGCCATCGGGCCTCGTCGGCCGCCGTTGGCCCGCGCACGGCCGTGCGCGGGCCAACGGCGGCCGACGAGGCCCGATGGCCTTTTGCGCACTGGGTACTGTACACATGTGAACGAGTCGTCGATTCGCGCACACAGTACGTTTCATCCACGCGCGTGCCCTAACCGACAAATCAATGAAATTCCACACGGCCACATACAATTTAACCCCCTTGTGCACGAGAGATGGTTGTGTCCACCCCTTCACTGCCAGTGGACGCAGACTACGTTTCTGAAACATTTGTTAATTCAGCACCAAAGAGCTCACGCCGATCTAAAATATGGGATACAACTTAAGTGGTGTGAGCAAGAGGCATATATGATCCTCATGAGACCCCGCAACTGCGGGGGCTCATGAGGGTCTATGCCTCTTGCAGCCGGATCGTGTTTACTTTTTTCTCGGCAGTGAAAGCCGGGTGAAGGGTACCAGTGCCTGCATGCGCAAGAGGGTTAAACAAGACTGAAAGGCATATCCATGCATATACACATGTGGCTTACAGCTATGAGCTATATCCATGCATATACACATGTGGATTACAGCTATGAGCTGGGATCCTGCGACAGCCTAATGGGAATCAATACCACAGAAGGCTAAGAAGTTTGCCGGTCGAATGTTGAGAGCATGGCCGGGTCAGTTATTGAGTAGTTTTTATATATATAATTATATATATATATTTTAATTTAACCTCGTTATCCGTGCAAAAAGGAGTTCGTCGTTAAACGTAAAAGGCAAAATAAAACCTTCGTGAACCGTGATTCTCATAATTATGCCCCGTCTAAACGACAGGGGCGCATTTATTTCTCAGTATATCTGTTCCTCAAATGGGGGACGCCCTGGGGTTTAACTGTCACACTTAAAATTGACTAAAGGAGGAAGAATCAATTGCAAGTGAACACGAAGTGACGGTGACTTGCCGACAGTCTCGCACGAAAGAGGAAGTCCCTTCTGCTTCAATTTGATTCTCCCCCCCCCCCCCACCCCGCCGCCATCCCCCTCTTCCCAGTCCTTGCCCCCTCCACTCTTTCTATATATTTCTCTGAAGTAAAACATACAAATATAGGCCGACTTAACTCTTAAACTCCCAGAACTAAATGACTTCCACTACGCTGTGGAATGGAAGTCATTTAGTTTTGGTAGTGGAAGTCATTTCGTTCTGGGAGTTTAACCCTTTTCATCCTGATACACACATTGCTTGAAATAAATCTATGATAGTTCAAGGGTAGTGCCAGAATAGCTTGGCGCCTATTCTGCCACCACCCTTGAACTAAACGCTTGATCTGTCTCCTAATTTGTCATATAGCCTTCATATGACAATAAGCACACTAAAAAAAACAAAAACAAAAAAACAGCCTCAGGATGAAATGGCTTAAGAGTTAGAATGCTAACCATACAATAGGCTCTATTATATTTCAATTATTTGTTAATATACTAATGGTCAAAACTTAAGGGCCACCCCACTTTTTGTGTCATTGTTTTTCGTCCCAAGTACGCTAATAAAATACGTTTTTATCGATCCAAATGGGTTTAACGTTGACCTTTGACAGTCCACTGTACAGGAACAATAGACAACAATTCATCAAGGTCCACGAATGTGTCAAATGCACGTGAAACATAGTCAGTTTTTGTGAAAAGCTGTGCGATATTGGAAAGCGTACCAAAGGAAAGCAGGTAGAAAAACTCCGTAAAGTCGTGATGCACGTGCTAAAGGGGTCAGTCGTGAACACTCAGCACTTCTGTTTCGCTACAAATATTGGTACAGTAGAGGCATAATTTACACTTTCATAAACATGCCACCACGACGAAGGCTAACGCCAGTAAATCAAGGCCGGGTGTTAGCATGGCTGCAGGATGGAATTTCCGGACGTGAAGTTGGGCGACGTCTTGGGGTGTCCCATTCAGTGATCCAGAGGCTGCTGGCACGATTCCAAGAAACTTGAAGGGCAGAACGACGACACTGCTCAGGACGCCCGCGCTGCACCAGCAGACGGGAGGACAGATACCTCTGTATGGCGGCTCTGCGCGACCGAACAGTCACATCAACCACTCTGCGACGTCAACTGATGCAAGCTGCAAACGTTAACGTGAGCAGAAGCACAGTCTGCCGACGTCTGCGCGAAATTGGCCTGGCTTCAGAGCAGCAGTGAGAATACCCCTCACTCCAGCTCATCGCAAAGTACGGGTTGCCTTGTGTCGTCAACATGTCAGGTGGAACAGACTCCAGTGGACTCAGGTTCTGTTTACTGATGAGTCACGGTTCACTGTGTCCTTCGTCGACGGCAGCGTGAGGGTCTGGAGACGCCAGGGCGAGCGATTCACGGATGGATGCGTCGAGAGGTTTATCGCTATGGAGGAGGCTCAGTCATGGTCTGGGCAGGCTTCAGCAGGGAAGGCAGGACCCCCCCCCCCCCCCCCCCCACGTCATCCGAGGCACCCTAACTGGACCGCGCTATCGGGACGAGATTGTGCAGCCCCTCATCCAGCCAGCTCTCCAAACCATAGGCGACATTGCTGTTCTGCAGGACGACAACGCTCGACCTCATCGCGCCCGTGTGGTGGATGAGTGCCTTGAGCAACGGATCATCATGAGGATGGAGTGGCCAGCTCGTTCACCTGATCTGGCTCCCATCGAGCACCTCTGGGACGTGCTGGGGCAACGTGTAGTCAGCAACCACCCCCCACCTCAAGGCGTCCCCCAGCTGACTCAGTTCCTGCATCAAGAGTGGGAAGCGATCACACAACATGTTCTCCGAACCCTGGTGAACTCCATGCATCGACGATGCATTGAATGCTTGGTTGCAAACGATGGGTACACTCGCTACTGAATGGACCAGTCTTGTGTGACTTTTCAAATGAGGGGTGGGTGAACATTCTAACGTACTGCTGTTCTTACAATTGCTTGATTTACTCAAAACTTAAATGAAATTGTTACTGAATAAATTAGCAAAGTACTGACTCCAAGTATTGTTACATTATTTGTGTGGTGTTGTCGGTGCGTCTGCGATATAAAGTGACCCTTAAGTTTTGACCATTAGTATAAATAATATGTTGATTTGTGCTTTCAGTGCAGGTCGTTTACTTGTAAGAGATGCCAGTCATGTGCGTGTGTAACTGTGTGTACTTCTGTCTGTCTGTCTGTCTGTTAGTCTCTCTCTCTCTCTCTCTCTGTCTGTCTCTGTCTCTGTCCCGAAAATGAACCGGACACATACATATACAGGCACACGCAAACAGGGATCTTTGATGTCTGGTCTCGTCTCGGTCAGTGGCATGCGATTAGCAGCCAAACAACACTGTCACGCGCCCCCTGAATTGGAACTGACAAGGCACGCGCAACTAACCGTCAGACTGAAAAGGAAGAAACTGACACGAAAAAGAGAGCGATAGCGGTAGGAGTGTAGGCAGGAAATTAAAACGAGCTTACATTCAGTGACATATTTAAATTTCAACGACTGAATTCTTTCGTCTCAAAGGATGGGGTGTGGCCGGGCAGAAACTCGCTAAGTTACTGGGTTCGATGCAATTAACCCATTCATTGCCGAGAAAATCTGAACATAGCCTAAACACATGGTTGTACGTGGTTGTACATTGCTTAACGTCACGACAGCAACAAGACTTTCTCAGGACCAACAGAATATTGAATGTATGTCGCCAGCCGGTCTAATACACAAAAATAACCTAAGACCATTTAGCCCAACACACGTCCAATATCAAGAGCTACAGGCAGCGCAGACAGTGGGGAGAGTTTAAAAAAGGAAAATACAGGTGAATGGACCAAGGGTAGACAGAAACACATGCCCCAGAATAGAGGGGAAAACCCACCGTGTGGGGCTGACCAGGGTGACCCTGGGAACCAAAAAGTAGTTAACCCCACCCAAGTCCCCCAGGGCAGACCCGGGTGGGGGTGGCCAAAACACGAGGCACATATCCTCATGAGCCCCCGCAGTCGCGGGGGCTCATGAGGATCTATGTCTCTTGCTGATACCAATTTGTATCCGTGTGCCTTGGACGGTTGTGGCATTTGGTCGTTGAATGAACAGATTTCAGAAATACAATGTATGTGTAGTGCAGGAAGGGATTACAACGAATTCACACACACTCAGTCACACGTGAAACTGAGAAGGCTCCCGAAAAACTGACGTCAGTGACTGGACAGTACGACTGATCCATAAACAAGAGACATAGCTTGGTTGCCCTGAGCCAACATTAACTTAACCCGTTCAGTGCCAAGAAAAATTGAAGTCCACCCTACCGGCAAGAGGCATAGAGCCTCATGAGCCCCCGCATTGGCGGGGGCTCACGAGGATCTATGCCCCTTGCTGACAAAACTTAGAATCCATGTTCCCGGGACAGCTAGGGATTTGTTTGTGTTGAATTAACGAAAATTGCAGAAACACAGTCTGCGTTAGCTGGCACTGAACGGGTTAACTGCATTCGCCTTTCGCTTTACTTCCTTCCCTCTAGTCCAGTGTTTCTTCCTGTCGTCAGTTTCTATAAGTTGTTCATTATCACAATCGAATCTATCAGATACGAATGACTGTGCTGACTACAAATAAATTAGAAACTGAAACGGGCCAGACAGGAAACAATATTCCTGCGTCACATGTGCCAAATAATTTGTCACCGAATCTCTGCTGGTCGCTCCTTTTTTTAACACTTTTAGCCCCGACGCGCTATAGCAGGTGATGGATCGACCCATGATAATTCAAGGGTAGTGCCAGATTAACTTGGCGCCAAGCAAATCTGGCACTACCCGTGAGTTATCATGGGTCGATCCATCTCTTGCAACTGATACATAATCGTCCGGTAACACCTAACAAATTTGGGAAGCCTTGCGGTTAAATGGGTTAATACAGATGACTAAGGAAGTGTGTATCAGCTGAGCACCTAAACACACGTGTACACATCAAAATTAGCCACATGTTCGCGCAAACGCTACTATTATTTAAATGACAATTCAATGAACAACCCTAAATCCACAGATCGAAAACCCCGTGGTTATCTCAGTACGAGGGAAACAGACGTATCTTGAACGCACATCGCAAGCTGCCTCGTGAGCCTCCACGGTTGTGGAGGCCTATTCAGGACCCATGCCTCGTAGGTAATCTCCATCAAATATCGCAAAGGGTCATGCATTTGAAATGCTCGTGCAGGTCCGGGCTGCCTCGTCACTGTACTGTCTTAGATGCATACAAGGGGGCATACATCCTCATGAGCCCCCACAGTCGTGGGGGCTCATGGGGATCTATGCCTCTTGCAGATGTGCGAGGCTTTCACAAGTGCACGCGGATGGCTTGATGAGTCAGTTTGACACCTCAAGATGGGAAGTCCCCCTGTTTCCGGTTAAATTGATCAATACTATGCTGAGTTCGCGACCTATAAATATATACTCATGACCTCAGCACACTGATTGTGCCCACTAGCTGGCTGACTCTTTGCAAGTCCAAGTACGTGCGTTACTTCAGTGGCAACGTGATTCATGTTGGCGGTGGTGGGGGGGTGGGGGGGTGGGGAGGGGTGGGGGGGGGGGGGGTGGAGTGAAGCTGACAAGAAATACCCCAAGGCAAAGTGACACTAAAGGGCGATCGTTAAGACACACAGACTAAGTCCGGAGCCGCGGCTGACATCGTGTGTCACTACATGTTGGCGTGCGAATGTGTGTGTCAGAAATTACGCTGCAGAGGACTTTCAGGCTTTCCCGAACCCAAACTTCTCAATTTCTATCCTCTCCTGCAACCCCCCCCCCCCCTTCCCACTCACACACAAATCAGCCTTTATGTCACTTCTAAGGAAACTTCTCAACGTATTATTAGTGATTTACCTCTTCCAACCCCCCCCCCCCCCTTTTCCCGCCCCGCCCAGCCCCGCTTCCGTCAGATGTCCAGTCACAAGAGAAACAGTCGGAGGTTAACAGAGGCAAGTGCTTTGTCAATATGGCGGCTGGTCTGTGATTTTGGACTTACGGCCAACGGCCGTAAGGTCCAAAATCACACACCAGCACGAGACGTGTCACCAGCAATGCCCAAACAAATGCTGGAGGTAAAGATGTGGCATTCAGATTTGCAACGAACGGGGGACTGAGGTGACTGGCCACACTGTGTTTTGACAAGTAATGCACACGCAAGTATGCGCATGGGCACACACACACACACACCATCACTCACACACACACACACACACACACACACACACACACACACACACACACACACACACGCTTTCGGCCCACGTTCGCAGTCTTCACTGAGAGATATTTTGTAAAGACATTTTCAAAGAGTGGTTTAATGAGGATGTGTCATTCCGGCAGAGTTCAAAGAAAGAGATGACAATGATGTACAACGACAGGCGATGTTTGCATAAAGAAAACAAACACAAATGCAGAAACACACACACACACACACACACACACACACACACACACACACACACACACACACACACAAACACACACACAAACACCACCACACCACACAACACACACTGACACACTCTCTCTCTCTCTCTCTCTCTCTCACACACACACTCTCTCTCTCTCTCTCTCTCACACACACTCTCTCTCTCTCTCTCTCTCTCTCTCTCTCTCTCTCTCACACACACACACACACACACACACACACACACACACACTGACACACACACACATTGAAAGCAAAACAATGACAGCGAAAACTGAACTAACTGATCGAGATGTTGCTGTGAAACTAAATCAGTCCAGAGCAAAATGGTGACTGCCAAGAGTGCAACATGCTGAGAATAACCCAACAGAGAATGAACAGGTTTGGAAATGACAGTTACGACTCGCAAGTATACAACTGATTCGCTACTTATCTTGTCACTGAGTGTGACGAAGCAAATATTAACTCATTCAGCCCCAACACACCGCAGCAAGACGTGGATCGAGCATGATAGTTCAAGGATTGTGCCAGCTTGGCGCCCAAAGGCGCCAAGCTATTCTGGCGCCAACCTTGAACTATCAAGCTCGATCCGCTGTCTCTAGAATTGTAATATTGTCCCTCAGAGGGCAGCTTCAAAATCGCATGTTTCGTTCTCCGTTGGGTTCTTCCCTGCTGCAAAGCGTCTTTTCTATCAAACCGTGTCCTCCTGACGGAAGTGCATTCCTTACAGTATTAGCTTAGAAAAAAATGTTCAGTGATGGAAAAGCAAAATCAAGTCAAGTGTCACCATAAATCATGTGATTATTACTGCGGAGTAACATTATGTCACGAACTCTAACCTCAGGTATGTCAAGACAGCATTACATGCAGTACTGAATCTCATACATACACAGAAACATTTTGGCTAGATAAGACATGCCTGTGCTGGCCTGCGATTTTAGACCTTACAACTTCTAGCTGTCGGGTCAAAGTCACAGACCGACTCACACGCTCTCTTTACCTATCCTGTCAGATAAATCATGCCCACGGTACTACGACTTCCTCATTCAACTCCTTCCATCTGCAAGTGGCATAGATCCTCATAAGCCCCTGCATCCGCAGGGGCTCATGAGAATCTATACCACTTGCTGTATAAAGATCACACACACATTTACATCCTCAGTGAGAGTCATCAGGGTTAAGGTCATGACTGTTGTAAGGAAAGGGATGTTATCAAATCTGTCACTGGCCCATGGCTAATTTTACGAGTGGTCACGCATGATCAATGTTTATTACAAAGCCTGCTTTCAAAGGGATAGTGGTGGCTTGATGTATTAGGGTTGGTCAGCTATCGCTTTCGTGGGATTTTATTACAGTAACATACTGGCTATTGGTATAGAATCTGTGTTTGTGGAGGCCTGGTATCACAGTAGCTAACTTTATCAAACACAAATGCATGTGTGTATCACATGTATATGTGAATGCTCACATAAATGCAAACACACACACACACACACACTGATGAATGCATAAACACACACTTACGTGTTTACATGTTTGAGCATATACATACACACGTTTGCTTACATGTTTGAGCAAACACACACACACACACACACACACACACACACACACACACAAACACGTGCATAATTTGTGTGCACACATACGCAGGAATGCATGCACACATGCGCATGCATGCATGAATGCACACACACACACATAGAACCCAAATATACATGTATGCTACAAGCAATTAATCCATGACTACTTTGCTTTTCTGTAGGCTAATTTGATTTTGCAGTGAAGGCGGTTTTGGTCTTAACACATTCTATCCGAGGACCGAAATCTCCAAATTTTGAAGTTGCCCTCTGAAGGACTGGATTACAAATCTAGAGACAGAATGAGCATGATAGTTCAAGGGTGGTGCCGGAATAGCTTGGCGCCCATAGACGCCAAGCTATTCAGGCGCCACCCTTGAACTATTATGCTCGATCCATGTCTTGGTGTCGTGTGTCCAGGCTGAATGAGTGAATTGTTTTTAATTACAATGTATGTCAGGCTGCAGCGCCCTATTGCAGTAAAATGTTCACTGTACATCATTCTGACTTATTTCTATCTGAAGTAAAAATTCCAAAACATGAGTGTTATTCTGGGATGACTGCAATAAAGTTAACCCTCTGGTTGTCAGCAACACTTTTGTCACGATAATGTCTGCAGGGATCACTGCAACAAAAAGATTAACTGACAGCCAAAGGGTTAAGTTCAAGGTGACCATGCAACTTCAAGCGTCGTTCAAGAATAGCTTTGCAACATGAGGCACAAATTTATTCTGGTCATCATGAACTATCATGATCGGTCTAACTCCCCAGTATGAGAAAGGTCTTCGGGCTGAAGTTGGCCCCTGTTGGCCCATGCAGTTGTGAGCAGGCCAAAAGTGGCCAACTCTGGCCCAGTGACCTTTTCTGGGTCCTGCTGCACTTTAAAGTAAATGTTTTACCCCTATACTGAGCTTCATGGGTTTATTGTATTTTTCAAGAGTCGGACACGTTTACAGAAATTGTGTCACACAACTTGGCAAAACAGTTCATGAGACGTGAGTGTTGAGAGACATTAGTTATTACACCGTTCCATTTGTATGCAAAGTTACATCTGTCGACGTGTTTGAGGGGCTATGAACGAAAAGCAAACAAACACTTCGTGGAGCTAAGAGCCAAACGTTGTACACACGGACATTAAAGGCAGGAGACTGATACCGTCCGGAATCCGATTGCCAAAGGAAATCAATAAACACCGACGCTTTCCCAGGATAGTCAATTCCAAGTACTAGTGGGTGTGTCAGGCAGTCAAAAGTGACGTCATCTTGCAACGGAAATACACAAGCGAAATTAAATCAGGACGCCGCTGAAAAGCTCTGACCCCAATAAGTCAGCGAACAAGTAAACCATTCCAGAATCATTACCTCATCAACAGATGTGTACTTCATCTAGGAATACGCCAAACCAACCACCTGTCAAATTCGTGTCAGCCTCACCTGTACTGGGCCCGGAAGTGTACGCGCGATCCATGTGTGAAAACTTAAAAAGTACCTACCTTCTGTGATCTCCAGTGTAAATTTTCAACGTATGTCCTCTCCTGTGGCCGTGTAATTTGTGGTTGACACACCGCTTCGACACACTACCTAACGGACCCTCCGTGGTATTTTCGTATCACCTGTGATGACGACAGGTAAGACAAGGGAAGCTACTCTCGCGGTCGCCGGCTGGAAGAGTTATCCTTGTTGTCAAGGGCGCCATGTTGGATGTTTTCGTGGGAGCGTGCCACCACTTGAAGTCGACAGAGTATTTTTTGGACTGAAGCGTTATAGAAGAGGACTGAACAGCAAAAATGCCGGAAGAGAGTAGTGATGCAACTGGCGGTAGCAGTACTGACCAGATGCCAGCAGCCCCTGCTCAACAAGAGGAGAGAGAAGGCAATACCTACGTTATACGACCGAACTTTCAACACAAGTATGTAGACAGCGTTACTATTCTCTGCAACGCTGAACTAAGAATTTTTTTTTTTTTAATGTATATCAATGTACAGTATCGATCGCTTTTGTACGAAGTACAAATCAACTAATATCAATCTACATGTATCGATCGCTTAATTTATTTTCTAAGTACAAAAGCGTTCCATATAATTAAGAACAAATGCGTTCCTTACATATATACATTGTTAGTTTATTTCATATCGTGAAATCGCGTGTCTCGACTAAGGTCTGTTCCATCTCCAGATTGAACAGTCACTTTTATTAGGGCTTTCATGAAATTTTCAGTAGTTTGTGGTGCCGTAGTTTTGCATAGGTAGTGATGTGTAACTGGCAGAACTGGGTGGTGAAGTTATAAAACGATGGACTACATTTAAAAAAAAAAATGTACTTTGGCATCATCTTTATTTCTGTCTTTCTCACAAATTTATGTAGTTGAAAGGAAATGCCATATTCATATGTTGTTACAGCTGACTTCTATCCATTGCTTTGTTTGATATAGTTTTTCCCTGAATAATGATGCTGTATGGCTTAGAGAAAATTGTCTTTCCACACTCACAGCGAATTGATATGAATTTTAGCCCCGACACAGCAGGAGATGGATTGACTGTGATAATTCAAAGGTAGTTTCAGATAAGCTTGGCACCTTCTGGCATTAACCTGAATTATATCATGGTTGATCTATCCCCTGCAACTGGTACGTACACAGTCATGTTAGGTAGCATATCCAAAATTTGGGAAATGCGGCCATGGAGTTAAATGGGTTCAGATTGCAGACAGCATTCTTATGTTCCTCTTATTCAGTTCTGACCGGTAGAAACATAAATTCCATGCTACAAATCTGTCCAGTTTTCTTGCTTCTAATTTGTTCATTTATTTCATGTAGCAAGGAATCCACCTATTTTGTGTACATGCAGTCAATTTGCTGCCAGTGGTATATATGGCTGCATCCAGGAGGGAATTTTGATGGGTCTTTTGAAACACTAATTTCTGAAAATAGATTTTGTAGCATGAACACAGAACTTACAGTATTTGGGTAACTTTTTTTTACTGCCAGCTTGTTGACTGTGCAGACATGATGCATTCACTGATTCAGGGGACAAAATTGTAATAAACATGGCATTTTCCATGGCCATCATAGGTTATAGCTCTTACATTGGTATTTTAGCTCCTCCATTATTGGCTTGTATTCATGTATACGTGTATCCCAATCCCCGCCCTCCCTTCCCTCCCTCCCTCCCCCACCTGGGTCTGCCCTGGGGGACTTGGGTGGGGTTAACTACTTTTTAGTTCCCAGGTTCACCCTGGTCAGCCCCACAGGGTGGGTTTTCCCCTCTATTCTGGGGCATGTACGTGTTTCTGTCTACCCTTGGTCCATTCACCTGTATTTTCCTTTTTAAACTCTCCCTACTTTCTGCACTTTCTGTAGTGCTTGATATTGGATGTGTGTTGCTAAGGCTTATTTAGCGTATTAGACCGGCTGGCGATATACATTCAATATTCTGTTTAGTTTTTTTTTTTCACAAGCAGTGCAGGCACATCCTGAGAAAGTCTTGTTGCTGTCGGGACGTTAAGCAATGTACAACCAACCTTCCCCCCCCCCCCCCCTTTTCCCTCTTTCCATTTTCCTTTCATATGTACATAAATGTTATCATGTCTATGTGAAGTCATGCTGTGTCTGCCAAGGATACCTGTTGTAGATGGTGTTTATTTTGCAGCTTTGATCACTTTTTTGTTAATAAATTTTAAGTGCAGGACATGTGTCTTGGCTGCACTGTAAAGCCACAAAGCCTCCCATCAACATTACATTTTTTCTAATATTGTTATGCAACAGATGTGCCAGCTGCAGTGCAGTTCATTTAATTTAACCCATTTAACCCCACAGCCACAAATCCCACATAATTGGAGGTTTCACCTAACGACGATGTACCAGCAGTAGGAGATTGACTGACCATGATAATTCAAGGGTAGTGCCAGATTCGAATGTGTGTTGACAAGTTGCTGCATATTTATCGCTGACCTTGTGCCAGCTAGTGCATGTGTGTGTGCTGTTCTGTGATTTTAGACCATACGGTTTCCATCCATAAGGCTGAAAATCCTAGTCCTGCACACAGATCGTGGCCTCAAATGGAGATTGTGAGCCACTAAAAAGGCCAATCTGTGTAGCTGTGTCAAACAGCCTGCAAGGTGATCCCTTTGCTTTTTCCTCCAATGCTAAGTGTGTGAATGTGATGATGACAGCTGAAGAATAGTGACTGGTGAGATTAGCAGTAGCACCTCACCAGTCAGCCACTACCTTTGAACTGTCATGATTTGATAATCCGTCAAAGTCTTAGCACTCTCCCCTAATCAGGCAATAAATTAGAGCTGTCATGATGAGCCATCTAACACTGAACTTGGACTAGGGTCTCAGGTGTTGGCCTACATATTTGGCTTTGGGTGTGTGAAAACTGACATCATACACCAGTACCATTGAGCTATCATGGAGTTCCACCGAGTGCTTTACACTAAAGTCGATTTAGTGTCAGCACAACCTTTGGCTGTGAATGTGAAAAAGACTTCTGGGTTAGAATGCTGTCTGTTCCGCTTCAGCTGTCACTGTGTGATGCATGGATGCCTCCCTTTCTAAGGTTCAGAATTACTTATTTTCTTGGGCTCTGCAGCATGTGTAGGAAAAGGCCGACGTCAGCCCGAGGGTCTTTTGCTCACTGGGGCACAGGGTGATAATTTTTCCCCTCCAAAACTGGCAGGGCAGCTTGCTACCAGTAATTTAAAGGGCTTCAGTCAAGCTGTGTGACATTTTTGCCAGAGGCAGTCAGTAATAGGAAGTAGAGAATGAGGTGCAGACAGCAGTATAGACATGTGTAGTGTAGTGCATGCTGTATACTGACTTGCCCATTACAGCAACTCGATGCGCTGAAGATCCTCGGTCTGTCACCGGCCATCGTTGGCTAGTGGGCCAACAATGGCCAGTGTCAGGCTGAAGACCTTTCGCACGCTGCAAAGGTTCTGCACTGCATTCAGAGCAAAGGAAATGTCCTTTCTGCTCTGACTGCTGTTTTAGAATCTAGCTGTAATAGGACATGCAAGGAGTTGTGTGCGTTCACACTCAACGCAGGTTATTGATCTGTTTGTAAATGTGTCGGTGTGATATATGCAGCATAGACACATAGTGTGGACGCCAGCTGTTTCCAGCAGCCATTCTCTTGTGTTCTGAAAGAAGATAGAAACAATGTAGGAATTAAGGAGGAAATGTGCAATGTGACATCTGCATTACATGTGTACTGATAGGGAGTGCATATAAACTAAACAATATAGCATCAGTTACATACAGGTTTCATTATGCCCTACTGCAAAGAGTGAGTAAAATATCTTTGTTATTAATTCACATCCGCTTACCGTAGTCAGGTTGAGACTCTAATTAGTTGGTGTAATAACAACAACCTTGAACTGAACTCTGGCAAAACAAAAGAAATGATTGTGGACTTTAGAAAGAAACAGTCCCCTCCCCCTCCCCCTCTTGTGATCAATAGTGAAATCATTGAAACAGTCCAGAACTTTAAGTTTCTTGGCACTACCCTGTCATGTGACCTGAAGTGGGAGGAAAACACTCGCCTTATCGTCCAAAAAGCACAGCAGCGCTTGTTCTTCCTGCGACGTCTGAAAAGTTTTGGTCTCGGTGCCCACATGTTGATGCAATTCTACCGAGCTGTGATTGAGAGTGTGCTCACCTTTTCGATCACGGTTTGGTATGGTTCCATCACGGCCAAAGAGAAAATCAGACTGAGTAGGGTGGTCAAGACTGCTTCAAAAATCATAGGCAGAGATCTTCCTAGCCTGGACTCACTGTACCAGCAGCGTCTCTTACGTAGAGCACGTCTTATCTCCAGTGATTCCACCCACACCGGCAATGAGCTTTTTCAAATTTTACCATCAGGGCGCAGGTACAGGTCCATCAGTACCAGGACCAGCAGATTCCGCAACAGTTTTTTCCCTCTTGCTGTTCACGCTCTCTCTGATCAACCGGACTAATTGGAGAGAGCGCGAGTGGCGAGTGAGAATGATTGTGTACAGTCAGTTTTTAACTGAATCAGATGTCTCTCTCTCTCTCTCTCTCTCTCTCTCTCTCTCTGTGTGTGTGTGTGTGTGTGTGTGTGTGTGTTTTCAGTAGTCTTAGTAACTGACATCAAGACAAATTCCAATGTTTTTATTGTTTTGTACATGGAAACATATGGCAATAAACCATCTTATCTTATATGTTCATCCATGTATCCTGTGGTGGTTTGTGACTTTGGACCTGTAGCTTAGAGCTATAAGATCCCAAAGCACAGACCAGCACATAATTTGTGTGCAATTGAAATTTTGTTAAGACTGCAAGCCAGCAAATTTGAACATACACATGCATGCACACACTCGTGCATGCTTTTTGACCCCTTCACTGCCAATGATCATGAATTTGGCAGCAAAATCTACTGCACACTGACTGATGTTCACGTGATGAATGCAGATGTAAGTGTGACAAAATCAGGTACAAAGAACATGGGACTCACAGAGACATAAATCCTCTGAGTCCCGGCGACTGCGGGGGCTCATGAGGGTTTATGTCTCTCGCAGCTGCATAGCATTTGCCTTGCCCTGACAATGAAGGGGTTAACAGCACCACCACTAGTGATCATAACCACCACCATCACTAACACCACAGAGTGAGAGTTCCCTTGAGGCACAGTTAACTCATTCAAGACATGCCGCCTCTGGATACGCGGCATAAGCCGCTTATCCAGAGGTGGCACATCTCGAATGAGTTAATACAGCCCTCCCCCCCCCCCCCCCCCTGAGGCTGATTATAATCTCAATGTGTGTAAGGTTATGTCACCTTGTGTTGTATGCATATGTACCCAGAGAATTGTATAACCATTTGCAAAATTGTCTCTAATAGGAATTATTCAATTCATAAATTGTAATGAGATGAAAGATAGTAGATAGTGTGCTGATTGACAGTGTGGATGTCTGAGTTGTACACAATCACCGCAGCCACTGCAATACATCATACAGATAACACTGGTTGAGTACTTTAAACTGGGGATGTAAATGACCCTGCTTTTTGCTAGCAAGAGGCATACATTCTTATGAGCCCCTGCAGCTGCAGGGCCTCATAAGAATTTATACCCTTTGCAGATGGTGCAAAACTGCAGAATCCACTGAATGTTTGAACTATGTGCATTTTCTGACCTGCGTCTCATGCAAGGATAACATGTGCTTTGTGTAGATTTCGGCCTGTGATGGTGAAAGAGATGATTCACATGGTATTAACGGAGCAACTGGGTGGGAGAACATATGATGCTGAAAATACAACAGAGTGGACGAAAAACATCTCGGACACTATCAAGCTTAAACTTAGAGGTAGGTCCCAAATATATTATTATATAACTGTGGTGTTAGGCAGGCTAGGAGTTGCACTTAGGATGTCACTATAACTTGTGTGACCGAGCCGAGGGGATGTGATGATGTGCAGGTGGTGTGGGTGTATTTGACAAAAGGGAGCTAACTCCTGTCCATGGTTAAGATTCTTTTATTTCATTACCAACAAAAAACAATACCTGAAAAATATAAAAGGATATAAATAAACATGTTACAGAATATGAAACTAAGGAAACAGGAAATGTCATGCACCAATAGCAAACCAATAACTAATCAAACGAACTATTCCAAAGTGGTACAAATAAAACCACTAAATTTCTACTCAAAGACTAAATACTAAAATACACAAATTAGGAGGCCAATAAACTCAATATAGTCTTACAGAAGCGAGCCACTATGATTTGGAATCATAGAGGTACGCTACCGTAAATACGGCCACAAACAAATATATAACTATAATGACTGCACTAGCGGTAGCATGACAGATGCGCTCCAATAGGCATAGAGATCCTAAAGGTGGGCACCTGCATGCAACGAATATAGTGCCACGTTCCCGTAGGATTCAGAATCCTAGGGGCGCGCAACTGCGTTTAGCAGAATTGAAATACCACCAAATCATAACCTATGAATTACAACTAGTAACTATTACCCGTGTTAGCAGCCACGTTCCCGTAGCTGAGTACGATGTGATTATGGTTGCAGAAGCGTTCCCGTATGATCGGGGATCATAGGGGCGCGCACCTGCATCTTTGGTAAACATATTCACACGCTGATGCATAACTAACACAAAAATATAAGATAAGATAAGATAAGATGGTTTATTGCCATATGTTTCCATGTACAAAACAATAAAAACATTGGAATTTGTCTTGATGTCAGTTACTAAGACTAAACACACACGCACACACACACACACACACACACACACACACACACACACAGAGAGAGAGAGAGAGAGAGAGAGAGAGAGAGATCTGATACAGTTAAAAACTGACTGTACACAATCATTCTCACTCGCCACTCACGCTCTCTCCAATTAGTCCGGTTGATCAGAGAGAGCGTGAACAGCAAGAGGGAAAAAACTGTTGCGGAATCTGCTGGTCCTGGTACTGATGGACCTGTATCTGCGCCCTGATGGTAAAATTTGAAAAAGCTCATTGCCGGGGTGGGTGGAATCACTGGAGATAAGACGTGCTCTACGTAAGAGACGCTGCTGGTACAGTGAGTCCAGGCTAGGAAGATCTCTGCCTATGATTTTTGAAGCGGTCTTGACCACCCTACTCAGTCTGATTTTCTCTTTGGCCGTGATGGAACCATACCAAACCGTGATCGAAAAGGTGAGCACGCTCTCAATCACAGCTCGGTAGAATTGCATCAACATGTGGGCACCGAGACCGAAACTTTTCAGACGTCGCAGGAAGAACAAGCGCTGCTGTGCTTAAATAAATGAAATCAATAAGTAACTATGTAGTTGCATGGCTAAATAACAAATAAATAATGCATGGCAATGCATAACAAACACGACGAATAGTAGTGACGTCAATGAGTAGCACAGCCGGGTAGGGAGTACCAACGAAGCGATAGACAAAGGAGAGAGAAGACAGAGCATAGAGTCGAAATAGCAAGGGAGCACAACATAAGAATAAATACCAAAGTAACTAACAAATTTAACAAAGCGATGCCGATACCTCAAGATTGTCAACCTCGAATAACTATATTCTCCTTAAATTAGAATTAGATTCAAGTTCTGACGCAAGTAATACCGGCGCTACAAACTGCGGTGATAACCAACAATCACACTGTAATGACTTAAAATTCAAATCTAAACGCACACTCGATCATGGCAGTGTCGCTATCGTCACGACACGACCAGTCCTGGTACTATTTCTAACGAAAGTCTCTTCAAAGACTCCGTAAACTACACAAACTCTCAATCGTTCCCACAAGACAGTAATAATGATCGAGCCAAAACTACATTCTCCAACTTCGAGCACTGACATTACAAATGGGAACAAAAAAGAAACCACCACAAAGTTACAATGTGGATCGCAACCTATTGTCAAAAGTGGAAACACATTATCCCAAAAACTGGCTTCCTAAAATGCGAGGTCTGACAATAATGATGAATCAAACATCAAGAAAATCATCACTAGCAAAAACACACAATGAATATGTACACAAAATAATCACTACTTACAGGGCATTCGACCCACAGTCCAGTTTCCAGAAACACAATGAAATACTCGATGTGAAGCCGGCCGCACGCTACTAGCTACACGCACTGATAATGATACGCAAATAGTCATCTGCTAAAAGTCGGCCGGATGCCACAGCTTTAAATAGGCATGGCGCGGGCTGCAGAGAGAGCAACTCCCTCGCGTAGGTGAAATGGCTCGGCTAGATGAAGAAACTAGCAAAAACTGTGCTAGTTCAAACCTGAATAAACTTTAATAACTAGCGAACTATACGTTCAATACTAATAAATCTTAGCATTTCCAAAAGGGAATCTAAAGGGCTTTTCAATGAACTAAATTAGAAAAAGCTTAGCAATAAACTGAATTTAATATGATTTTTTAATGACTGTCACACAAGCAAAGTGAAACGCGAAAAAGCTTGAAAAACGTAAATCTAACTAAGACAGCTTACAGATCGTACAAAACCAAATAGATATTCTAAAAGCAGGAACTGTGCTGTATCTAATGACTATCGAAACAGCTTTCTACGTTTAATAGAACGGGAGCTATGAGGCTTCAAAAATAAACAAAAAACACAAGTTACAAAACCATTACTAAAACAGAAGACTCGCCGCAACACGCAAGTGGTGCTGTCACGGCTAGCGGCTGAACCAGGGAACCTCAGACGTGGACTAAAAATAACTACATGGGGACAGAGGCTTATGGCGCTCTGCTACACTTGTAGTCACCTTTAGCAGTTTGCCCTCAAGCTTTGGAATTCACTGGTTACATTTTGTAATTGTCATAATCAAATATATACGTGTATCATTTGTGTGGATCTGTAAATACTATGGCTCATTATATAAAAAAAAGTAACATTTAAAAAAAATAACTAAAATTAGAAAGTTTAAAACACCTGCAATTTACAGCAAATAACTGATGCTAGTTTATTCATGTATAGTCGTGTAAATTTATGTACCAAGTATTCTTGCATGGTTCAATATGTTTCTCTCTAGAGATGGGGTATGACCGATACAAGTTCATTGTTCAAGTCATCATCGCAGAGCAGAGGGGACAGGGAACAAAGTAAGTATGCGTGTGTGTTTGTGTGCATGCTTGTTGAGGGTTTAACCCCCTTAATTGTGCATGCAGCCACAGTGCTTTGCTGTACTCGAGGCTGCATGCGCAATGGGATTACTGCTGACTTTGGCAACTTTGTTTGGGGAGTGATGAGAAAAAGCGATAATAAGCAAAACTGGAGATAGGTTAACTTTGTTTGTGTATTAATTGTTCTCATGTCTTTTTGTTTCTGTAGAATGGCTTGCCGATGTTTCTGGGATTCTGACACGGACAATTACGCACAGGATCTGTACATGAATGTAAGTTGATGGTGCAGTGGCATACACGTAATTACAGGGAATTTTCAGGTGCTGTAACTACCTTCGAGATTGTTCTGGTGTGCAAGTGTTCTGTGTAAATCCTAGTTAGCAGGGTGAGTTGCAGTTTCAGTTGATCTCTGCAATCCCACAGTTTGTTCATCTCCCATAACATTCTTCATACATAGTTAACATGTTTAATAATCTGAAACTGTACGGATATATGCAATATCATACAGAGATACTTCTCTGTGTACCCTAGACGATTTGTTTTCCATGCCTACTTTCTTCAACCCCTCCCCCCAAAAAAAAAAAAATAAATAAAAAAATAAAATAAAAATAAATAAAAAAAATCACTTTTAAAGCAGAAGTTTGTCATTTGAGCTGTGTGTGGTTACTGCTGTTCTATATGGCTCTGGGATTTTTGGGTTTTTATTTTCTTTCAGGATTCTTTGGTGTGTGTGGCTGCAGCTTATGGTATCTTCCACTACTGACAACTGTGTTGGGTTTATCTGTTAACATGCCATCTACAAAAACTGTGATTTTCTGAAAGTGTCTTGTGGTGTCCATGCTGCTGCACATAAGAGGATCCTCAGCTGGAACTTGTCATAGTCAGCAAGAGGCATAGATTCTCATGAGCCCCTGTATCTGCAGGGGCTCATGAGAATCTATGCCTCTTGCTGATGGAGGCTGGATGATGGGAAACAGTTTCTTCAAGTCTCCTGTTGAAACAGGCAGCATCTTTTAATTTACTGATGTTAAAGTCTTCTAGGGCTGGCATCTTTAGCAGGGAAAAAATTGGCATCTCTCTCTGACTTGGAGCAAATGTGTTTATTTATTGATTTTTATTTTCGTATCTCAATAGTTCTGTGAAATGAAAACATGCCTGCCAGCAACAAATTTTTGTGTATAATGAAAAGTTCATCTGATTTGTAAGAAATTCATTAGCAATATGCTTGTTTCATTTGGGACTGTACTTGTAGCAGCTGGTAATTAGTACATGTACATGTAAGTTTTCACTTGCATGTATACAGAACAAGTATTTCTTCTTCTTTTTCTTCCTTGAATGCTGAACAAGTATTTGAAAATTGCTGCTTGCATACATGTACATTGTCATTTAGATTTTAACCCTTTGTGTGTCAGTAGCGGTTTTATTCATAATTCCTGCAGGAATCATCGTGACTAAAATTGCTTTCGACACACATAGGGTTGATACGGTTTTCTTTTTTCTTGGTGAGTGTGTGTGAGTGCATGTGTGTGTGTGTGTGTGTGTGTGTGTGTAACAGAGAGACACAGACAGATACTATGCTTCATGGATACATCTGTTCATGTGTATTATTTGGTATAATTTACCCTTGTACCTGTACTTTTGCAGGCTGTGATGTAAACATTTTCACTGCACATTTACAGACAGGTATATAATGATAATGTCTGTTTGGTCATAAACACTTCAAATCATTGCAGTGTTGAAAAGAATTAACTCACTGGAGACGCACCATATGGATACAGGGTGATTCGCCATGTATCCATATATGGCACATCTCCAATGAGTTAAATTACATGACACACAGGTAGATATAGCTGCATCATTAATATCTGCATGTCACCAGTTCATGTTTATTGTTTGTGAATTAAAACACTTGGAATAGAAATGATTTTGTTTATAGAACATGAGAAGAGTGATTGTAAATGAAGATCACACACACGCGCACTCACACACACACATTACATTCACACTCAAAACACCACAGGGGGGAGGTGACCATGACAGCTTTAGGGTAGAGCCAGAATTATGGCCGATCCCTCTTCTCTGCACAAACAAGTCATTAACCCTTTTTGCCTCGTGGGCATTTTTCCCAAATTTTGGAAGTGTTACTGAACGACTATGTACCAGTTGCAGGAGGTGGATTGACCATGTTAATTCAAGGGTAGTGCCAGATAGCTTGGTGCCTTCAGGCGCTAGCTAATCTGGCACTACCCTTGAATTATCATGGTCAATCTCCTGCTGTGGGGACTCGGGACTAAATGGGTTAAGCCTTGTGTTAGTAGTGCTGCCAGTGGAAAAAGGGTTAAACATATCTTAATATGTGCAAATTAACCCTTTGGCTGTCAGTAGTGCATTTTGTTGTGACGATTCCTGCAGGAATCATCGAAACAAAAATGGCTACCAACAGCCAAAGGGTTCCCAACACGACCAATATAATAATAATAATAATAATAATAATTCGAGTACTTGTATAGCGCCTAACCTCACATTAGAGCTCTAGGTGCTTAACAAAAACTAATGTACAAAAAATAACTAATTACAAAAATGGAATTTACAAAAAGTACAAAAACAAAATATACCACCATTATGTCTTCAGTGTTGAATCAAAATATATTCTTTGCTTTATTTCATTGAAAACTTGAAACATAATGTTACAACAATAACAAGTTCAGCAGGTGTATATGACCACATCTCAGGAAAATTCTCTCATGATTCACCTTGATAATCTTGAAAATCTTATTAATTACTAACAAAAACAATGTATACATTGTATTTTTTATGCTTAAATTTGTAAAGCCTTTAATTTTATCATTAATGTAAATTATTTTTTTAAATTTTTTTGTTTCAGTCATCAAGCTATGCATTTTTTCACTCTTGACTGAAAGCGATAGGGCTTTTAGATCAACAAGAGCAAACAAACATAATTGCACACATACATAATCCTTGCCCATGCAGATGACAAATAACTAATACACCACCGCACACCACATCATGCTTAATTATGTGCAACTGTATGCTGGCGTGTGTGTGTGTGTGTTTAACAACCTTTTTTTCAAAAAAAAATTTAAAATATTAATCCCTTCATTGGACGCAGATTGTGTTTCTGAAATTTTGGTTACTTCAGTGCCAAACAGCCTGATCGAGCCATCCAAGGATCATGGATGCACAGTGCATGGTGTCAGCAAGAGGCACAGATCAGCATCAGCCCCTGCAACTGCAGGGGCTCATGGAAATCTATGTTTGTTGCTGTTGGATTGTGTTTCAGTTTTTCTCAGCAGTGAACGAGTTAATTGGTGGCCTACATACCGGTACCAATTTCAATTATTTCAAATCCATGCCCTACTATTTACTCTCGACTCATTCTGCCCGACGCACGTATTTTCCAAATTTTGGAGGCGCCATTAAACAACTATGCACCTGTTGCAGGAGATGGATCGACCATGATAATTCAAGGGTAGTGCCAGATTAGCTTGGCACCTGGAGGCGCCAACCTAATCTGGCACTACCCTTGAATTATCATGGTCAAGCCATCTCCTGCTGTAATGCGTCAGGGCTGAATGGGTCAATGGGTGTCGGCATCTGTTTTAGTCCAGATGATTCCTGAAGGAATCATTATGACTGAAACTGCTACTAGCAGCTAGCCAAAGGGTGAACATGATTCCCACGTTGTCTTGTAGTTCTTTTCTAACATGGATCAGTCTTCTCCGCCAGTACCTCCCTACCATCCTTTCCAAGAGTCCTGTCTCTCTTGCATTTTCAAATAAAATGTTAGGCCACCACAATTCCTCAAAATGACAGTCTGTACTGCTGTATACATCAGACTTTCCGTTAGGATTTAAAATCGTCCGTCATCAAGACAGGCAGCATGACAAAAAATCCATCCCAGGTAATCTACAGTCAATTAGTACTTGGAAAAACAGCCGGGGTCAGTAACCGGATGCTTCTTTTTTCTCAAGATTTGTCTGTCCTGGAGATGGATGGATTTTTTCCACCCCTATCAAAATTTGTCTGTCAAATATGGAGAATTTTTTGTTAACAGACATTGTGTACGTTTGGCCTGTATTATATAACAGTGTCTGTATTGAAACGGATTTTAATAGAGGCCTGCACAAGGAATATCTCAAGCTTTTATGAACAAATTCTCATGCATGCAACTACAAGTACATGTATATATTATAAGCAGTTGCGGTGGCTGCATCCACACGATGTTAAGTTCATTCAGTCTTGCATGAAAATTGATTACTCAGTGCATATGAAATGCTCCATATACTAGCATTGGTTGTGGTGTTCAGGTCAAATCATCGTTCAGGTGTCAATTTTCATAAAATCCTTACACAATGATCCTTGAAATGTCATTCTTGCAAGGGAGCTAGTTACACAGTACAGATTTTAAAACTCCTAATGTGCGGACATTGGCTGTGGTGTCATGATGAAATCGTCGTTCATGTTCAGTCCCTGCGTCCACTCATAAAGTCGGCTGGCCTCCGTGTCCATCTCTTCCTCCTCCTCCTCATCTTCCCCTGTGATCCCGTACTTGTCGAAATAGTCATAGTCATCTTGTGACGCCATATCTCCCATTCTTGTGTCTACCTGTCCCTACGACACATAGAAATTCAAAAATGATCACATTCACTCCTACACTGCCAGTGAATGCAGACTGCATTTTTGAAATCTTTGCAAAAGGGCCAAAGATCGCCAGGAACATGGATACAAAGTGGTTTCAGCAAGAGGCATACATCCTCATGAGCCCCCGCAACTGCGGGGGCTCATGAGGATGTATACCTCTTGCAGTTGGAGTGTGTTTAGCTTTTCTTGGCAGTGAAAGGGCTATAACCCCCTTGTGACTGCAACCACCAGTACTGTCAACATTACTAGCGGCTACACACACTATGGCTTAATGTCATGACAGCAGTGGGAGATATAAATGATGATAGTAGTTCAAGGGTAGTGCAAGAGCAGCTTGGCGCCAAGCTAATCTGGCACTACCCTTAAACTACTGTGTCCAGCAGCTGTTGGTACACAGTGCTTAACCTTTGCTATGACACCCTTTACTATCTTAGAGGTACATTGTAGCTAGAAATCACACCATTCAATCGACGTGGCACATTCTAAGTAAATTACGTGGCACAATTTAACCCAAAATTTACTCATGCGAATATCAGCATTACTTACTTACTTACTTATGCCTGTCACCCCTCCCAGGGTATAGGCCATCGACGAGACCTCCAGCGACTCCTGTCCTGTGCTTCTCCTTCGATTTTACTCCAGGTGGTTCCCAGTCTCTTGTTGTCTGCTTGGAGGTCTCGAAGCCAGGTATTTCTCGGCCTGCCTCTTTTCCTCTTTCCCTGGGGGTTCCATGACATACTGGAAACTGGTTTTCTCGGACTGTGACCAATCCATCCCCATCTTCTTGCCCAATTTCATTCTTTGCTGTTATCTGCTCTGTTCTCTCCCAGAGTCTGATGTTGCTGATCTTCTCTGGCCAGTGGATTTTCAAGATTCTTCTAAGGCAACTGTTTATGAAGATCTGTACTCTGTTGACTGTGGTTTTTGTCAACCTCCACGTCTCTGCTCCATATAGGAGAACTGCTTTTACGTTGGAGTTGAAAATTCGGACTTTGGTGTGTTGTGACAGCTCTCTGGAACTCCACAGTTTTTTCAACAGAAGAAAGGCTGCTCTTGCTTTACCGATTCGTGCTCTGACATCCGCATCAGTAACGCCTTTTTTGTTGATGATGCTCCCGAGATAGGTGAATGACTCTACCTCCTCCAGCGGGGTGCTAGCAAGCAAGACTGGTTCTTCCTTGGTTGCGTTCAGCCTCATTGTCTTTGTTTTCTGTTTGTGGATGGTGAGGCCCACTTGGGACGAGATATCAGCAAGCCTCGTGGTCTTGTCCTGCATTTGTTGATGAGTGTGGGACAGTAAAATCAAGTCGTCTGCAAAATCGAGGTCGTCAAGCTGTGTCCACAGTGTCCACTGTATTTTGCTTCTTCTCTGCTTAGTGGTCCTCTTCATGACCCAGTCTATGGCCAGTAGGAAGAGGAACGGAGACAGCAGACACCCCTGCCTGACGCCCGTTCTGACCTGGAGCTCCCTGGTGAACTGCCCTTCGTGATCACGCGACATGTCATGCCATCATAGCTGCTCTTGATCAGGCATACGAGCTTTGTGGGCACACCGTAGTGTCGTAGGAGTTTCCACAAAGTCTCTCGGTCCACGCTGTCAAATGCTTTCTCGTAATCTACAAAGTTGACGTACAGCGGGGGGCTCCACTCCAGAGACTGTTCCGCAATGATGCAGAGAGTGGCAATCTGGTCTGTACATGAACGTTTTTTTTCTGAATCCTGCTTGCTGGTCTCTCAGCTGGGGGTCGACGGAGCCCTTCATTCTCTCCAGGATGATCCTGTTGAAGACCTTTCCTGGTACTGACAGCAAGGTGATTCCTCTGCAGTTGGAACACTTGCTGAGGTCAACTTTCTTGGGAAGCTTGATTAGGTACCCCTCCTTCCAGTCAGCTGGCATCACCTCCTCTTCCCAGATCTTTCCAAACAGTGGATACAGCACCTCTACTGTTGTCTCTTTGTCTGCTTTCAGAGCCTCCGCTGGGATGCCATCTGGCCCTGCTGCTTTTCCATTCTTCAAAAATGCCACTGCTCTTCTATTCTTTTCCCGGGTGGATCTGTCACAGCTGATGGGTAGGTCAGTCTCTGCTGGCTGGATGTCTGGGGGATCGGGTGGGGTGGGTCTGTTCAGTAACTCTTCAAAATACTCAGCCCATCTGTCGAGTTGGTCTGCTCTATCAGCAATAGACTTGCCTTCTTTGTCTTTTACTGGTCTTTCTGTATGGCCATACTTGCCTGACAATCTTCTGGTAATGTCGTAGAGCTGTTTCATGTTGCCGCTGCCTGCTGCCTTTTCTGCCTCTGCTGCCAGACTGTCTGTGTAGGTCCTCTTGTACTCCTCTTCATCTCGCGGATGGCTTCCGAGTATTCCTCCTGTGCCCTTGCTTTGGCTGCTCTCGTGTGACTGTTGTTGACAACTGCTTTCTTCTGCTTCCTCACTTCTATCTTCTTCAAGGTCTGTGCCGACAGCCAGTCCTTGTGAAGGTGTTTCCTGAACCCTACAGTGTCTTTGCAGGTTGAGTTCAGCGCCTCTCTAACTGCCTTCCACTGCTGCTCTGTGGTGACCGCCACCTCTTCATT
The DNA here is from genome assembly GCA_036245525.1 of Semisulcospira habei. Classification (NCBI taxonomy): domain Eukaryota; kingdom Metazoa; phylum Mollusca; class Gastropoda; family Semisulcospiridae; genus Semisulcospira; species Semisulcospira habei. Next base: position 28,800,782 of record BTPG01000007.1, on the reverse strand, counting down.
TACTAGCTCCTGTAATCCTTGAAACCGGTTGGACAGCACCAGTTTGAACTCTTCTCTCACTCCAGTCTCTCTCAGGAGGCCTACATTATAGCACTGTCTTCTTGTTGTCTCTGTGCAGCTTTTCTTTAACTTGAGCTTTATTCTTAAGGTAAGCAGATGGTGGTCTGAGGCGACATCTGCTCCCTTCTTCACTTGAACATCTAGAAGGGGTCTTCTAAATTTCTTGCTAATGCAGATATGGTCTATTTGGATCTCTGTAGTATGGTCAGGTGAGACCCAAGTTGCTTTGTGTATTCTTCTGTGTGGGAAGATGCTACCTCCAATGACAAGTCTGTTTAGAACACAAAAGTCTACAAACCTCTCCCCATTCTCACTCATCTCCCCTAGTCCCTGTCTCCCCATCACCTCTTCATATCCGGTGTTGTCCTCCCCTATTTTGGCATTAAAATCGCCCATGATGAAGGTGATGTCTCGCTCCGTACATTTGTCCACAGCACTCTGGAGTCGGTCGTAGAATTCTTGTTTCTCTTCCAAGTCACTGCCATTAGTGGGCGCATAACACTGGATGACGTTGAGTTTAATCTTTTTCCTGGTTCTAAAGGCTGTTGTGATAATTATTGGCCCCAGCGGTTCCCAGCCCATCAGCGCTCTCTGTGCCACTGGTGACAGCATGAGTGCTACACCTTTTGTATGGGGGGCATTCTCCTCTTCATGACCTGAATACAGAATCATCTCCCCACTTAACAGCCTTTTCTGCCCAGACTGCGTCCATCTGGCTTTACTGATGCCTAGCAGGGAAAGGTTGTACTTTTGCATTTCTGCTGCTATTTGGGCGGCCTTGCCGCTCTGGTACATGGTCTTGACATTCCATGTGCCCATGATTGTGTCCCTGGATAGAGAGAGGTGGCTCGGTCCTGTGGCTTCTGAAGACTTCCGGCTTTCACCACACGACGTCATAAAATCTTCTGGTAGAAGAACCTTCTTCCTCCAGGAAAGGAATTGCTGTTTGTCTATTCGTCGGCGTTTCTGTAGTTATTTCCTTATTTGCAGGGTGGGGAAGCTACTCCCATGCCCTACCCCCTTACTAGGAGGACCAGGGGTTTTCTGTCGGGGTCTCCTTCCCTTAGACCATGTTGGTTCACAACACCTTATTTCATTCGGTGCACCCCTCTCGCGAGGGACCCCCTATCCACCACCCAGGGGACGCGCCTCGACGCCATATGGTCCCAGTGCGAGGGAATATCAGCATTATACTATCGTAATCATACATAGTGGGTATGTTGTGTGTAGTAATTGCACCATACAATTGATGTGACACAGTCTATGTAAACTGCATGGTGTAATTTCTACCCAGAACGTCTGGAAAACTGACAAATAACACTTGTGTTACTTTTTTTTAAAAACAATCAAAAGTACTTTTAAAGCAAACAGATATGTACAGATAAGATGCTAAAGGCTTTCAAACAAGTTTGTGGAAAACACTTTGCACAAATAATGAAGTTACAGAAAAAAATAGAATTGACTTAGTATATCTCTTTGCAAAATGGTCACAGATCCCCAGTTGAAAAAAAGGAACAAGAATACAAAGTGGTTTCAGCAATAGGAATAAATCCTCCTGAGCCCCCGCAACTTCAGGGGCTCATGAGGATCTAAACCTCTTGCTTTTTCTCCATTATTATTATTAATATTATTATTATTATTTATGACGTGTAGCGAGGGTTAAAGATATCTGACTTAAAGACAGAGTTGTAACTGCAGTCATCATTAGGTAATCTGCAACTAAGACATCTCTTTATTTACAGTATTTCACAGCTAAAAGCACAATTATTTTATAGTTTTAATTACTGTCATCAAAATTAGTTTTTTCGAAAAATACTTACCGATGACATGACAAAATGGGAGTGTCTACTACTTTGCTCAATTCTAGCCTAAGAACCCGTTGTGTTACCACACAACCCGGGAGGCACTCGGGGAACCCCCAGAGGGGCCGAGAGTTGTCTCCCGCTCCTGCCCACAGCCGGTACTGAGTCACGTGTGACTAGCCAGTTAGATACTTAGGCTCCACAGCGGCAAGCGGGGCAGGTGGGAGGGTCCTCCAGGTCATGTCATCGGTAAGTATTTTTCGAAAAAATACCTTTTAAAGAAAAATGCATTTATTTCTTCAAAAACATTACCGATGACATGACAAAGTGGGAGAATACCGAATAGGAGGAGGGTGCCGCACCGTAACCATGGGCTGAAGACCGTCCTTCCATCGCAACTCCCACCACCTAGCTAGGTGCGTACCTACGGCGCCCTAGGCGCCGGGAGGGAGTGTTGAGCCACAGTGATGTCCCCCACCAGGGCCAGGTCGTCACGCTGGCCAGCCAGATCCCGTAAGTAGAAACGTGAGAAGGTAGATTCTGTGCGCCAGCCCACCGCTGCCACGATGTCCTTGACCGCGCAGTTCCGGTCGAAAGCGACGCTTGTGGCCATGGCGCGTACCTCGTGAGCCCGTATCTTCAGCGTCTTTGCCACCTGCGGGGAAAGGTCCCTGTAGGCCGAACGTATGACCCAACGAAGCCAGGCTTGGGCTGAGATATCAGATCTGCCTGGCTTCAGTGGCAGGAAGAGGCGGGAACGTCCTCTCCGTATAGGTTTGGTACGGCGCAGGTAAATACGTAGGGCTCGAACGGGATCCTGGTGCCTAGTCTCCAACGGCGAGTTAGGCTCTCTCAGTGGCCGCAATGTGATGAGCTGTGGTGGGGACAATGGGGACCTGGTTTTGGCGACAAAGGCAGGGTCCGTGAGAAGCTGAACAGACCTGTCGGCTCGAAACTGCAGGCAGTCCTGGCGCGTTGAAAGTGCGTGTAGCTCACTAACGCGGGAAGCCGTGGCGAGAGCCAAGAGGAAGCAGGTCTTGCGTGTCAAGTCTGGTAGGCGGGCGAGATGAAGAGGCTCAAAGCGGGGAGAGTTCAGCCAGGTCAGTACCCACGGGAGATTCCATCGAGGAACGAGCGAGCGGTGAGTAGGGCGTTGTAGGCTGAAGTTGGACATAAGGTCGGCGAGGTCCTTAGAGGCGCCGGGGTCCGAGCGGCCAAGGTGTCTGTAAGTGTCCGCAATCATCGATAAGTAGCCCCTGATGGTAATAGGCGCCAACTCCAGGTCCTCGAAAAGCCAGAGGAAGAAGTCCGCGAGCTGGGGTTCAGTCAATTCGGTGGGAGAGAGACGACGGTCGTGGCACCATGAGCAGAAGACTCGCCATTTCCCCTCATAGACACGCCGGGTGGAAGGTTTGCGGGCTGCAGTGATAGCCTCCACTGCTGCACCCGAGAAGCCTCTAGCGGCGAGGGCTTGCCGCACAACCTCCAGGCGTGTAGTAGCAGGCGCTCCGGACACGTGTGGAAAAGGGCCTGCCGAGGTTGCTTGAGCATCGTGCGGGGGGTGGGGAGTCGCAGGGGGGGAGACGTGGCGAGGCTGAGGAGGTCGGTGGTCCAGGAACGAGACCACGTGAAAGGGGCTACCAGCAGGAGGACCGCGTTGCACCCGCGAAGCTTGCTCAGGACTTTGGGGACAAGGACTGTAGGGGGGTAGGCATAAGCTATGAGTCCTTCCCACGAGATCGACAGAGCGTCGACCGCCCAGGCCAAGGGATCCGGGATCGGGGAGACGAAAAGGGGAAGTTGATGATTCCACCTTGTGGCGAAGAGATCCACTAACGGTGTCTCCCAATGGGCGCAGATCATCCGGAAGATGTCCTGGCGTAGGGTCCACTCCGTATGAAGAAGTTGGCCGCGCCGTGAGAGGGAGTCCGCCAGAACATTTAGTCTGCCCGGGATGTGTCGAGCCAGGAGGGCAATGTTGCGGTCCTCGCACCACCGCATCAACCTGTAGAGGAGCATGCACAGGTCGGGGGATCGGGTACCGCCCTGCCTCTGGATGTATGCCACCACTGTCGCGTTGTCCGAGAGAACAAGAAGCTGTTGGTGCCGGAGTTGGTCTTCCCAAACGACAAGGGCTTGCCAGACAGCCTGCAGCTCCAACCAGTTGATGTGCCTGTCCGCGAAAGCTGGAGGCCAGAGGCCGGAGGCGGTGACGAACTGAGGGAGCAGGTGGGCTCCCCACCCCAAGCGACTCGCGTCGACACAGAGGGACAGGTGTGGGGGAGGTAAGTGTAGGGGGACTCCTGAAGACAACCACGTCGTGTCGGTCCAGCGGAGAAGGTGGGGGCGAACCAAGGGGGACACGGGGACCAGGGTGGAGAGCGCGCCCGAGGAGGGTCTCCACAGAAGCAGGAGGTGCAGCTGCAGGGGTCGGGAGTAGAGGCGGCCGAGGGGGAGTAAATCTGCTGCCGCATTGGTGAGACCAAGGAGTTGGAGCCAAACTCTGGTGGGAGCCGCCTCCTGCTGGGCTAACTGGGAAGCGAGGGAGGCCAACTTCCGAACCCGGGGATCCGGCAGGTGAACGATGTTGCGGTCAGTGGCAAACTCCATGCCAAGGTGAACAAAGTGACGCGACGGCGTAAGGTCGGACTTGCCCACGTTGAGGAGGAAACCCAAACGAGACAAGTCGTATCAGCGCGTCCCTGTCGGCCACCAAGGAGGTCTCGACTTGGTTCCTCAGAAGGAGATCGTCGAGATAATTGGAGATCGGGCTGGACGACGACTGGCGGGCCTTGGCCATCACCGCATCCATGAGGCGTGTGAAAATCCAGGGGCTGAGGTTGAGGCCGAAGGGCAGGGAGCGAAACTGGTAAACTGTCCCGTCGTAAGCAAAGCGTAGGTACCTCCTGGTGGCGGGATGCACGGGAACATGGAGGTAGGCATCCGATAAATCCAAACTGACGGCGAAGTCCATCGGCCGTACGGCCGCATGGAGGGCCCGGGCCGTCTCCATCCGGAAGGAAGGGGCCACGATGAAAAGGTTCAGCGCTGAAAGGTCGATCACCGGGCGCCACCTGCCTCCAGGCTTGGGAACAACGAAGAGACGGCTGTAGAAGCCAGGAGACTCCGTGTGTCGCACTATCTCCGTCGCGTCTTTTCTTAGAAGAGCGAAGACCTCTCCGCGTAAGGCGCGCTCCTTGAGAGGATCTGAGGGAATCTCGGTCCACATCGGGGTAGATCTCAACGGCGGGGGGGGGGGGGGGGGGGGGGGGGCGCGGAAGGAGACCCAAAGGCCCTCGGTGATGGTATCCAAAATTCAGGGGTCATCTGGGAACAGCCGGAACCACCCCTTGCTGAACCGAGCTAGCCTCCCGCTGACTGGAGGACCCGGGACAGTCGGCGGAGGCTGAAGAGGGGAGGAGTCAAGTGGCCCGCCCGCGCCCAGGGCGACGGGCGGGACGGGGCCAGGCGGGGGTGGGGGCGGGAGCGCTAGACTGGCCGGGGCGTCCGAAGGCTTGGCGACGGCGACGAAAGGCCTGCGCCCGGGCGGGGACGGAAGAGGCAGTAACAGGTCTGGAGGACCGCAGGGAGCGACCCGGGGCCTTGCGGGTTGACGGAAAGCGCTGGAGGGTAGACTTGCGAGGCCAGCGGTCGGAGTTGGAGTCCTTGACCGACTGCCAGGTGTCCCCGAAGAGCAAGGGGCCCCCCAGGGGGGGCACGACGAAGTAGCGTCCTCAGGTCCGAAGGCATCCCGCGGCACGACTGCAAGACAGCATCCCTGCGCATCGTCACAGTTTGCCGACGCCGCCATCGCGTTAACCGACGAGTGGTACGCTGCACGGTTGGCTGCTTCTCCCAGGACGAGAAGGTCTCCGAAGAGGGGAGTCAAGGAGGGGTGCCAAGAATCCTCCACTCGACGGATGAGAGCCTGTGTCAGAAGTTCCAGGAACCCAGAGCAAGCTAGCGTGTTCCTCACCAGGATAGCTGTCTTCTCCAGGCCGCTCGGAAGGGCGCGCCGCAGCACCGAAGTCCCACCTGCTTGTACCACCGCGGCGGGGTCCACGAGGGGTAGAGGGCAGAGGAAGGCTTGGGAATGGCCGGCGTACCAAGCTTGCCGAAAGGCGATGTCCAGTCCAGGCGGCCACCTACGGTCCGAGAAGAAATCCGATTCACGCGCCGAAGAAGACAGATGAGCGGAGAAGGTTTCACCGAGAGCACGAAAGCCAGGGGGCTGCGGAAGGGACTTGAACCTCTTCACCTGCTTACCCGCATCCACGAAAGCTGAGACCTTCCTCTTGAGCGGCGGCGAAGGAGGGCAGTCCTCGATGGGAAGAGTGGCGGCAATCAGGCGGGCTACCTCATCTAGAACCAGGAGGGTCTCTGTACGGGAAGAAGAAGGCAGCCTCTGCGAAGCGGAAGAGTCCGAGAGAGATGAGCCAGGAGAGGGCGACTGGCTGAGAGCTCCTAGCAGGGCTGAGACGGAGTTGTCCGAAAGAAGACTCAGGGTCTCGTCATCCCGAACGCGGAGAGCCGTAGAAGTCCGAGGAAGCCGGGGGCTCCTGACGCGCGGAACTCGATGAGAGGCAGAGGCGGCGGCGGAAGACGGAGGGAAGGGGAGCGAGGAGCCAAGCGACGAACAGGGGAGCGAGCGCTGCGGGACAGTTGACGAGGGCGTGGAGAACGGCTGCGGGGAGGCGAACGAGACCGATGGGGAGGGCGAGTGGACGAATGAGGGGGGGAGGAACGAGAGGAACGAGAGGAGCGAGAGTAGCGGCGGGAAGCGGTAAAGGGCGAGCGTGAGGACGCAGCAGAACGGAGAGGCTGGGGATCCTTATGCCGACGAGAAGAAAGATCCCTCTTGTGCTCGCGAGCCGTAGAGCGAGAGCATCGATCCGATCTTGAGTGCCGAGAGGATTCCACATCGTGCCGTGATAGAGTACGCGTGCGGGAATGTCTCCGTGAACCGAGCTCTATGGCGAGGTGGGCTCGCTGCCAGCGAGGCGACTCCGCGTAGGAGCCAGTGTGCTTTCTAGGAGACGAGCGGGGATTGGCATTGGAACAAGGACGGATTGGGGCACGTCCCTCGGCACCGAGCTCCGTGCCGGTGCTGGTTTTCTGTCTGTCATATGGTTTGTTCTTGGTGCGTTCCCTCCTGGGAACGACCGCATCGATCAACCCACTCCGCGTACTGGAAAGTCGTGTACGGCGGGGAGACTTTTCCACACGGTCGTCGGGGCCCCTGGAGGCGCGGGTATCGGGAACGACAGCAGGCACTTCCGCCGATCTGGAATCAGTCACGGATGCCGGGCGCTCGCGTCAGTAAAACAACCAGAGCTGAGACCACAGTCTTTCAGGCCAGGCGGCGCAGACATCGCACGAACGCTCTGAAGTACAACCCGTACATGGTAGACAGACCTTGTGTACATCCAAGGGCCACTGGAATCCTCCACACTGTGTGCAATTCATCATGGGGGCACTGAAACATACAAAGCAACTGCAGCACGTGTGCGTGTCCCCTGTGACCCGGCCTGCTAAAGGCGGGTTTACCACAACAACAACAACAGAGCTATCTCCGAAAGGGCCTGGGGCTAACACACTACAGCGAAGCATCAAGAGTCGCTTGCCCGCTAAGTGCGGGAGCGCGAGGGGCTCCCGACAAGCTAAGAACGTGCGAGTCGCTCAAACCCCAAGTAACAGGGTAGTACACGAAATAGGTCGGAGGTGAGCACTGCTCACCTACTCCGTCCAGTGAGTGAAAATGGCGGCAGCACCAGGGCCCCGCCTAAGCTAAGAGTATCGCCCCAAATTCTTCTCTTTTCCTCTCCATATAGCACATCTATCCTAATCTGCCCGACAGTCCCAGGGACTGCCACGCCGACACAAAAGCCGCTCAGTCCGGTACCCAGCCCGGGACCTGTCCGAGGGCGCGACTAACTACGTTACCTCTCCGCCGAAGTGGGAACGGGGGGAGAAACGTCCATGCCAGCTACTCAGTCGAGCAGGCGAAGAACCCGTCCGAAACGAATAGTCCGAGCCGAAAGGCGAGGGTGCATGGAAGGGAGAGAGCAGCTAGCGTAGTGAAGAAGGAGTCCACCGGTAACAAGGAGGCGCGAACGGCCGGTCAAACAACGGGAGGCTAGAGAGACACGTCCGACGGTCACGAGCCTAAGTAGCTAACTGGCTAGTCACACGTGACTCAGTACCGGCTGGGGGCAGGAGCGGGAGACAACTCTCGGCCCCTCTGGGGGTTCCCCGAGTGCCTCCCGGGTTGTGTGGTAACACAACGGGTTCTTAGGCTAGAATTGAGCAAAGTAGTAGACACTCCCACTTTGTCATGTCATCGGTAATGTTTTTGAAGAAATAAATCGACACCAATTAACATTAAATGAACATATACAAAAAACAATATCCCTTATTTTACCAACTACTACAGCAAAACTATTCATCCTGAAAATGAAAACAATCATGCACACACACACACCTGCTCATTACTGTACAGTCGTTTCATTTTCATGGCGCGCATGCGTGCCTGTCGTGACCGACGGCTCGACATCTGACTCTGCCCTCCAGACATTTTGGACTTAGAAGGCATCGGTGCCGGAACAAATGGTATACTTGGTGTCCTGGTCACAAAAAGATGATTATGGAAGATTGCACAATAAACAATTTCCGTAAATTTGAAGTAAGTGAAAAACAACACGTCTTTTAACACAGTGGATTAAAAGCTGGACAAACATGCGATACTTCTATGGAAATCTTCTATTTATGCAAAATGCATATATTCTCATGAGTCCCTGCAGGTGCAGGGGCTCATGAGAATAAACGCCTCTTTATTATGGACAAGTACGCAATGTACATCTACGTATCTACAAATTTGTTGCTGCAAGCTGAAGATCTAAATAAGGCCACCCTTTACCAGTAAGAGACATATATTCTCATGGGTTGCTGGGGCTCATACAAGTATATGCCTTGTTGATTGAAAATTGTGCAGTGCAAGCATATATTTTACCTCAAGATGAGAAAAGAACTAGGGCCAATCAACAACAGGTGAATACTCTCATGAGATCCTGCAGCCACAAGGGCTCATGAGAATATACGCTCCTTGCATTTGAAACGTACCGTTAGGTCCGAGATCCCAGCCAAGCTATAAGGTCCCAAAATCCAAACCAAAAGTGACTGACAAGCATGCAAAATGCAAAGAAACTCCCAATGAAGAAATTAACACGCTTAGAAAAGACAATTGGAACATAACTGTGTTGTAATTGTTTTTTGTATGTATTTCTTTCTTTGTTGAGATTGCATGTCATTGCATGAAGTCCCAGACAGCACCACACATCTCATTTCATTACCTCATCTTGGAGATGGCTTGAATGTGTCGGACCTGCACTTCCTGGGTGATGGGCCGAGACAGCAGGAGCGGAATTTCTTGCTTCAGTCGTGGGGTCATGCGCTGGTTGTATGCAAAATCAACCACATCGTAGAAAATGGTGTGTCGAGGTAAATCTGGAGAGTACGGAGCAAAACGAACAGATCACATTCCGAACAAAAATAAGGAGCGTAGGATGTTACAAATTTCATACCACTTGCAGCTTTTTGTCTCTGCATGGGAGAAAATTAATGGTAATTGCTAAAATGTGCCAATACAACAGGTTCTCAATGTTGTCTTGCTTCAACTAAGTCATTTCTACCCTTATTTTCACAATCCATGTTAGTAGATATTGCAACAGACATTTTCTACTGACCCTTGTGCATAATGGAAAAATCTTCTATGTAGAAAAGAGAAAAGGAACTGAAGCATCTTTTATTTCACAACATTAAAATTTCATAATATAAGTTAGCCATTTTGTCCACCATTATTGTAAGACGTACTAAGAATTTATGAAGGAGATATTGTGAACTTGTAACTTGTAACCCTTTATTGCCTGGAGCAGGTCACTTTAGGTATAATATGTGAATGAAAATGCATCAAGACAGCATACCATCCAAAGTCAGTTTTCTCCAGTAGTTCTCTCGTCCTCCAAGATAAGCAGGTGTCTCATCCAAGTTTGACAAATACTGACAAATTAAAAACAAACAGAGTCCCATATTGTGCACTGGTATAAAGCTTTTATTTTCTTTTACATCAGTATGGTCACATACAACCACAGTACATCATGGGTGCATGTGTATGCACGACCTAATACTACATGTACACCATATAAAACAATATGATGAACAAGATGAGGATTTCATCCCAAAGTCTACCATATTGTTTGGAGCTCAGATGCGTTTATCTTTTAGGAACATGCAGAGTTGTTCACATTTTTAGGCTTATTATGCTGATCCATTTCCCTCCTCTCTAAGCCAACCTCTGATCAACACACACGTCGGCGCACACAAATAAAGACAGACACACGGCACTTCCTGCCACTAGTACGCTCTCTGGGCTGGTGTAGCAACAGAAATCCATCTCTTTCTATTCTAACCCACCCTCTGAGCCACACACACTGGCACACAGAAATAAAGACAGACACAAGGCGATTCCCACCAGCCGTAAGCTCTGTGGTCTGGGGTAGCATAGCTATTCTGAAGAAGAATAATAGCACGAGCAGCGAAACGACGTCACTTCAAGCTTCACGTCATGGCATCATTAGTCCCACGACGCTGTGTTCATAGTGACGACTCAATGTTATACGTCACTCATCACAGTACTAACATTTCACATATCAGAGGATCAACTTTGCAATTTTCTTGCTGATTTTCATGCCTAGGGCTTACAGGTCACAATTTTGACTTAATCCTACCCCAGGGCCGGGACACACAGCAGGCTTATGCAAACACTGTTTATGAAAAATCATGCGGGTACTAATGAGAAGATATTTTTTTTTCGTAAAAGAAAAATTAAAGTTATATTAGCTGTTTTACAAATGACTGAAAAAGTGGTGCAGAAAATTGTTTGACTTTCACACCTAGGGCATACAGATCACAATTGACCTAATCGTACCCGACAGCCGGGACAAACTGTAGGCTTATGTAAATACTGTATACAAAAAATTCATGCTATTATTAATGAGAAGATTGTTTTTTTCATAAAAAAGATTCAAATGTTTTAAGATTAACCCATATAATTTGTAAAATTAATCCCCAAAACGTGAAAATATATATATTTAAAAAAAAAAATTTAATTATCACTCAAAACGTTCTAGAGGTACAATGCTGGTTAAGGAACTCATTCGATATCTCCCTTTTATCTAGCTATATGTAAAATATCTGGTAAAAATAAGAAAAATCACAAACTCCAGTGTGGAACAACCGGTTTTTGTGAAACGGCTATTTTCTCGCCAATGAGCATCTTAATAAAAAAAAGTCGAAAAAAAGGTCCTGAGATAATTCTTTTAGGGACAATGTCCTTAAATTTCAAGCTTGTTTGCTCTCAAATGCAGGCTCTAGTCACTGTCACATACACACACACACACACACACACGGCACTTTGGCGCCCAAAAGACGTCCTCTAGCAAGGTTTGCCTAGCTAGACATGATGTCATTTTTATCTTGTTACTTCTTTGCCAGAATTTCTGCCCTGCACACCAAAAACATCATGTGCATGCTCTGGAATGTGCTCCGACCAGCCCCATTTCAAAATCTATCGTAATTTCAATACGTTAGACAAAAAACACCCAACAGCAAAATGGAAGTATGACAGCATTACTAGTCTTCATTAGCCAAAGTTATATAAAGCAATGGGTGTGTTCACATCCATGACATATCCTATACATTATGACCCTGTATAAAAAGAATGTGTGCACTAACACCAATAATGTACAAGTAAGTAAATCCACAGTATACTAAAGTATAAGTGCAAACTAGCTGATACCAATGATGTCCCATGACTTACACACTGTGAATTTTACAGTGACATAAAGCACCATAATAATTCATGAAGCTACCAACCCACATTTAACAATGAATCTTTAAGACACACACAAACACATGCACCTAAATTCAGTGCAAACCTGCATGTAGTCTTTTAATGTTGTGACATCCACTTCATCTGTAATAGAGGCCTGTTGGTGTCGGATGGTGTCCTGAAGCATCTGATCATAAAAGTGCCTGTTGCCCATCAAGCGAAGTGAGTCTTCAGCGGCCTGAAAAAGAACATTATTTTGAACATTTATTGATGTACACAACAATGAACAGGAACATTTGAAGAATTTACAGTACAGTTAAACCTGTCAAGGCGACCACATGTCCTTTTAGCCCCAAGGTCCCATTTCTCAAATTTTGGACGTGTTGCATAATGACTATGTACCAGTTGTAGGAGATGGACTGATCATGATAATCTAAGCCTGAAGGCGCCAAGCTCATCTGGCACTACCCTTAAATTATCATGATCAATCCATCTCCTGCTGCAGGTTCCCGGGGCTAAAAGGGTTAAGGCGACCATCATCTAAGCAGACCACTGATTTTGGGTCCCCATTCTGCTACTTTGATGACTCTGTGTAAGGAGATCCCCTGCCTAAAGTGACCAATTTTTCATTGTCCCTTGGGTGGTCACCTTACACGGGTCTGTCTGGACCTAATAATAAATAATGGATTTCTAACATTTTAAAGTAACAATCATAATCTAAGTCTGAAGAAAGAGAGGGGGACTAATGGGACCGGGATTTTGACCAACAAGAGGCATAGATTCTCATGAGTCCCTGTGGCTGCAGGGAATCATGAGAATCTATGCCTCTTGCAGATGGCAGAGACACAGGCTTAAAATTAATTTTTCTCTAAAATGTATTTTTTCGAAAAATACTTACCGATGACATGACTGTCTGGAAATAGTCTACTTGCTTACCAATTTTAGCCTAAGACCCAAAGGGTCCCCCCAGGAGGCTCTCGGGGATCCCTAACAGGGACAAGAGTAGCCTCCCCTGCCCATCCGGTCACGTGCCAGGTGGTGTCTCCTTTAGCCAGTTGTCTACGGAGTTACCAGCGGCAAGCGGGGAGGAAGGAGGGACCTCCGAGTCATGTCATCGGTAAGTATTTTTCGAAAAAATACATTTTAGAGAAAAATTAATTTGTTTCCTCAAAACACATTACCGATGACATGACTGTCTGGAAGAATGCCAAAAAGGAGGAGGGTGCCGCAGAATCCCTTTCTGAAACCTCATTAGGGACGAGGACGGCCCGTCACTCCTGATCACACACTCCCGACAATTTTAGCGAAGTGCATACCTAAGGCGCCAGGGGCGCCTGGAGGGAGTGCTGTGCCGCAGAGATGTCGCCCACCAGAGAGAGGTTGTCGCGCTGGACCGTCAGGTCGCGGAGGTAAAAGCGGGCAAAGGTGGTTTCGGCCCGCCATCCCACTGCAGCCACAATGTCCTTAACCGCGCAGTTGCGGTCAAAAGCGAGACTTGCGGCCATAGCGCGAACTTCATGGGCGCGGATCCTCAGTGCCTCGGCTCCCTGTGGGGAGAGGTCACAATAGGCGGACCGTATTACCCAGCGGAGCCAGGAGGAGATCGTTTGGGCAGAGATGTCAGTTCTGCCGGCGGTCAGAGGCAAAAAGAGACGAGTCCGTCCCCTCCATACGGACTTGGAGCGACGCAGGTAGATACGGAGTGCACGCACCGGATCTTGCTGCCGAGTCTCCCGAGGAAGGTCGGGCCCCTTAAGCGGGCGAATAGCGATGACCTGAGGCGCCGTCAAGGGAGATCTAGTCTTAGCGAGAAAGGACGGATCTGGGAGAAGCTGAACGGAGCCATCCACCCGGAACTGCAGGCAGGAAGGGCGAGACGAGAGCGCGTGGAGCTCGCTGACGCGGGCTGCCGTGGTGAGGGCCACCAGGAAGCAGGTCTTCCGAGTCACGTCCGCGAAGCTGGCCAGATGGAGCGGTTCAAAACGGTCCGAATTCAGCCAGGTGAGGACCCAGGGTAGGTCCCAGCGTGGAACGAGGGAGCGGGAAACCGGACGCTGCAAGCCGAAATGCGCCATAAGGTCGGCCAGGTCCTTGCAGGCACCAGGGTCGGGACGGCCGAGGTGACGGTAGGTGTCGGCAATCATGGAGAGATAGCCATGGATCGTGATGGGAGCCAAACCTTGGTCATGGAAGAGCCAAAGGAAGAAGTCCGCGAGCTGAGGGGTCGTCAGAGCGACGGGGGAGAGACGACGGTCAGAGCACCAGGCACGAAGCACTCGCCACTTTCCCTCGTAGACACGTCTGGTGGAAGGTCTGCGGGCTGAAGCGATAGCGTCCACTGCCGCACTCGAGAAGCCTCTAGCGGAGAGGGCGTGCCGCACAATCGCCAGGCGTGTAGGAGAAGTCGCTCGGGGCAGGGGTGGAAGAGCGGCTGGCGGGGCTGCTTGAGCATCGTGCGAGGAGTGGGAAGTGGAAGGGGCGGATCCGTGGCGAGACTGAGCAGGTCGGTGGTCCAAGATCTGTCCCAGGAGAACGGGGCCACCAGGAGAAGGACTGCGTTGCACCCCTGGAGCTTGAGCAGAACTTTGGGGACCAGGACCGTCGGAGGGTAGGCGTAAGCAACTAGTCCGTCCCAAGAGATCGAGAGCGCATCGACCGCCCAGGCCAGCGGGTCGGGAATCGGGGAGACGAAGAGGGGAAGCTGGTGGTTCCACCTGGTGGCGAAGAGGTCGACAAGGGGAGTCTCCCAACGCTCGCAGATCAGGCGAAAGATGTCCCGGCGCAGGGTCCATTCCGTGTGAAGAAGCTGGCCCCGCCGAGAGAGGGAGTCTGCCAAAACGTTCAGGTGACCTGGAATGTGACGGGCTCTTAGGGAGATGCCGCGGTCCTCGCACCAGCGAAGGAGTCGGTAGAGAAGGATGCAGAGGTCGGGCGAGCGGGTCCCTCCCTGCTTCTGTATGTAAGCGACGACCGTGGAGTTGTCGGAGAGGACAAGGAGGTCCTGCGTCCGAAGATCGGGTTCCCAAGCGCGGAGGGCCTGCCAAACCGCATTCAGCTCCAGCCAGTTGATGTGCCGCGAAGCCAGGTCCTCGTTCCAGCGGCCGGCCGCATAGCGAAAACTCGGGAGAAGGTGAGCGCCCCACCCGGCGAGACTGGCATCGACGCAGAGAGAGAGACGGGGCAGTGGTGAGGTCAGGGGAATCCTGGAGCCGAGCCAAGAAACGTCCGTCCAGCGAAGCAGATGGGGCCGCAGCATAGGGGGTATCGGCACCAGGGTGGAGAGGTCGCCGGAGGACGGTCTCCAGTGGAGGAGAAGATGCAATTGAAGAGGACGAGAGTACAGACGACCGAGGGGAAGGACATCTGCCGCAGCACTCATCAGGCCGAGGAGCTGGAGCCACACCCTGGCGGGGACAGCCGCTTCCTGAGCTACCAGACGGGCGAGATCGGCGAGTTTCTGGATCCGAGGCTCGGGAAGATGCACTAGGTTGCGGTCGGTCACAAACTCCATCCCCAGGTGCACGAAGTGGCGAGAGGGAGTGAGGTCGGACTTGCCAGCGTTGACCAGGAAGCCGAGGCGAGACAACAGGAGTAGAAGCGCATCCCTGTCCAGGAGAGGAGAGGCCACCGACTGGTTCCGCAGAAGAAGGTCGTCCAAGTAATTGGAGATCGGGCTGGAAGAAGAACGACGGGCTCGGGCTACCACGGCGTTCATGATCCGCGTAAACACCCACGGACTGAGGTTGAGACCGAAGGGGAGGGCCCGAAACTGGAAAACAGTCCCGTCGATGGCAAAGCGGAGGTACCGGCGGGAGGCAGGATGGATTGGGACGTGCAGGTAGGCATCGGACAGGTCCAGGCTGACGGCGAAGTCCATGGGTTGGACGGCAGCCCGAAGGGACCTGGCTGTCTCCATCCGGAAGGACGGTGCGGCGATGAACCGATTCAGGGCGGAGAGATCGATGATCGGCCTCCACTTGCCTCCAGGCTTGGGGACTACGAATAGTCGGCTGTAGAAGGCGGGGGAGTCGTGGCAGGCGACGACCTCCGTCGCGGCTTTCTGGAGCAGAGCAGCGACTTCTCCGTGAAGGGCAACGGCTCTGGGCGGATCTGCTGGGATCTCGGTCCACAGGGGAGAGCGCCGAAGCGGGGGCGGGGAACAGAAGGAGATGAGAAGACCGTCTGAGACAATGGAGAGGATCCACGGGTCGTCCGGAAACAGGGAGCGCCAGACGTCTCCGTGCAGGGCGAGCCTCCCGCCGACAGGGGACCCGGAAGCGGACGGCGGGCAGCAGTCAGGGAGCCCTCCCACGCCCAGGGAGGCGGGCGGGCTTGGGCCAGGCCGGGACGGCTGGGCGGGCAGGACGAGCGGGGCGGGCGCGGCCCGGACCGGGCGCACGAAGGGAGGGGCGAGAACGGGAGGCCGAGGCGGAGGCTGGGGCCGTAGAGGAGGGTCTGACGAACCGCAGGGCGCGACCCAAGGCCTTGCGGGCTGGCGGAAAGCGAGGCGAGGGAGCGCTGGGCCAACGGTCCTTGTTGGCTTCCTTCAGGGCCTGCCAGGAAGGGCCGAAGAGGAGGGGAGCGCCGACTGGAGCCCGGCGGAGCTGCGATCTCACATCAGGGGGAAGACCCGGGCAGGACAGGAGCACCGCATCACGCCGCATCAGATCGCAGTTGGCGGCCGCTGTCATGGCGTTGACGGAAGAGTGGTAGGCCGCTCGATTGGCCGCAACTGCCAGGGAGTGGAGGTCCGACAGCAGTGGAGAAGCGGAAGGAAGCCAGGCCGCCTCGATACGGTTGATGAAGGCTTGCGTTAGCAGTTCCAAGAAACCGGAACAAGCGAGAGCGTTGCGGACGAGGGAGGCAGTACGCTCCAAACCTCGAGGCAGGACACGCTTGAGCTGGGAAGCGCCGCCGGCGAGCACTAGGGCAGGCGGATCCACGGGAGGCAGAGGGCATGAGAAGGACTGCGAGTGGCCGGCGTACCAGGCCTGCCGAAAGGTGATGTCAACTCCGGAAGGCCAGCGACGGTCGGTGAAGAAGTCAGAGACCGGCGCGGCGTCTCGCTGGAGATGCGCAGAAAGGGCGTCTGAAAGGTCGCGGAAGGAAGGCGGCAGGGGAAGCGACTTGAATCTCTTCACCTGACGCGCCGCGTCCACAAAGGCGGCCGCTTTCCTCTTCAGTGGCGGAGAAGAAGGGCACGAATCCGCGGGCAGGCAGGCCGCTATGAGCCGGGCGGCGTCGTCCAAGGCTCGGAGAGTCTCGGCACGCGGGGTGGACAGGGTAGCTGGAGACGCCGGGTCCTCCACGAGCGAGGGGGAACGACTGCCGGACCCAAGGAAGGCCGAAACAGAGTCCTCCGGCAGCAGGCTTAAGGTCTCTCCATCGATGGCAGGAGGTGGCTGGGGAGAAGCCCGAAGCACAGGTGGCAGACCGGCGCGCACAGGTGGCGGAGGAAGAGCCGAGGGGCTAGGCGGCCGACGCCGTGGGGAAGTGGAAGGCGAAGGGTGCTTAAAACGACGCGAGCGCCGGTCCCGGGATCGACTACGCCGAGAACGAGGCGGAGTCCTGACGTCTCTATGACTCCTACGAGGGGAGCGCGGAGAGCGGCGCCGAGAGGACCAGGGTTGCGGCGAACGACTGCGCCGACGGGAAGCATAGGAAGAAGCCGAGTGTGACGACGAAAAATGCCGGGGGCTACGAATCCTACCGCCGCGACGGTGGCTAAGCCGACGGTCCCTAGAGCGGCGCCTGGAAGAACGGGAACGGTCTGTCCGGTCATGCGCAGGCGGACGAGGAGACGAATGTTGCGGTACCCGCCGGTCGTAGAAGTCTGCGGGCTTAGAAGGAGGGGCCGTAAGGCCGACACGTCTAGAACCAGGCGACAGGGGTCGCAGTGCTCGGGGCTCCTTCTGCCGGAGCGGGGCACGACTAGACGGAGAGGCCGAAAGGCCGACACGTCTGCTAACAGGCGACAGGGGTCGCAGTGCTCGGGGCTCCTTCTGCCGGAGCGGGGCACGACTAGACGGAGAGGCCGAAAGGCCGACGTGTCTGCGAAAAGGCGACAGAGGTCGCAGTGCTCGGGGCTCCTTCTCAAGGAGCGGGGCACGAATAGGCGAAGGGGCCGAAAGGCCAACGCGTGTACTCACAGACGACAGCGGTCGCAGTGCACGGGGCTCCTTCTCAAGGAGCAGGGCACGACTGGATGGAGAGGCCAAAAGGCCGACGCGTGTACTCACAGGCGACAGTGGTCGCAGTGCTCGGGGCTCCTTCTCAAGGAGCGGGGCACCAATAGACGAAGGGGCCGAAGGGCCAACGTGTGTACTCACAGGCGACAGCGGTCGCAGTGCTCGGGGCTCCTTCTCAAGGAGCGGGGCACCATTAGACGGAGAGGCCGCAATGCCGACGCGTCTGCTAACAGGCGACAGCGGTCGCAGTGCTCGGGGCTCCTTCTCAAGGAGCGGGGCACCAATAGACGGAGAGGTAGCAATGCCGACGCGTCTGCTAACAGCGACAGAGGTCGCAGTGCCCGGGGCTCATGGAGGGGGGCACTAAGCCGGCTAGGCGACTCGCCGGAGGAGTCAGCGGGCAAGGGCGGTGCGGACACCGTAGCAGCAGTAGTCTTACCGAGAAGACGAGGTGTGCGTAGCTCCACGTCCGAGGGGGGGAGCTGGACTGGGTCCCGGCGAGCTGTGACAGATCGGTCCCGCCGGTAGAACCTCCAAAGCTCCGACCAACGAACCTCCGGCCACGAAGAGCAGACAGTGCAGGGGAGGTCCGAGGAGCAGCCGGAACACGGAAGACAGTATTTATGCCGGTCACCGGGCCACTGAAAGTCGCTGCACAGGGGACAGGTGCGCACTGGATAACTGCAACACAAACCGAAAGGTGAGAGGCGACCGGTGGCGGGAAACTAACCCGCCAAAATAAGTTCCGAACGAGAAAACGAGTGAAGCTCAAGCCGAAACGCGGGAAGAAACAAAACAGGTCGCGACGAGACCGACGTCCGGCCCAGTCGGGCGAGACGAAGGAAACGGCCGAGACGTTACCTTTCCATGGCGGCGCCGAAGCGCAAACCACCGTGAGCAACGAGAAGATGCAGCAAGGCCACAGGCCCGGTAGCAGCACGAGGCGCAGCCGAGGGCTGGTAGAGAAGGAAGGCCACGCCAGAAGCGGAAGACGAGAAGCTAGGCGAAGGCAGAGTGGAAAGGCCGGTCTGAAGCGTACAAGTCTACGAAGGGTCAGAGGCTGTGGAAACGCGTGCGAACGCTAACAGCAAAGTAGACAACTGGCTAAAGGAGACACCACCGGGCACGTGACCGGATGGGCAGGGGAGGCTACTCTCGTCCCTGTTAGGGATCCCCGAGAGCCTCCTGGGGGGGACCCTTTGGGTCTTAGGCTAAAATTGGTAAGCAAGTAGACTATTTCCAGACAGTCATGTCATCGGTAATGTGTTTTGAGGAAACAAACCACACAACACTGATCCATCTAAGGAACACAGATGTTAATTAGTGCATATGAGCCAATCTTTGTCAGCAAGAGGCAGAAATTTGGAAGAGCATTCTACTACAGCTTTGAGTTTGACTACCTCCAGACATCGGTGACATCATGACAACACCACAGACAATGCCCGCAAATTAACCCTTTGGATGCTGTAAGTGCTTTTTGTCTGGTAGCGCATTTTGTCATGATGATTACTGCAAGAATCATCTTGACAAAAACTGCTACTGACAATGCCACTGACAAATACCACCCTTCCACTGACCTCAGAGGCAGGCTGAATCATTTTTCGGCCACTGATGTACCTGACGCCTTTTCCACCATTTGTGTGGATATAAACCTTGAAGAAAATCAGTGGGGGGAACTCATCTCCTCCAAACCTACAGTGATAAAAGTGGTAAGCAAAATACATGCAGTGACTGAGAAATAAAACAAAATTTTAAAATGTGATCAGTGCAGCATTTTTTGGGTGGTTTTTTTTTTGGTGCCATACCTACAAAGCATTCAAATATAAAATTTGGTGACTGACTGTGATATAATAATGTACAGCAATTTACAACCAGGAAAATATGCAAAAAGTCTGTGGGGCAAGTCAAGCACAGTTGGCACATGCGGGCCAGCTGCAGCAAACATGAACGCTAGGACCTTTTGCTCACAGTGAACATGTGACCCTTGCAATATATCACACAATAATGACCAGGGTTGGAAGATTTAAGGATATAACGATTTAACGATTTAACAAATTAAATTTTTGGTTAAAGAAAATTTAACGCGTTAATGTTTTTAAAAAGTTAAAGAAAATTCAACGAATTAAAAAATAAAAGTAACGATTATCGATTTCTTTCGTTAAAAATTTAGTTACTTCAGTTCATTTTTCCGCCACGAACAACAGATGCCTGTAGGCAAAGCCGGTTTGACCCAGTTGCAGCCGGTTTGAGGCGGTTTGGAGGATCTATGCCTCTGGGTGAAAAACTTAACGGATCCCCTTTGGTTGAGAAGATCACGAGCGTAGATTATCCCAGGAAGAGGCATAGATCCTAACGAGCCCCCTGCAGTTGCGGGGGCTCATGAGGATCTATGCCTCTTTCAGTTGGGTGGTTTTCGTTTCAGGAGTGAGAAGGCAGATGGCACTCGTACAGCAAAGATTGGACAGGTGAAAAACTTAACGGATCCCTTTGCTTGAGAAAATCACAAGCGTAGATTATCCCAGCAAGAGGCATAGATCCTCACAAGCCCCCACAGTTGCGGGGGATCATGAGGATCTATGCTTCTTTCAGTTGGGTGGTTTTCGTTTCAGGAGTAAAAAAGCAGATGGTACAGCAACGATTGGACAGGTGAAAAACTTAAGGGATCCACTTTGCTTGAGCGAAACAAGAGTGCAGATTATCCCAGCAAGAGACATAGATCCTCATGAGCCCCCGCAGTTGCGGGGGCTCATGAGGATCTATGCCTCTTGGAGTTGGGTGGGTTTCGTTTCAGGAGTGAGAAGGCAGATGGTACAACAACGATTGGACAGCACAGGTGAAAACCTGAACGGGGCATTTTTAATAGTAGTAGGCATAGATCGTCATTAACCCACCAACCCCCCGACCCCCCCCCCCCCCCTCTCCACCCAAGACTGCTGGGGTTCTTGAGGATCTATGGCTCTTGCAGATGAGTGGATTTGTCAGCAGTGCGAAATAAGATCAAACAAGCCCGAATTGTTCCATTTTTAGCCGCATGACTTTTTCTTGCGCTGTGCAGTTTTCCGAGTTTTTTTTTCTTTCTTCTCCTTTCTCATAACTACTGCATGTCTGGCCAGATAGTGTTTTAGATAGGGGGTAGAGAAGGAAATCTGGTGGAGTGTCACTTTTCAACTGCATGCCACTTTTTTTTTTTGTCTGAGCTGAGTAATAAATGATCATTCATGTATTTAGCGCAAATTTATTTCATTAAAAAGAAAAATTAAAGAAATTTATTTCTTTAATTTTCCAAAAAAAATAAAGAAAATTTATTTCTTTAACCTTTTACCAGAATTAAAGAAAAGTTATTTCATTAAAGAAAAAAAGTAATGACTATCAACCCTGATAATGACTCAACATCTACAACAAAACCATGCAGATGTAGTGATGTTTGTGAGTTGTGACAACAACAAAAAATGGTGCCTGTACAATGCAAAATAAAAATAATTTGGAAATCAGAAGTTGGTAAAAAATGCACATTTCAAAGGAAACAGTGGATTAAAAGTTCAGACTAACATGCGATAATGCATGTTTGTCAATGCTTTTAATCCACTGTTCCCATCAAAACACACTCAATTTTGACCTACTTCTTATTTCTAGAAATCGCCTACTCACGTCACTTACACTTACCTGAATCTGACCCGGATCTGAATACATTTGTTGTCTTTAAAAAATTCTGCCTCCTTTGGACATACCTTCCGCAAGATTTCAAGGGATAGTGAATTTTCCTGGAAGCAAAAGAGTGAATCTCTTGAAAAATTTAAACACCTCTTCATACAGTTGATGCACAAAACCAAGCTTAAGCCATTAACCCCTCTTCATACAGTTGATGCACAAAACCAAGCTTAAGCCATTAACCCCTTGACTGCTTGAACACAACAGACACCACCAAACTGCAAGTGGCACAGATCCACATGAGCCCCCGCAGTTGTGGGGGCTCACGTGGTTGTATGCCCCCTGCTGATACAACTTTGTATCCACGTTCCTTGGATGAGTGAGTTTCTTTGGCATTGAAACAAAGATTTCAGGAACACAATTTATGAACAGTGGCAGGGAAGGTGTTAACCCTTTGGGTATCTGTAGTGGTTTTTGTCACGATGATTCCTGCAGGAATCATTGTGACAAAAATCACTACTCACACCCAAAGGGTTAAAGCCTGATGCACTCTAAGAAGGACTGATTATGGCAGGCCAAAGGGACGGATCTCACTGGCCTTCCTGGCGCACATCTGCTTTTTATTAGAATTGCATATATATGTGGCAAGGAAATCTACCTAATGAAGGCAGTCACTTAACCCTCGCATTACCATGATGACACACGGTGACATGATTAAAAATGGCCATGATAGTTCAAGGGTGGTAATCTGGTAGCACCCTGGAATTACTGGTACCCACTATATGAGGACAACTCGCAAATTAACCCTTTTAGCCCCATGGGTGCATTTCCCAAGTTTGGAAGTGTTACTTAACAACTATGTATGAGTTGCAGGAGATGGATTGACCATGATAATTCAAGGGTAGTGCCAGATTCGCTTGGCGCCTTCAGGCATCAAGCTAATCTGGCACTACCCTTGAATCATCATGGTCAATCAATCTCCTGCTGTAAGGACTCGGGGCTAAATGGGTTAAGGAGTTTTGACTTTATGATCGTCAGTCAAAGTTAACCCTTTGACTGCTGAGACAAAATGAACGCTACCAACTGCAAGAGACATAGATCCTCATGAGCCCCCATAGTTGCAGGGCCTCATGAGGATCTACGTCTCTTGCTGACACCACTTTGAGAATCCATGTCCCTGAGATGGCCGGGGCTTATTGGCATGGAGTTGGTAAAGATTTCAGAAAGACAATTTAAGTTAATTGGCAATGAAGGGGTTAAACAGAATACAGAATAAAACAGTAAGCAGCGAAATGAAACATACCGCTGCACAGACAGAATGCTTGAGAAGTCGAAACATCTGTTTGTCCCGATAGGCAACCCACGCACGTTCTATCACAGATGCTGCAGCTTGACGAATCAACCTGCAAACAGAATCCAGTCCAAAATGGAGAAGTCTGTCAAACACGTAAAAAAGAAATCCCCAACAAAGAAAGAAACAATTTTTTTTTAAAGAAGGGACAAGCACAACACAAATTATTAACTTTTCAAAATAAAACATACAGACAGAAGTGGACACATCCATATCTTTTTTCAGTGAGGTTGCAAATAAATTTACAAGAATGGCACACATGTACATCTTGCATTTTGGCCTGCAGTTCTGCCGTCTTATAGCAAAAACCAGTATATCCATATCTTTTAGAAAAGCAATATTTTCATTGTATAAACAATAGACAATGCAAACAGCCTTTTGCCGTACAATGGCAGGGTTGTAGCTGTCACTGGCTCTCGCATGGCTGTGCGTGGGCCACGACAGCTAACATTGGCCTTAACTTACAAAACCCTGATTTGCTATGATGGGATGTTGATCAACAGTGATTATTCAAGGATGGTGTCATAATAGCTTGGCGCCTGCAGGCGCCAAGCTATTCTGACTCCACCCTTGAACTATCATGGTCGAGCTGTCTCTAGACGTGTGACGTAGAACTCAAAGTATATCTAAAAGAAACTTAATAATTTCATCCTCAGGATGTGATTAATTAATACCTTTGCACACACTGGTTATAGGATCCCTGATAATAATAATAATAATAATAATAATAATAATAATAATAATAATAATAAGCGCATTAAATAGGCGCTTTATCCCAATTGAAAATCGGCTCAAAGCGCCGCCGTGAACTGAACCCAACAAGCACGCTCACGTGAATCACGCGCATTCACTCACACACTGAACGTAAACACAGAACTTTCACGTGGTGCTAAGGGCAAGCTCAAGCGAGCTACTGTAGTTTTTGGAAATTCAAAATTGTTTGTATTTGAAATTTGATTAAGTGGACTGAAACTGATACCAAAGGATGTAGGCGCCAAGTTATTTTGACATCCCCCTTGAACTATCATGGTAAATCTGTCTCCCGAACTGTGATGCGGACCTCAACAAAAATAAATAATTTTATCCCCAGTAAGTAATGAGATAACTGCAACACACTCTCTCTCATTGACTGCCCCATGATGAAGACTCCGTGTAGGCAACGCATCAAACGTGTGCGGAGAAGTGGGTGAGGGTGCTGGGAAGGAGTGAGCGAACTCTGACCCCCGCAGCTCTGTGGAGACTCGACTGTCTGGTGAAACGGTGCCACGGGAACGGCTGCCAGCACTTCGTCTGCTAGCTGATGGCAGCTTCACTTGGATGGATGTTCGACTTGCACTTTTTAACTCAGAGCCCTCATTGTCGTCAGCCATCTAAAATGGACAAGTGTTAAAATGATGATGCTCACGGTTCCAATTGGCCAAGGTTATAATAAATCACAAATGTAAGATACCCAGCATGCAAAAAGATGTCAAGCTCACATTGGCCAATGTTGCTGAAATGGTCAACTTCATTACATTTAGCTGTAAGTCTACCCAGTGTGCATCCTCCCCCGTATTGATTCACGCTGTGTAGATTTACGACTAAATAAAGTGGACCTCTTCAGCACCAATGTTGACCCATGCACAACTGTATGTGGAACAAAGCTGTCAAATGTTGGCCACATTCAAGATCCTTTCCTTTTCAGACTCTGCCATGATGTTCCCCAATGGTGGTTGCAATCAGAGAGAGAACACTGAGGGTATGGAAGGTTTCAACTGAGCTAAAGGAGTCAACTTTGCTGTATCTAGAACAAAAATGTACACAGCGTGAATCTACCCAGCAAAAATCTAACAAGCATAAACACACTCAGACATATAGGTAAATTTATGTTGCTGCTATTCTACTCATGCGCAGCCAATTCTTCTTCTTCTTTAGCGTTCCCGAGTTTCTGCTTCAGATGTCAAGATTGGATGTTGAGATAAAGTTGTGGTCTGCAGTAGGTTTTGAATGGAGTTTCTCTGACAGCGTTGCTTTATGTGGCCAATGTTGTATCCTGGCGTCTTGGTACAGGGGACAGGACTGCAGTACGTGCTCTGGGGTCTGTAAACTAGTTTCACACAAGCAGTCTGCAGTGTGTGACACTCCAAAGCGGTACAAGTGTGCACGCAGTTGGCAGTGACCAGTCCTTAAACGAAATATGGTGGTCTGTTGGTGGCGCTGGAGGTGTTTTAACTGGTCATCAGATGGTGGGTTGTGTTGGGGCGCAGCCAATAATTACGAAGTCTATGGTAAATCTACCCAAAAAGAATCCACACTGGGTTTTACTTTTAGCAGCCCAGCTTGGAAATATAGACGAAATAGCCAAAGTACAAATTCACACTGGGTAGATTAAAGCTTGTTGAATTTAAGCTTGGTCGGTTTTCGCTGGGTGGATTCGCGCTGGTTAGATGTACGCCTAGATATTGCGAAATTAACCCCTTCGGCGTAAATTTGATGAAGTACTGATGATATGAACGTTTACGAACAGGGATTTATTTCGGACATTATTTTCATTTTAGCGACTAAAACTATGAAATTAATGAACAAGAAAATGCATTTTACGGTTTTATGGATTTACAGCGGTGAGCAGTCCTTTGATTCGCACAAAGAAGCGTTTTCTGTTCCGATTCAACTCTTGCTCTCAGAGACAGTATCCAAAGACAACAAAAGCCACTTCCGCTTAGAAATGCCCACAATCCATTGCGATAGCAAATTCGGCGCAAATAATGCAATTTTGTAAAAAGATAATTTATCCAAGTATACTTAATTCGATAAAAAAAAGACATATGTCCCAATAAACGTAGTGTTTAGTCCAGAATAAATTTCTTACAAATTATGACCAACCATAAATTGCCTCTCTGCCTGTTCCGTGGCTGTTGGTTCCCTAGTAAACATATTTTCGGTTCGGCTTGTTTCTCCAAGAAATCACAACATTGTGCATCATTTAGGAAGTCTACAGCAAGCTGAATGATGCCAGGTATGTTGAGCAAGATTTGTGTATGCTACGTTTGTACATTTCTTGTACTATTTTCCGTCCTTAAGCCCGAATTCAAAGGAAATTGATGCGTACATCAGCAGTCTATGCAACACATTTGTTACCTTAGCTACCGACAGAACAAATAATTTCAAAATGATTCTTTTGCTAACTATCGGTCTCCCACTCCCATTTTATGTTCTTTCGTAGATTTATACGAGACCAAATTTTCAGACAAAGTAGGCATCAGTGTACTTTGTCAATCTGTTAGACTCAGACCAAAAGGTGGCTGACTGCCAAGCGTGTAAAATGCAGAGAATAACCCAAGAAAGAAACGCACTTTTCTAAGCGTGTTTTCTTTCTTCGTTAGACTGAATTCTTCGCAGTCCTGTATTGCAATCACAAGAAAAGAGAAAGACTGACAGAGGAGGAGCTCTTGTTTCTGGCCTATGATTCCGAAAGGATCCTAGTACACAAAGGTCCTTAGGCTGTGGTCGGCCTGCAAACAGGTCCTGGCAGCAGACATTAGTTGGCCTGTGTCAGGGACCTTTACTACATGGGGGGGGGGGGGGGGGGGGGGCACCTGCCGATGTCAGTCTGATTGTATAATATATATCTATAATACATGTATTTTTTAATTTTATTTTTCACAGCGGCCACAGGGAGCCGTGCTTACCAGAACATCCATGATGCTGTGCGAAATAGTGATGTTCTGCAGTTGGAAGCCATGGTGAAAAATGGCGCCAGTATCAACGAAGTGGAGGAGCGGGACAAGTTTACACCTGTCCACACTGCCTGCAATACTGGTGCTTTGGAGGTGGGTAAAACTGAAAGTGTTGGGGTGAGTAGTGGGAGAACTGACTGGTTGACTGACTGGCTGGCTATCCTCCTCTTGAAGAAAAAAACACAGTGAAGAAACGAACATGCTTAGACAGGACCATTGCAACACGATGAAGTATTGCATTAGTTAACATATCTTCCCTTGTGTTTTCAGTGTCTGCACTGGTTGCTTTGGCACAGTGCTGATGCCACAGTGACCACGCCCAGAGGCTGGACCCCTGCTCACATCGCTGCCATTCGCGGACAGGAGGGCTGCCTGCAAGCACTGGCCAATAATGGAGTCAGCATGTCAGCCAAAGATGTACGAGGAAGCACACCCTTACATCTGGCCTGCGCTCATGGCCATTCCTTTTGTGTGCAAAGCCTCCTGCGCTGTGGTGTGGTAAGTCTGATGGTATCTGTAGTTTGCAAGATATGTACTCTCTGCCCTCCTCTTGATAATGAGTAGGGTTTAGCCTTTTGTTTTACAACCTGTACTGTAGGCAGGAGTACTTCCAAGATAGACCTACTCAGGGAGTATTTCATTTATTCAGAGGAAATGCTTTCGATAGACCCACTCAGGGCTTCCCGAGTAAATGGTGTGGGAGCACATATTGATTAACCCATTACATCCTGAGGCTGATTTTGTACAATTTGCTTATTGTCCCATGAAGACTATATTACAGATTTGGAGATAGATCAACTGTTGTAGTTTAAGGGTGGTGCCAGAATAGCTTGGCGCCATCCTTGAACATTCAGTCAAGTTTATTTCAAGCAATGGGTGTATCAGGATGAAAAGGGTTAACTGATTGATTGATTGTTTGGTTGACTGACTGGCTGGCTGGTTGATGGATGAATGGATGACTCACTGATTCACCAACTGATTGATTGATTGATTCATTCATTCATTGGTTTATTGATTCATTGATGTTATTTTTATGCTATGGTCAGGATGTGAACGCTGTGGACAAGAACAGCTGGACATCAGTGCACGTGGCCTCCTATCACGGCCGTCTGGGCTGTTTGCAGCTGCTGATGAAGTGGGGAGCTCGTTATGATGATGTGGACAGCAATGGTAACACACCAGGTCTGTTGATCAGTCATCAGTGGTGGTGCTATCTTGATCTTTCTCTTGAACTTATTCGTAGTCTTCAGGGGACAATCTCCAAATTTCAAATTTGGCCTTGGGACTAGATCAGGTCATGATGTTCATGTATATTAGCTGTTCTAACTCTTTTGATTCTGATACTTCTTGCTTGAAATAATTTTGACTATGGTAGTTCAAGGGTGGTGGCAGAATAGCTTGGTGCCTGAGGCACCAAGCTATTCTGCCACCACCCTTGAACTAAAATAGTTGATCTATCTCCTAATATGATTGTAATGTAGCCTTAGTAGGACAATAAGCAAATTAAAAAAAATCATCCTCAGGATGTGATGGGCTAAGTGACCACCCTTATGAGAGGTCACCTGTCATTAAAGGCCACCATTTAGGTGGCTGTAGGTGACATGTTTTGTTCCTCCAGACTTTTCTTGAGAGATAGAGCACTTGTCTGTGTGGACCACCATTTTCTTCCCAAATGGGTTCTATGTACTGTACTAGAAGTAGAATCAAGTGTAATGAGTTACATGTGCTGTGTCTGATCTGCATTAAGGCACCTTTTCATGCAAAGTTTGGATAAGGCATTAGGATTAAATGATCGTCTGCATTATGTATGGATTGAATCTGTTTCTGGCTTAGAGGTTGTGCATGTGACTTGGAGTGATTGTGAGCAAATTGAATTCAGCTATTTATGTCAGTATATGGAGAGCAAAGGACCAGTTTACTGAGTTTGAAACAATAATCCAGTGAGCAAAAGCCATAAGGCCAACACCAGCCACAGTTGCTGGCCTTGGCCCAAGGACCTTTTTCACAATGGCTTATTGTCTCAATCTGAATGTGAATGAGTTAACCCATTAAATCCTGAGGAATTTTTCAGATGAAAGCTACATTATAGTTCAGGAAATAGATTGACTGTGATAGTTCAAGGGTGGTGCCAGAACAGCATGGCGCCTACAGGCGCCAAGCTGTTATGGCACCACCCTTGAATTATCATGGTCAAGTTTATGGCACCACCCTTGAATTATCATGGTCAAGTTTATTTCATTTTAGGGTGTATCAGGATTTAGAGGGTCAAGGTGATTTTTTTTGCTGCTCTTTTTCAGCTCACCTGGCAGCAATGGAGGGTCACCTGCCGTGCCTAAAGTTCCTGGTGAGCAGTGAGGGGTGTCCACAACACACACTGGGTGCACGCAATGACCACGGTGAGACCCCACGCGACCTGGCCCAGCAGTTCTACAAGGAAAACATCATGGAGTATATTGACCACGTGCAGCATGAGCTGGACCACCCTGAGGAAGCCGAAAGTGAGTGAGAAGATTGGTTTGTTAGTTTGCTGGGTGGGTGGGCTGGATTGGTCTGTTGGTCGATCAATCGATTGATTGATCAATCAAAACCATCCTGGATTATATTGACCACATGCAGCATGAGTTGGATCATGTGTGCGTGAGATGATGCTGAAGTGAGGTAAGCTGATGATTGGGTTGGTGAAGGGGTGGGTGTGTGGGTGATTGATTAATCAATCGGCAAGTCAACTCATATTGATCAATTCACCATTTAATGATTTAATTGATCAGATTGATGTGGTGATCCACCCAGCCAACAAGTAAAGCAGTCCATCGGATAGATGGATGTATATCATATGGATGGATGGAGGGAGGTAGGGAGAGATGGTTAATCAAGCAATCCTTTTAAAAATTAATTGATTCATTCATTTTTTTAAATTAAATGATTGATTTATTTTTTATGTGATGGGTGATTGTATCAATATTTTTCATTGAACACTTAAATTTGAAATACATTTACTGGTGCTGATTACAAATGCTTGCACTGTTCCATGTACATAGATCTGGCCTTCCCTGCCCATGTTGCTGCCTACAATGGTGAGCTTGATCACTTGCGGATGCTTGTGGAGAACGGTGTGGTCAATATCAATGAACGCGACGACAAAGGTGCCACGCCTGCACACAAAGGTGACTGATGGTGTTTGTTTACAACTGAGCTTGGGTAAAACAATGTTGCTGTTATTGCTGAATACAAGCATTGTTTTTCCAGTGATAACCCTTTGTCTATTGATATTTTGCTTTTGTCATGATGATTCCTGCAGGAATCATCATGACAAAAACAAAATACCAACAGATAAAAGTTAATATACACTGGTGTAAAAATTCAGCCTTTCTTTTGTTTTCTGGAGGATCATATGATTCTTTGTCACCCACGGTTTGGGTTATGTATTTTCCCAGCAGCGATGCAGTAAGCAAAAGGCTGCCAGGCCACAGTTGGCTTAAGGGCAGGCCAGCTGCAGCTGATGGCGGTTTGATGACCTTTTGCAAACTTGGAAGTGGATTAGATTGATGATTGTGGGGATCAAGGGAAATGATCATTTTTCTTTTCTCTCTGTTTATAGCGGCCGGCCAGGGCCACATACACATCCTGCAGTGGCTGATAGAGATGGGGGCTGATGTGGAGATTGCCAACGCTGCCGGGGAGACACCTCGGGATATTGCTCGGCGCTTTGCACAACTTGCTTGTGTTAAGGTTCTTGGTGGAGACCCAGGTAAACAGACAAACAATTTTTTCATGAAAACCATGCATTAAAAGCAGAGGCAAACATGTGATCACATATTTGTCCACGCCTTTAATCCACTCTTCTGATCAAAACACGTGAATATCATTTGAATATAAGTGTACTTGTGGTGTACTCCCTGAGTGAGTCTATTTGGGGAGTACACCCACAAATGGTATGGGTGTAACATGTAGTACGTGTGTGATGGGATGTGGAATTCTTATTACTGATCATATTTTTTTCAGAGGAGGATACATCCGTTGTGGTGGGAGAAGAAGAGGAGGACTCTGACGATGCTGATTTGCCGGCTGGCATCCGCAGGAGGGAACGCTCAAAAAAGAAAAATGGCAGCGATCCTAAAGGTGCTATTTATTGGTTATTTGTTAGTTAGTATATGACATGGTCATCACCAGTGTGAGCAAAACATTCACTGGCTTACATCATGCCAAGTGTGCTCAGTCCAACAAAGGCTGAAGTCAGCCTGAAGGACGTTTTGTTTAACCCTTTGCATATCAGTAGCGGTTTTGATGTGATGATTCCTGTAGGAATCATTGTGACAAAAACCGCTACCAACATGCAAAGGGTTAATGTGCCCCTTCCTACTGCACGAAAGGTCTTCGCAAGCCAATGTCATCAGCACCCATGCTTACTGCTCAACGTTGGCCCAAGAATCTTTTGTGCACTGGATTGTGGTTAACCTCTAAAATTCTTAATGCCAATTGCCAGATGACATTTAACAAATGACTGCTATTTTTATTTTATTTTTAAAATCAATTTATCATTTTTAAAGACTACTAGAATCTCAAATTATTCCTCCTTACAGGCCGTGCGAGGTTGAGGGTCGATGAACTGGAAAGGCTGCTTGAAATCGCCAAGAAAAACTATGTGCAGATGGGTGGCACTCTTTCTGAGGATCGCAAGCGCATTCGTGAAATGCGAGACAAAGACCAGTAAGTATGTGAACAGATTGCTGATAGAAAAAAGGTTGGTTTAGCTCTGTGACACCATTGCATCAACATGTATGTTTGCTCATAGTTGTGTTGCTTCAGGGGATGTGGAAATAGAGGAAGAGATAAGCAGTAAACTGAAGAAAGACAGGTAGGAAGAAAGGGAAATCAGCATTATCATGCAGTTAACCTCTTTGCTTCTTGAAAAACGTGAGTACCACCCAGCTGCAAGAGGCAAAAAACCTCATGAGCCCCCGCTAACGCGGGGGCTCATGTGGTTCCTTTTCTCTTGCTGACTTTATTCGTATATGGGTTCCTTGGACTGATGGGATAAGTCGGTGCTGAATTTTCAAATCCATGAGCAGATGCTGACTTCAGAAAGACTTCTCTGTAGAAGACAGGTGCATGTGAGGCCCTGCAGCTGCCCAAAAAAACAGCTGATGAGAATCTGTGGCTGTTGCTGATCATGCTGGGCTTCCTCTGCCCCTCAGTTTGAGGATGTTGTTTGGTTAACCCTTTTGTCCCCAAGGTCCCATTTCTCAAATTTTGTAGGTGTTACCTAACAACTATGTAGCAGTTGCAGGAGATGGTTTGACCATGATAATTCAAGGGTAGTGCCAGATTAGCTTGGCACCTTCAGGCACCAAGCTAATCTGGCACTACCCTTGAATTATCATGGTCAAGCCATCTCCTGATGTAGGCATCCGGGGCTAAAAGGGTTAACTGTACAGCTGTGACTACAGTAAACCTTGGTTATACACTATGCCAGGGAAGCCCAATTTTCATGTTGTTATTTCCAGTTTGTTGAAAGCGGGGCATTTTATGACAAAATGAAACCGTGGTTGAGTCAGTCCTCTGACAGTGTTGTTATGTTCAGCCAAAAAAAAAAAGTGTCTGCCAAACGCATAAAATGCAATGAAAATCCCCAACAAGGGTAAGAAAATCATTGTGTTGTAGTTGTCCTTTGCAGGTACGTGTGTGTTTTTCTCTCATCATATTTTCTCTCTTGTTATGTCCAACTTTAAAAATTTTTTTTTTTATCAGACTTTATCGTAGAGCAGAGTTGACTGTATTAATCTTTTGTTCATATCTTTATCCTTTGTCATCAGTACGATCAGCGAGTTGGAAGCCCAACTGGACTATGAGCGCCTGAGGAGAGAGAAGCTAGAGGCTCAACTTGACCAGTACCGACAAGAAATCTCTTACCTCAACTCGCAAATGGAGAACCTGCAGATGGAGGTAGATTGAGAAAGTATTCATATTTAACTCATTCAGCCCGACGCTCGTATTTCCAAACTTTTGGGGGCATCACCTAACGACTATGCACCTGTTGCAGGAGATAGATCGACCTTGATAATTCAAGGGAAGTGCCAGATTAGCTTAGCGCCAACAGGTGCCAAGCTAATCTGGCACTACCCTTGAATTATCTTGGTCAACCCATCTCCTGCTTTAGTGCATCAGGGCTAAATGGGTTAACACCCTTGTGCCTGCAGCCACTGGTACTGTAAAGATTAAACAGTACCAGTGGCTGTATGCACAAGAGGTTTCAACTGCTTGATAGCAATGAATGACCTACATATGGCTTAGGCACAGATTACCCTCTGCATCATGCTTTTCATTTTGCATTGCCTTTTGTGCATCAAGGGAGATAATTTACAGTAGTCACAAATCAGTCCTACAGTGCTTGGTGGAAGAAAGGAACAAACCTAAATGAAAAAGGAATGATGGATCAGGGGAGGGAAGTTACTTCCCACTGTGGGGGAAAAAAATTAAAGGTGGCAGGAAATTGCTTTATATTGCACTGGATTATGGCCCCTTGACTGCTGAGGAAAAGTGAACATGATCCAACTGCAGGAGACATACATCTGGGGGCTCATGAAGACCTATACCTCTTGCTGGCACCATTTTGGATCCGTGTCTCTGGGATGACTGCCAGGGCGCTTTGATGTTGATTAAACGAATATTGCAAAAACACAGTTTGCATGAAATGGCAGTGAAGGGGTTAAGTAAGTCTGTGCATTGTTCACCACTGATGTAATTTTATTTTGTTTACTGTGTGGCAGGAGAGCGATGATGAGCCAGTGATGAGGACAAAAAAGAAAAAATCCAAGAAGGGGCGGAGCCATGATGATGGGGGAGTGTTTATCAGACGCAATGTGACCGTGCCAAAGCGAGGCACCCGCTACAAGATTGTCTAAAACAACCGTGTATTAACATTTGTATTGTCCCTTAACCCCCATGAGTATGCAACCACCGGAGACCGCATGCACAGGGGGGGGGGGGGGGGGGGGTAAAACTGGGAAGATAATACAAGATTGTCAAATGCAACAGTGCATTCACAATTTGAACTTTGTTTCTTCTACTTCCAGGGTCCATTAAGGGCTATCATTTAATCAGCTGTAGATGAAGGGTACTGGCTGATTAAATTTATGCCTGCATTGCAGTAGTGCATTATTGTGAGCTTTACTGGACACTTTGTAAACAGATGTTTCTTGTTGCTATGCTTTGGCAGCCAACCTTTTCTTTTCCTACTCAAACCTACCCCAGCAATGATGAGTTTCATATTTCAGATGGCATCTGTGCAGACCGTGAACCAGCTGTTTAACCCCTACGCTGCCATTGATAAAAAAATTGCGCATCAGAAACAAGTGCACACTGACTGACAATCGTGTGAAGTACACACATGTAATTATGACCAAAAATAGGTTTAACCCATTTAGCCCCGAGTCCCTACAGCAGGAGATTGATTGACCATGATAATTCAAGGGTAGTGCCAGATTAGCTTGGCGCCTGAAGGCGCCAAGCTAATCTGGCACTACCCTTGAATTATCATGGTCAATCCACCTCCTGCAACTGATACATTCGTTTAGTAACACTTTCAAAAGTTGGGAAAAGCACCCATGAGGCTAAAATGGTTAAAGAATATAGAACAATCAAGAGACGTAGATCATGAGCCCCCACGACTGCAAGGGTTCAAGAGAGTTTGTGTATCATATCTTGCAGCTGGGTAGTGTTTGCTGTGCCCTGACAGTTAAGGGGATAAGATGGGTCTGCCGTGATAGTTTAAGGTCAGTGTCAGACTAACAATCTGGCACTACCTGTGAACTGCCATGGTTGATCCAGCTCTCGCCTTGGGTGTCCCAGGGCCGCATGTGTTGACCCTTTCTCTGCCAGTGGATGCAGATTGTTTTTAAAATCATTCAGTGTCACAGATCCTCAGCACATGACACATGGATACAAAGTGGTCACAACAAGAGGCATAGATCCTCATGAGCTGATCCCCAGCTGGGTTCGAACCCACGACCTTTTGGACGAGAGTGGAACGCTCTACCAACCGAGCTAGGAGGAGCAGATTTACAGAGGTTGTGTACTTGTGGGAATTTAAAGGGCAGGTTCACAGGGGAAGGGGGTGGAAGCTTGGATTTATGGTGGTGGTTTTCTCCAGTAAATTGTGGTTAGATGAAAGAGTAGTTTTTTTAACAAAACTTGTAAATTTGTTATTGATGATGCATGCCTTATGTCCCTGAATATGAAAGTGTAATCCCCT
This sequence comes from Semisulcospira habei, assembly GCA_036245525.1. NCBI lineage: Eukaryota > Metazoa > Mollusca > Gastropoda > Semisulcospiridae > Semisulcospira > Semisulcospira habei. The sequence continues at coordinate 28,765,880 of BTPG01000007.1, read as the reverse complement.
TATACATGCAGTCACTGGTACTGTTTACAGTATGGACGTGTGCATGCATGAAGGAGTTAACATTTGATGGTATTATTGTACATGTTTTTGTATTGCATGAAAAGAAATCATTGTTCAAGTAATGAAAGAAACTTTGAAAGTTGTAGATAAACCCTTATCAGAGAAGAGAAGAAATGCATTTTATCAGATTAGGATGATGACAGCTCTGTGAAACGATACATTGTGTATTTTCTCTTCTCTAATAAGGGGTTTATCAATTTTTTTTCATTTACATGTATATGGCACCATAGCTGTATTTTCTTTTTAGCTCATTGTTAAAGTATCTTTCAACATGGGATTTTTCCAGCTTTTTTAGTGCTTTACGTTCCTCGTGAAGATTTCAATGTTGCAGTTTTTTAACCGATTGTTTTTCTTCGGCGATTGTGTTGTAGTGTTCAGCGACGAGTATAGATTGAGCAGAGTCTGTGATTTAGATTGTTTAACCCATTTACCCCCAACACCTAAAGGTGCCAAGCTCATCTGGCACTACCCTTGAACTATCATGGTCAATCTGTCTCCTGCAACAGGTACATAATCCTGAAGTAGCACCTCCAACATTTGGGAAATGAGGTCTTGGAGTTAAATGGGTTAAACATAGTTTTGTTGATTAATTATAATGTGACTGTATGCACGTTCTCCATGCTTCATGTAAAAAAGATAATCCTGCCGATGTGTCGTTTAGTTGCGAGTCTCCATGGTTTGGAATAGATTAACTGGTGAGCAGAGATTGTCAAGAACCCAAAGAAGAAAGAAACATGCTTAGAAAGGACATTTACAACACATTGTGTTGTAACTGTCCTTTCTAAGCATGTTTCTTCTTCACTGGATTCTTCTCTGCATTTTACTCTTGGTAGTCACCTTGTTGGTCCGGATTTCTTTTTGACAAACATTGAGACAAACACCAGCACTCTTTTTCATCAGTCAGTCATGCAGTGCACCCCACAGCCCGTGAACAGTGTCCAGTCTTTATTATTTTGGGTGTGAAAACTTGGGTGCACAATTTTGCAGCAGTCTCAAAGTAACAAAAAAACCCTAACGTGTCATATTCTGCGAAAACAGGGCTATTTCCATCTCATTAAAAATGCAGATCATCAAATTAACCCATTCAGCTTTGATACACTGTGACAGAAGGTTGATCAAACATGACAGTTCAAAGGTTGTGCTAGAATAGCTTGGTGCCTTTATGGGTCAAGCTATTCTGGCACAACCCTTGAACTAACATGGTTGTTTTGTCTCCTGAACTATCATGGCCGATGTATGTCCCCATGTAGTGTTTAATTAGCTGTGGGTTATGAAAGTATTCATGCAATATTGTCCATTTAAATGTTTTTATCGAAATGCGAGACAATACCCGGTAATTAAAATTCAATAGAATGAAGTGTGTACAAAAACAAGGATGGACAAAAATTGTTGACCATGGATGCAGGCAAATAAAAATAAAAATCTCTTTATGCTGTACGTGTCTTCTTCCTTATCCAGATTATGAACTCGGGGGTGGATCTGGTGCGGTTTGTGGGGAGAGGGGGGGGGGGGGGGGGGAGGCAAAAAATACTTTAAAATGCTATATATTATTAAAGTCCCTTTTTTGGGATTTGGACGTGGGGCTCTCCCACATGTGCTCCTTCTCTACACTGAAAAGTTTCTGTTGAGGTCACATAGACGCATCTACCACCCCGCCCCCACACCACCCCTGGGTGGGTGGTAAAAAATTACAACAGGTTAACAACAACAAAAACAACAACCCAACTTCTTGATTTTTTTGGCATCTGGGTGCCTTTCGTGTCAACTTTAAGGTCCTAAACAAAAAGTTGGAACTCCCCTCCCCCCTGATTTGTGCCTGAAACTAGCATGTAAAATTACTTTTGATATGAAGCAATTATGATATATTTGGATCATACAGCCAAGGGCCACACAATTCCCTGAAATTGATCATGTATGCTTAAATGAATTAAAAGATATCCGCAATATTAAATCAAAATATGTAGAAAGCAAGCTTAGCCTGCATTTCTTATATTTTAATGTAATGCTGTGTGAAAGCACACAAATACTAACAAACACCAAATTGAATTGGAACAAGATAAACCTCATTTACAACAAGGTCGGATAACAGCAGTCGAATAGATAAGTTATATACTTGGCTTTATTGTTACTAGGACCTCTGGGACTGTGTTTTGTTATCATGGGTGACATTTCGAAAAACTGAAAAGACTGACAATGTCCATGGACTAACTATATGCCCCATAGAAGATTACAAAGTAAAGTAGGTAAAAGCACGGTCAGGGGAGAGAAGTGTGCATGATCGACCAGTGATCATAGATCTACTTTGGTTAAAGCACCAAAAAAAAAAAAAAGATAGGAAAGAGGGGGTGCGCTAAGAAAGTGACTGGAAGCAATGCACATATCCCACTGTTCTAGCCACTCCATACATGGAAATTTAAATCTAGGTCCCCTAAGGGGGGGTCCAGATATTTAGCAGGTATGGACAGCTGTTTCGGTCTTGGCGACCTCGTCAGTACACCATTCGACATACTGGTGGAAGGCAGGAACTTTTGCCTACCTGCAAAGACAAAAGAGGCAAAAGTTCCTGCCTTCCACCAGTATGCCGAATGGTGTGCTGACGAGGTCGCCAAGACCGAAACAGCTGTCCACACTGGCTAAATATCTGGACCCCCCTTGGGGGACCTAGATTTAAATTTCCATGCACTGAGTGGCTGGAACAGTGGGATATGTGATACACCCCCCCCCCTTCGGGGGGGGGGGGGGGGGGGCTTCCATATGCATTGCTTCCAGTCACTTTCTTAGCGCACCCCATCTTTCCTATCTTTTTTTTTTCTTGGTGCTTTGACCAAAGTAGATCTATGATCACTGGTCGATCATGCACCCTTCTCTCCCCTGACAGTGCTTTTACCTACTTTACTTTGTAATCTTCCTAAAATATTAGCACTGGCAGTCTCCCCTTTTCTTTTCATTTATAGGCCCCATAATCCATGACTGGCAAGAGACATAAATTCTCATCAGGCAAAACGAGGGCTTGTTCAGATAGTATGTCTGTTAAAAGTCCTGGCAAATTGAAGTGGCACAGTTGCAGTGTGGCTGAATTTATCAGTGTTTAGGTCATACTCCACAGGCAATAGCTGTCGCTGTCCCCCATAACCCGCCCATTAGGGCCGTCCATTATCACTCCAGTGCCATGGACATTAAACCCCAAACTAACCAAAACCGGATGCAGGGGCTCATGAGAATTTATGCCTCTAGCAGATGGAACAGGCTGGCTGAGGGACTGTTCTGCCGGCTGGACCAAAAGGCTGAAATTATCTTTCTGGGATTTTGAAAAAGCTGAATCAGTCTCCTGGACTGAAGACTGTAACCCATGCATTACAATAACATCTCACAAGTCCCAAACACACCACTCATGTATAAGTTGCTTCGCTTATAACAAATTTAAGATTTATAACACAAAACTGCCCACAGTGTGCATCTAACCCCTTAACTCCCGACTGTGCTTCTAAAATCTTTGCCAATAAAACCCTGTACATCCGTAAAAAGAAACATGTACAATCATGTATGCATATAAAAAGTGAGATCAGCAAGAGACCATAGATCCTCATGAGTCCCCGCACCTGTGGGTGCACATGAGAGTCTGTGTCTTGCAGTTTTCTGATTTTTTGGCAGCAATGAAAGGGTCAAAAGTGACTGCACATAACTTGATTCACACATTAAAGAAAGAAGTCGTTTAGTTCTGTGAGTTCAAGAGATAAAATCATTCCAATATAGGTTCAAAGCTGATTGCACGTAACTTGAGTCACCCATTCAATTCATTCCAAACTGCTGATTGCACTTAATTGATTCACCCATTAAAATCATTCCAATCTGCTGTGCACTTTCTAGAATCATATGACTATTCTTTGCCGGTGTACTCTGCTGATAGACCCCCACTAGAAAGTACACTGCAAGTACACATCTATTCAAATGATATGCTAAACCTGTACTGTATGTGGCTGTACTCCCTAGATAGACCCATTTGGGGAGTACACCACAAGTACACTTCTATTCAAATGACCTGCTAGGCCTGTACTGTATCAGCAGTACTCCCTAGATAGACCAATTTTGGGAGTACACCAAAGTACACTTCCAATCGAATGAGATGCTAAACCTGCACTGGATGTGGCTGTACTCCCTAGATAAACCCATTTTGCATCTCATTTGAATAGAAGTGTACTTGTGGTGTACTCCCCAAGATGGTCTATCTGGGGAGTACTACAGCAAATGATTTGGGTATGGTTATTTCATTATGCTGCTTGCTGATCTCTGATTTGTTTTACCAAATCACCTAGTGCTGTAAGGTCTAAATCACAGGCCAGCACACATACAGTATATTCTGGAGAACATAATCATGAGGACCAAACTAAAACCAGTAAAAGCAAATATTAAAAAATGAAAAACCAAGGTAATCGAAATTGCAACTTATAATGGTACACTTCAAAACTGATTATATGTGGAAGTTAAAAATCAAAATAGCAAGACTAACACATGCGCCTATGAAACAACAATTGCAGGCAACTATTTATAACTGTGTGTATTACATATTACAGCCGAATCCAGTTAAGACAAACTCCGATAGCACAAAATTCTGGTTAACACACACAGTGTTTGACTTCCCTGGAGCCAGTTCCCTTCACTTTCCAATCTGCTAAATACAAACTCCTGTTAACCCTTTTCATCCTGATACCGCCGTGCGATGGCCTTAGTTGCCTGTTTGGTGTTAAACCCAAATAACTAACTAACTAACTAACTTTTCATCCTGACACACTCTTGCTTGAAATTAATTTGACGATGTCAGTTCAAGGGTGGAGCCAGAATAGCTTGGCGCCTCAGACGCCAAGCTATTCTGGCACCACCCTTGAAATAAAATGGTTGATTTATCTCCTAATCTGTAATGTAGCTTTCATACGACCATAAGCACATTTTAAAAGAGTCAGCCTCAGGATGTAATGGGTTAATAAGAATTAATGTTTGGCATCCCCTGGAGTTCTTATGATGATTTGATTACACATTAACTCATTGTGCCCGAGATACAAAATACCCACATTTTGGAGTTATCCTCTGAGGACTGCATTACAATTCAGGAGACAGATCGACCATGATAGTTCAAGGGTGGTGGCAGAATAGCTTGGCGCCTATAGGCGCCAAGCTATTCTGCCACCACCCTTGAACTATCATGGTCGAGCCATATCTTGCTTTGGTGTGTCCCGGGCAGAATGAGTTAAAAAAATGATGTATAAAAAATCAGTAACAACAGCAAAACACAAGGCTGATGGTTGCTGAATGGTGTACTTTGGTACACAAGACTAAAGCCCAAGATTACAAATAAGGAACAGAAACAATCACAGGACAGTGTACATGAGTGAGTACAGTTTAACAAAGGACAGTGTACCTCGGGGTACAGTGCCTTACAAATATATGATAGTGAACACCTCAGCATTAATATCTGTCTATAGCGGTTACAAGTACCTATACTTTTAAGTGCTAGACCCTGACTAAAGAGTGTATATTCCAAACCTACAAGTGACATCACATAACGAAACAACAAATAAAGAAACATAATTCAAAGCAAAATTAACCTCTTTTTCACAGCCATTGGATGAAGAAATCCTTGCTAATTTAACCTTGAAGAGCCCCAGCTGTCATACAAAGCGGTGTCAGCAAGAGGCATAGATCCTCATGATCCCCCGCAACTGCGGCGGGCCAGGGCCACATGATGAGTGTCACCACAAGGCATTTGCGAACCATCACGGCTGTCCACCATTCTTGTATGCATACAATTCTGCCAGCGCTAGCCTCACCTATCTGGTTTGTGAGCTGTCACATTGTTACAAAACTCGTTACGACAGAGCTGTTAATGTATATTCTGCGCCATTGGTGTCCATGGAAAAATAGGTGCACATGCATATACATTATAGTGTGCGCTGAAGAAATTTATAACAGGTGGGGGATCTGCCTCACACTGATGCCAGGCCTGATGTCAGATAAAAGTTACTGACATGTATGTCTTCCATATATATGAAAAATGAATTTTTATCTAAAAAATTTTTTTTTTTCAAAAAATACTTACCGATGACATTACTGCAAGGAATAGTGTCTTAACTAGCCTAATTTTAGCCAAAATTGGTTGTGTACCTATATGGCAGGGGAGGCAACAAGGGGTGACATAAGCCTAGCCAGTATCCTGAGTAGCCTCCCTTCCATCCCCATCCGGGCATCCGCTCACCGGAATCCCGGCAGTTTGTTTACTTAGCTGACGAGCGGCAAATGGGGCAGGTGGGAGGGTCATTCGAGTAATGTCATCGGTAAGTATTTTTCGAAAAAATACATTTTAGAGAAAAATTCATTTCTTTCCTCAAAACACATTACCGATGACATTACTGTAAGGAAGAATTACGAAGAGGAGGTGGGTGCCCCTTATAATGCCCCTAACCCCCAACTGCCAACTAGGCCCACCCGCCCTCCCAGGAGCAACCTCCCGATAATTTTAGCTAAGAATAGCCGACGGGACTGAGGGTGCCGGGAGGGAGTGTTGCGCTCCGGGGATGTTTCCCACCAGCGCCATGTTTCCCGCTGGCCTGGGAGGACCCGAGAGGATCTCGCACTGTCCGGAAAGGTCCCTCAGGTAGAATCGGGCGAAGTTGACTCCACTCACCAGCGTACGGCTGCTGCAAGTCTTTGACGGCTCAGTAGCGGTTGAATGCGAGGATGCGGCTGTGGCGTTGACCTCGTGCGCCCTGATGTTCATCCCTTTGGTTGCATCATGGTAGCGGTCCTGGTAGGCAGCGCAAAGTACGCAATGGAGCCAGGAGGTATACCATCTGGGGTGAGATGTCATCCTGACCTGGAAGGCGGGTGCGCCCCCTGCGTATCGGCTTGGTCCGGCGCAGAGGTGTCCACATAAGGCTCTCACCGGATCCTGCTGTCTGTATCCCGAGCAGGGCCGGAATCCCCCAAGTGCCGAATGGTGACCAACTGGGCGAACCAAGGAACCGGGTCGTGGCTAGGAAGCCAGGTTGGGCAGCAGTCGTCCAGTCAATCATCCAAACTGCAAGCCTGAGCGGCACGCTGAAGAACATGCAGTTCGCTGACCCTGGCAGCCGTGGCGAAGGTCAGTTGGGAGTAGGTCTTCCGTGGCACGTCGGCCGTCCGCACCTACTGGAGCTGGTCGAAAAGGTCCAAGATGAGCCCCCATAGCCCCTAGGCAAGGTCCTATCGCGGCAACCGCGAGCGAAGGTCAGACGTGTAGATCGAAGAGCATCAGAATGCCGGCGAGTTCTGTACAGGCACCAGGGTCGACCGGTCTAAGTCGGTCCGAGTCGGAGATCATGGTCAGGAAGCCCCTAAAGGTGAGGGCGCCAAGTTGGTCGGTGAAGAGCCAGAAGAAGAACTCCACCTGCCGAGGAACCATCCGGCATATGGGGAAGAGGCGCTCGTCATCACATACCCAGCAAGCTGACGAACATTCTTGCTGAAGTCCTATGTTGGCCAAGCTCGGTGTCTTGTTTCCCCCGTGAGCTGATGAAACATAGGCTGAATTCCTCGGCTCGATAAGGTCTGAAGCCGCCCGTGCGTCCCAAGTTGCGAATGTCCGAGCTGTTTCCTCCCTGAAAGTGGTCGGGTCGGTGGCAGGCGCCTGCACTCAGACTTGTGTTGGTTGTTCATAGCGATAGAATCCCCAAAGCTGAGACCACTGCTCCTCCATCCAGGGGGCGCAGATGACGCATGGGTGAGTGGAAACATAGCCAGAACAAGGTAGGCATACAGCATGCACGTCACTCTGCCATCGGAAGTCCCTACAACGCGTGCAGATACGGACTTGCCACTGCAAAACATAATCAAGAGTGACAGGTGAGCGAGCGTGGCTCCCCGAGGCCACGCATCCGATGCGTACGCGCGCAAAGCCGAGAATCGATAGCGATGTTACTCCACGACTAGTGCCGACGCCTGGCGCGTTTCCTCCCCTTTAGCGCCGGTTGCGGGCACCCATCGAGATTTTACCTTACCATGTCGGGAAGGCCATAGGCCAACCAAGGACCGTAGGGACCAACCGTGCTGCCGAAGCGAAGGCTCGCACCACCAACGGAAGAGCCGCATCCCGAAGGTAGCTCCAAGAAGCACCATGAACAAAGTAATCCAAGGCTCGTGCGGAACACGGGAAGTAATCCAAGTCCCCAACACCACAAGTCCAGTGGAAAGTCACTCTCAAACCGACGAAGGTAAACTCCAAGCTAGCACAGCTGCATCAGTATTCCCAGGTGAGCACAGCTCTACCTCTCTTCTTAAACACGGCAGAGTCCAAGCCACAATGCGACCGGTCACACCGTACACAGCCAAGACGCAGAAGCAGAGGTACACAACCTTCCACGGCTAAGCTAAGAAACAAAACTGGGGGGATTCCGGTCAGCGGTTGCCCGGATGGGGATGGAAGGGAGGCTAATCGGGATACTGGCTAGGCTTATGACGCCCCTTGTTGCCTCCCCTGCCATATAGGTACACAACCAATTTTGGCTAAAATTAGGCTAGCTAAGACACTATTCCATACAGTAATGTCAATGGTAATGTGTTTTGAGGAAAGAAATATAACTATGCCACTGGGTTTACAGTAAACAGCAAAAAGAATGGAAAACCAAATCTTTTCAATCATCAATCATAGGAATCTAGTAAGTTCAATAGCTTATTGAGTGGTCATGAAAGGCTTTTAATTTTTGCATATACCGCTGATAAAAAAAAGAAAAAAGAATGAAATGCTTGACACGCACTCTGAAAAAAACAAACCAGTACTGTATTTCAAAATGAAATGTCAGAAGAACTGAATGACATTCATGTTCGTGTTAACAGTACAGTACTACAATAATTTATACAAATCACACGCTTCTCCTGACCCTCTGTTACAACAATGTCCCTCTGTTACAACAATGTATCAGTTCAGGTTTGCTGATACGGGTTGTGCAGTCTCCACCAAACATTTGAATGTTTGACGCGATGCCAAATAACAATCAGCTACTGAAGAGGGGTATTAACCCATTTAACCCTGCAGCCATATTTCCCAACTAAAGATTATGTACAAGCTGCAGGAGATGGATCGACCATGATAATTCAAAGGTAGTGCCAGATTAGCTACTACCCTTGAATTATCATGGTCGATCCATCTCCTGCTGTAGGGCGTTGGGGTTAAATGAGAAAAAAAGATCCTGCGACAAAGCTGTGGCACTAATCTCATTTTAAGAGAAAAGAATATGTTGATTCTGGGGTTAAAACATTTCAGAAAATGGTATACATAAATTCAGTTTTGCCTAATCTCATGTTATGCAAAATAAATCACGGCGCCCAGTTTGACTGATAAGATGCGAGCTGAAGCTCACATTTTATCAGTCAAACTGAGCACTCATAATTTATCTTTCAGAACAGAAGGTTAGCCATAATTATAATCTCTACGGCAAAAATTGCTAATGTGATTGCACACTGGTCGTCGCCTTCAATTCGCTACTGCTGTATTGAATCAAGACAACCAACCAGTGTGGTGCTATTCCCTCATACCACAGTGTCTACAAATTCTAGTCATCAATAAACTCTTATGAACAAAGAAAGATTCAGCCGCAACTTAATTCCATCAATATGCAAAATCTGTTGATAGCTTTCATCACAGAGGTAGATGAACTATTACATAAAAAACAAATCAAAAAGAAAAAAATAATTCATATGAATAACAACCAGTGCCAATAATTATGTCATTATGTCGTTAAGAAAATTATGCACAGGTGAGATCACAATCAACATGGGGAAAACAAAAACACAAATGAACAAAGAAACAAATACAGCTAGACCTTGGTATGATGACCATCCAATAAATGATGGCCTGAGGCAGGCGGTCTCCTCATGCAGGTAGCAGAAAAAAACATGGGACCATAAAAATTTGTGGTATGTTTGGACAGGTGGTTATAAATTACCTTATGGAGGTGGACTGTACCAGCTTCAATAACCAGGCTGGTCATCTGAGACTTATTTGAAACAAGATAATATATACTGGTATGCATGAACATTATCATAACTTTTAGAAAAAGAAAGAAAACAATTTCCATTTTTAACTCATTCAGCCCAACTCACGTATCTCCCAAATTTTGGAGGTGCCATCTAACGACTATGCCCCAGTTGCAGGAGATGGATCAACCATGATAATTCAAGGGCAGTGCCAGAATAGCTTGGCACCGACAGGTGCCAAGCTAACCTGGCACTACCCTTGAATTATCATGGTCGACCCATCTCCTGCTGTAGTGCATCGGAGCTGAATGGGTTAAAGTAGACAAGGACGTGTGAAAGAGAATCAGAAAATGTTGCAGGATTCATGCTGCCCATTTACATACGACACTGGTGATATTACATAGTTGTGGCCCTTGTCTACAGACAATTTAAGGACCAAAGTTTATCCTGAGGATGAAATTATCAATTATTGTACATGTCCTGTTAGGTCTACATCACAGTTCTGGTGACAGATAACCCATGGCAGTTCAAAGGTGGTGTCAGAATAGCTTGGCGCCTTTAGGCGCCAATCTATTCTTCTGACACCACTCTAAAACTATCACTGTCGATCCACAACCTGTCATAGCATGTCAGCTGGCTTTAAGGGGTAATATATTGCCTATGTCATGTATGTAGGAAATTAGATACATACAGCTTGACAAATAATCACTTAATTTTCTTCCAGTGAAAACTATGGGAAATGGATTTAACATGATAAATAAAAAGTGGTGCTTAGTGAGCCAAGCTAATCAGGCACTAATCTTGATATATCAAGGTCAGCCCATCTCCAGCAACTTGTATGCAGTGTTGGGAATACAATTTAACTGTCTGGTTCTTTACTCTGAACATGACAATTTCTTAGATTAAATGCTAAGAACACCAACAACAAATTAAATGCCTGAACAATGTGATATCGAGCTAAGAAAAAAACATTAGAAGAAAGTTGTATGACCCAATTTTTAGGAACAACACACAAAGAATACTCCGCAATGCCGCAATGTATTGTTTTTTGTTTGTTGTTTAAATAAAAATTGGGTCATTGTAGCTATCTTTTGAACCTTTTCTTCTATTCTGATTAAACCCCATTGGTATTTGTTTTTTCTTCATTCTGAATAATCTAACAGAGCTATATTTGTTTCTTGTCCTTGGCCACAAACTCCTTCATACTTGGTTTGTTCATTCGAAACAGCAGCCAGCCCTCCTCTTTTGAAATATCTGTCGCTCCATGTCGCTTGTAGTAGTCGATGGTAGGCTTGTTCCAATTCAGCACTACCCACTGAATGAACGAGCACTCCATGGACAATGCAATCTGCAAACAAAGATAGGTGTCATCAAAAACGGTCTCAGGCTCAGTACTATGCGCTCTGGTACTCCGCAGTATCGGATATAACGCACTCAAATTTCTGGTGCCCATGGGGTATGCCCGGTGAGCTTAATTAAGGTCCTTGGGCTGACATAAGCCTTAGCTGGCCTGCGCACAGCTGTGTGCGGGACAGCTAAGGCTGATGTCAACCCTAGGAACTTTTACTTACCAAATGTTTTTCCGTCTTCCTAAGTCCATGGAAAATCAGCACTACACTAAAACAATTGTGAATAATGCTGTCTGACTTTATGGCTCCCTGGTACCATACTCACGTGATACACTGAGACTGGCCTGTAGTGGATAATTAACAACCCGCTCAATGCCACAAAGGTGAAACTGTCAACATCATTTCATAAACAGCATAATACAGCTGTGTATTCAGATTGTCTGACACAATTTCACCAACCTCTTGCCTACAGGCAAGAGGTTGGCGAACTTGTGTTAGACTATCTGAATACACAGTTTGACAAATTGCCTTGATGACAAATGAAACACCTACTTTCAAAGTACAGTTGACTTTGCTTATAACAGGGTCGGATATAACAAAAGTCAGATACAACAGCACCTTTTTCTGAGGTCCTAAAGGCACTATTTCTACACAAATTACATCACTTATAACAAACTTCAGACACAACAAGAAGAACATTTGGGTCTCCAGGTGATTTGTTACATCCAAAGCTTACTGGCCAGAGAAGATCAGCAACGTCAGACTCTGGGAGAGAACAGAGCAGATAACAGCAGAGAATGAAATCGGACGAAGAAGATGGGGATGGATTGGTCACAGTCTGAGAAAGCCAGTTTCCAGTATCACTAGGCAGGCATTGTCATGGAACCCCCAGGGAAAGAGGAAAAGAGGCAGGCCGAGAAACACCTGGCATCGAGACCTCCAAGCAGACATCAAGAGACTGGAAACCACCTGGAGAAAAATCGAAGGAGAAGCACAGGACAGGAGTCGCTGGAGGTCTCTCGTCGACGGCCTATACCCTGGGATGGGTGACAGGCGTAAGTAAGTAAAGTAAAGCTTACTGTACATGATCCCATCGCCAGACCATCATCGATCACCAGTTTTTCAAATGAATACAGCAGATCGACATTGAATTTGACATGTAGTCTAGGATATTTTAAAATTCCATCAGGCACATACTTATAAAGAGCTACCGACAGTAAAATTTTTATCTTTAAGAAAGCCCAAGGGAGACTGTATATGATGCGCAAACTCCGCTCCTTTGATGTGAGCCCCAAAAATCCTCAGGCAGTTCTACCTCTGCTTTATAGAAAGCATTCTTACATTCTCCTTTGTCTCATGGTTCGGCTCCCTGGGCGAGAAGAACTTTAGGAAGCTGAATAAGATAATCAGGCTTAGTGAGAAAATCGTTGGGGGCAGGTTGAAGAGCCTTGACGGCCTCTACAGGACGAGAATGATACGCAAGGGCCTGAGGCTGGCAGCTGACACTTCCCACTGCCTTTCTAAGCACCTTCAAAAGCTCCCATCTGGCCGTAGGTTCAAGGCTCCTCTTGTTAAAATTAATTTTTCTCTAAAATGTATTTTTTCCAAAAATACTTACCGATGACATGACTGTCTGGAAATAGTCTACTTGCTTACCAATTTTAGCCTAAGACCCAAAGGGTCCCCCCAGGAGGCTCTCGGGGATCCCTAACAGGGACGAGAGTAGCCTCCCCTGTCCATCCGGTCACGTGCCCGGTGGTGTCTCCTTTAGCCAGTTGTCTACGGAGTTACCAGCGGCAAGCGGGGAGGAGGGAGGGACCTCCGAGTCATGTCATCGGTAAGTATTTTTCGAAAAAATACATTTTAGAGAAAAATTAATTTGTTTCCTCAAAACACATTACCGATGACATGACTGTCTGGAAGAATGCCAAAAAGGAGGAGGGTGCCGCAGAATCCCTTTTTGAAACCTCATTAGGGACGAGGACGGCCCGTCACTCCTGATCACACACTCCCGACAATTTTAGCGAAGTGCATACGTAAGGCGCCGGGGGCGCCTGGAGGGAGTGCTGTGCCGCAGAGAAGTCGCCCACCAGAGAGAGGTTGTCGCGCTGGACCGTCAGGTCGCAGAGGTAGAAGCGGGCAAAGGTGGTTTCGGCCCGCCATCCCACTGCAGCCACAATGTCCTTAACCGCGCAGTTGCGGTCAAAGGCGAGACTTGCGGCCATAGCGCTAACTTCATGGGCGCGTATCCTGAGGGCCTCGGCTCCCTGTGGGGAGAGGTCGCAATAGGCGGACCGTATTACCCAGCGGAGCCAGGAGGAGATCGTTTGGGCAGAGATGTCAGGTCTGCCGGCGGACCGAGGCAAGAAGAGATGAGTCCGTTCCCTCCGTACGGACTTGGAGCGACGCAGGTAGATACGGAGCGCACGCACCGGATCTTGCTGCCGAGTCTCCCGAGGAAGGTCGGGCCCCTAAGGCGGGCGAAGAGCGATGACCTGAGGCGCCGTCAAGGGAGATCTAGTCTTAGCGAGAAAGGACGGATCCGGGAGAAGCTGAACGGAGCCATCCACCCGGAACTGCAGGCAGGAAGGGCGAGACGAGAGCGCGTGGAGCTCGCTGACGCGGGCTGCCGTGGCGAGGGCCACCAGGAAGCAGGTCTCCGAGGCACGTCAGCGAAGCGGCCAGAAGGGGCGGTTCAATGGTCCGAAGTCAGCCAGGGGAGGACCAGGAATGTCCCAGCGCGGGACAAGGGAGCGGGAGACCGGACGCTGCACGCCGAAACGCGCCATAAGGTCGGGCAGGTCCTTGCAGGCGCTGGGTCGGGACGGCCGAGATGACGGAAGGCGTCGGCGATCAAGAGGTGTAGCTGCTGCACCAGAGGGGAGCCAACCTTGGTCTTGGACGAGCCAGCGAAGAAGTCCGCGAGCTGAGGAGTCGTCAGGCCGACGGTGGAGAGGCGGCGGACAGAGCACCAGGCACGAAGCACGCCACTTTCCCTCGTAGACACGTCTGGTAGAAGGTCTGCGGGCTGAAGCGATAGCGTCTGCAGTCGCACGCGAGAAGCCTCCAGCAGAGAGAGCTTGCCGCACAATCGCCAGGCGTGTAGGAGAAGTCGCTCAGGCAGGGGTGGAAGAGCGGCTGTCGGCGCTGCTCGAGCATCGTGCGGGGGGAGGGAAGAGGGAGGGTGAGCCCGAGGCGAGACTGAGAAGGTCGGAAGTCCACAATCCGGTCCAAGAGAACAGCCACCAGGAGAAGGACTGCGTTGCATCCCCGGAGGCTGAGCAGGACTTGAGGACCAGGACCGCCGGTGGGTAGGTGTAAGCGACCAGTCTGTCCAAGGGATCGAAGCGCAGAACCAGGGAAGGATGTCCCAGCGTAGGGCGCAATCGGTGTGAAGAAGCTGCCTCGTTGCAAGAGGTAGGCAGCCAGGACGAACAGGAGACCGGGAGTGTGACGGGCTGGGAGGGAGAAGTCGCTGTCCTCGCACCAGCGAAGGGGCGATAGAGGAGGAAGCAGAGGTCGGGAGAGCGGGTTCCTCCTGCATCTGAAGGCAAGCCACGAAGGAGGGGTTGTCGGAAGGACGAGGAGGTCCTGAGTCCGAAGATCGAAACGCCAAGCGCCGAGGGCCCGCCGACTGCAACCAGTCCCAGCGGGTTGACATGCCGCGAAGTCAGGTTCGAGGGCCAGCGGTCGGCCGACGAGCGAAAATTCGGAAGAAGGAGAGCGCCCCAACCGTCAAGACCGGCAACGACGCAGCGAGAGACGGGCAGTGGTGGGGTCAGGGGAATCCAGGAGCCGAGCCAAGAACGTCCGTCCAGCGAAGCCGATGGGCCGCAGCACAGGAGAGATCGGCACCAGGGAAGGGAGATCGCCGGAGGACGGCCTCCAGAGGTGGAGTACAGAAGACCGAGGGAAGGAGATCAGCCGCCGCACTCTTCAGGAGGAGGAGCTGGAGCCGCAGTCAGGTGGGAACCGCCGCGTCCGCAGCTACCCGCGGGCTAGAAGCACGAACTGGATCCGAGGCTCGGGAAGATGCCCTAAGTTGCGGTTGGTCACCAATCCATCCCCAGGTGAACGAGTGGCGAGAGGGCGAGAGGTCGGACTGTTGGCGCTGACCAGGGCGACCAGGCGAGCAAACCAGAGGAGGAGAGCATCCGTGTCCTACGAAGAGGGACCACTGACTGATACCGCAGAAGCAGGTCGACCAAGGAGGAGAACGGCTGGCGGAAGATCGAAGGTCTCGGGCAACCAAGGCATCCACGATCCACGCAGGGACCCAGGGCTGAGGGGGAGACCACACCGGAGAGGCCGAGCTGTAAACGGTCCCGTCGACGGCAAGCGAAGACAACGGCGGGGGCGGGAGGCATGGGGACGAATATAAGCAACGGGTAGGTCCAGGCTGGCGGCGGCGACGACCCAGGGCTGAAGGCGACGCGAAGGGTCCGAGGCGGGGGAGCCGTGGCGAGCGACGAGCAGCATCGCAACTTCCCAAGGAAGAGCGGAGACCTGCGCGCGAAGGGCGAGGGCCTTGGTCCGAAGGGGCGGGAACTCAATCCACAAGGGTGGAGCTGGGCCCACAGGCCTAGAAGGGTTCCTTCAGAGACTGCCAGGCAGGGCCGAAAGACGCAGGTACCCACAGGAGCACGGTAGAGCTGCGACATCGCATCAGGGGAGATGGCCAGGAAGGAGCCAGGCCACCACGAGGCAAGGGACGGAGGGTTCGAAGCCACGCGGAAGATCCGCTAGAGCTGGGAAGGGTTGCCGCAAGCACGAGCGCCGGCGGAACCACCGGAGGCAGCGAGAACGAAGGGGAGCGAGTGGCCAGCGAACCGGGGAGCCGAAGGCTAGGACGCCAGCAGGCCAGCGGCGAACGCAGGACGCCGAGTCATCCACCGGAGAGGGTCGGGGAGATGCTGGAGGCGAAGGGTGCAGGGAGCGGGGAAGAGGATGTCCCGAGGAGAACAACAGCGCCGAGCACAAGGCGAAGGTCGACAGGGACACCGGATGTAGTCGAGCGGGCAGGCGACGAACATCGGGCGCCGCAACTATCCAAGCGACGAGGGCGAAGACATGGATCCCCCCACTGCACTGGGTGTACCCCCGGGGCACCCATCCAAGTGCTAACAGAGCGCGATGAAGCTTCCCTTCGGTGAACAGACGAGAACCGGTGAAAACGTGGAAGGCCGTAGGCGCCATGGGAAACGGCCCGAAGTCCCGAGGTACATGGAGGACGAACCAGACGCAGCGCGAGGCTCAAGGAGGGGGCACGTAGCTGGCTGGGGGACCCGACGGAGGAGTCAGCGGGTTGGAAGGAGGGACATAAGGCCGACTAGGGTACCAACAGGCGATAAGGGTCGCGGTGCCCGGGGCTCAAGAAGGGGCACAAGCGGCTTGGCGACTCGCCGTAGGAGGCAGCGGGCCCAGAGACTGAGGCCGAAGTGCCGAAGTGAGAACGAAGGCAACAAGGTCGCGGTGCCCGGGGCTCAAGGAGGGGGGCACATAGTCGGCTAGACGACTCGCCGTAGGAGTCAGCGGACTTAAGGCCAGGGCCGAAGGCCGACGCGTGAACGAATTGGCGACAAGGTCGCGTGCCCAGGGCTCAAGGCGGGGCACATAGCGGCTCGGTGACTCGCCGGAGGAGTCCGCAGGCGTAGGAGGGGCCGCAAGGCCAACGCGTCTACAATAGGCGACAAGGTCGCAGTGCCCGTGGCTCAAGGAGGGGGGCACGTAGCCGGCTTGGCGACTCGCCGGAGGAGTCAGCGGGCTGAGCAGGTCCGAAGGCCGACGCGTAGACTAGTTAGCGACAAAGTCGCGGTGCCCGGGCTCAAGGAGGGGGGCACGTAGTCGGCTAGGCGACTCGCCGGAGGGGTCAGCGGCTTGCCGACGCATAAGCTAATTAGCGACAAAGGTCGCGGTGCCCGGGGCTCAAGGAGGGGGGCACGTAGCCGGCTTGGCGACTCGCCGGAGGAGTCAGCGGGCTCAGGAGGGCCTCGAGGCCAAGCGTCAACTTTTTTTTTTTTTTTTTTCTTGTAAGTAACAGGCGACAAGGTCGCGGTGCCCGGGGCTCAAGGAGGGGGGCACATAGCCAGCTAGGCGACTCGCCGGAGGAGTCAGCGGGCTTATAAGAAGGGCCGAAGGCCGACGCTTAAACTAATTAGCGACAAGGGTCGCGGTGCCCGGGGCTCAAGGAGGGGGGCACGTAGCCGGCTTGGCGACTTGCCGGAGGAGTCAGCGGGCTTGAGGTTTGGCCGAAGGCCGACGCGTGAACTAAAGGCGACAAGGTCGCGGTGCCCGGGGCTCCTTTTTTAAGGAGGGGGGCACGTAGCCGGCTTGGCGACTCGCCGGAGGAGTCAGCGGGCTTAACGCGTCTACGAAGAAGCTACAAACTTACCAGGGACGTGAGGCGTGGGGAATCCCAAGTCCGAGGGGAGCTTGAACAATCCCACCGTGCTGCGGGAGGTCCCCAGGAAGGCGGAAAGTCGCGGGTCGCTCGGCGGTGGAACCAAGAGTAGAGACCGAGAACCTCCAGTCAAGAGGGGCAGCCTGCGCAGCCGATGACAGAGGAGCAGGCGGGACCCGGTCGACAGACGGTGTGGCTGACATCAGGCCACGAAGTCGCCGTCCTGGGCAGATGCGCACTTGGTACTGCAACATAAACCCATACATGAAGGTGACAGGCGGCGGGCAACTAACGCCGCCAGGTAAAGGTCCGTGAAACGCAGAGCGAAAACAAACAGAAGTCCGAGCCAAGCACGACGTCCGGCCCCACAGGGCGAGACGTAGGAAGCGGCCGAGACTGTACCTTTCCATGGCGGAACGGCAGAGTGACGAAGCACAAGCACCGGACACTAGGTCACTGGAAGTCGCCGTACTGGGGAGAGACGCATGTGGTAACTGCAACCCAAACCCAAACAAGAAAGGCGACCAGCGGCGGGTAACAACGCCGCCATTTAAAGCTTCGAAATTTAAGAAACACATGAAACTGACAGTGAAATGCAATGAGAAAACAACAGTAGCTCGAACGAAGCCCGACGTCCGGCCCAGCCAGGCGAGACGTAGGAAGCGGCCGAGACTTTACCTGTCCATGGCGGAACGGCCGAGTGACGAAGCACAAAGTACCGGACAGTAGGTCACTGGAAGTCGCCGTACTGGGGAGAGGCGCACTTGGTAACTGCAACCCATACCCAAACATGAAAGGCGACCGGCGGCGGGAAACGAACCCCGCCATTTAAAGCTTCGAAAGGAAGAAACACTCGAAACTCACCGTGAAATGCGGAGAGAAAACAACAGTAGCTCGAGCGAAGCCCGACGTCCGGCCCAGCCAGGCGAGACGTAGGAAACGGCCGAGACTTTACCTGTCCATGGCGGAATGGCCGGGTGACGAAGCACAACCACCGCGCGACGGAAGCCTAGAAGGTTCCAGGGCCAGCCAAGTGCACGAGGCACAGACGAGGGCTAACAGAGAAGACGGAGGCCACGCCAGAAGCAGTAGACGAGGGCTAGGCGAAGGCAGGCCAGTAAGGGACGGTCGAACCGTACACAGTCTTTCCAAGGGTCAGAGGCTCAGGTAAAAGCGTCCGAACGCTAACAGCGAAGTAGACAACTGGCTAAAGGAGACACCACCGGGCACGTGACCGGATGGACAGGGGAGGCTACTCTCGTCCCTGTTAGGGATCCCCGAGAGCCTCCTGGGGGGACCCTTTGGGTCTTAGGCTAAAATTGGTAAGCAAGTAGACTATTTCCAGACAGTCATGTCATCGGTAATGTGTTTTGAGGAAACAAACCAAATGCTACAAGGGCAGCTTTGTACCCTCGGTCATCCGTCTCCTAAATGAAGAGTGTGTTAACTAGCGTATCTCTCTCTCCTTGTTGTCGCCGTCGAGGAACTTGCACCTCAGATGTCGCAGTGGCATCTTGCAAGTGACAGACTCACTCTTATACCACTAACAATGTACACTGTGGTCATGTTTTTTTTTTTTTT
This sequence comes from Semisulcospira habei, assembly GCA_036245525.1. Taxonomy (NCBI): domain Eukaryota; kingdom Metazoa; phylum Mollusca; class Gastropoda; family Semisulcospiridae; genus Semisulcospira; species Semisulcospira habei. Next base: position 28,746,488 of record BTPG01000007.1, on the reverse strand, counting down.
TTTTTTTTTTTCACCATTGTTACAATGTGGCTAAAACCGTACGCGCGCATGTGATCCCAACGAAAGAAAATTTGTTGGCTAGACTGACACAATAAAGTATTTGAATTGAATTGAATTGAAAATTAAAGGATTAGGAAGGTGAGATGAATAAACGTGGACAGTACATGTTTATTCATCTCACCTTCTTAATCCTTCAATTTGGCTGTCGGTACCTCTTTTTGTCGTGATGATTCCTGCAAGAATCATCATGACAAAAAGCGCTACCAAAGGGCTAATGTGGGTAAAATGGTTGTAATGCAGGCATGTGTACCAAGGGAATAACTCAATGAACCAACAGTTTCAATCCCCGCACCCCTCCCTTCCAGCGCCAGTCTGCCCACCCATGTCAAGGAGATTAAAAAGGCAACATGTACATGGCACACCCCATCAAGGGATGGACAGAAAGTGTGCACTTATGTCTGTCTTTGTCATAGGCTGACGTGTCAGTGTCATAAGGATTATTATAACTGCCGAGAAAAACTGAACACAATCTAATTGCAAGAGACATAGATCATCATGAGCCCCTGCAGTTGCGGGAGTTCATGAGGATCTATGCCTCTTGCTGACACTACTGTGTGTCTATGTTCCTTGGATGTCTGAGGTTCTTTCCTGCTGAATTAACTCATTCAGCCCGACGGCCGTATTTCCCAAATTTTGGAGGCGTCATCTAATGACTACCCCAGTTGCAGGAGATGGATTGACCATGATAATTCATGGCACCAACAGGCGCCAAGTTAATTTGGCACTACAGTTGAATTATCATGGTTGATCCATCTCTTACTGAGGTGCGTCAGGCCTGAATGGGTTAACAATGATTTCAGAAACGCAATCTGGAAGCGTGTTTCTATTTAAATTTGGCAGTGAAAGAGTTAACATTCCCTTGGCTTGTATACTGAACACAGAATGGGACAACTTCTAGGTGAACATCTAGGTGAAAATCTACCAGTACAAATGTAGCCAGTGAAATTCTAAACAACTGCAAATCCACTCAGTGTACATTAATTTTGTGCAGAAGCTTTTCACAACTGGGTGTCTTCAAACCTGTGCAACTTCATGCTGTTTAGATTTACAATAACCTTACTCTGGTTAGGCTTTTAGATAGATATGAATAGAAGAGCGGGAGTGCAATTAATTTACACTGGGTCAATTTACGCCTGGGTGGATTCACTGGATAGAGTCACGCTTGGTAGATTTTTCAACGAGTCTATATAGCAATGTTGACCTCAAAACCTACTTTACTTAACAAAACATTCCTTGGGCATGCAGCTACATGCACTGTTTACAGTATTAGTGGCTGCATGAGCAAGGGGGTACATTAACTGCCTCATCTATGATCTGTTGTTTTTACCTCACCTTTGTAACTTCAGCCCATAGAGCAGTTCCAATGCCAGAGCCTCTCCACTCAGGCGCCACGTATATGTCTTCCATACAACATGTTCGCCCACACCAGGGGTTGTAGGTATAGTAGTACATCACGTAGCCCACAAGCTGCAAAGCTGATGAAGCCCCTCCATCTGGAAAATGGGATAGTCTGACAAATGTCAAAGTCAGTGCATGCATGGAAAAAAGCCTACAGACTTACACATCTCATGCATACAGAGAGTTAATTATTTCTATATGCCACGCACTAGAGTTGAAACCTGAAATCTCATAATAAAATTAGCACTTTGGCTGTCAGTAGCGGTTTTGTCGCGATGATTCCTGCAGGAATCATCATGACAAAACTGCTACTGACAGCCAAAGGTTTAGGTGTAATGGTGTGATCAGGTATAAAACTTCAGCTGTAGGCACCAAGCACTGTTCTTGAACAATCATGGTCAATCTACCGCATGAACTGTGATGTAATCTTCCAAAGACAACTGCCAAAGTTTGGACTTTCAACAGTAGGGTTTAAAGTGCTAACAGTCATCCAAGGGTCAAATATAAAACAAATTAAAATAGGAGGCAAGCGTGACACAGCACAGGTTCTATATATACTGTATCAAACTTTTCACCTGAGAGTATAATAAAGGGGATAATAATATACTGCTACTACTACTAATTATTATTATTATTATTGTTCACTATTGTTCATACTAGGCTTTTTGACACTCAGCAAATTTTCTTTCATTATTACCTGGCAAAACTAACACCCATTAGTAAATACTTAAACTGGTGCTGCCGTGACACAATCAGTTCCCATAGGCTCTGGCCTTGAAAAATCAAATTAAAAAGGGGGTAGGGTCCAGTACGCTGGGGAGGGCATGGTTTCAGTCAGGCCTTGGAAAATAAAACGAGAGGCAGGGTGTGTGTGGAAGGACAACATGATACACACAAATTCACATCCCAACTTTATTTTATATGGTATTCTTCATATTTATGGCATCACTTTTGCAATCAGCATTTTTTTTCTAACTCCATTCCAGTATACATCTGCCTTAAAGAACCAGTAAATACCTATAATAACTGGCTTAAAAAAACTGAACTCTGTATTATTATTATTTTAATTATACCTTCAACATTGACAGGTTCAGCAACAAAGCTGTGAAAAAACTGCTTTTCACCAAAGGCATCCCTTCTCAGGTCTGTCAAAAAGAAAAAAAAACTTCTGAAAATAGATGGTGTCAATGGCATAAAGTGAAATGCTGTTAGTGAAGCACATGTTCGAACATGAATTAAAGAATGAATGCACTTGTACACACCTGCACCCACACACACACACAAATGCTATGTACACACACACACACACACACACACACACACACACACACACACACACACACACACACACAATCAATTCATGTACAGTAAGAGTAAAACTGTCCTTTTGCATCACTGTCAAGCCATATATAAATAATAAATAAATAAATCAGTGCATTACATCTAATAGGCGCTTTATTCCAATTGAAAATCGGCTCAAAGCGCCGCCATGAACTGAACCCAACAAGCACGCTCACGTGAATCATGCGCATTCACTCACACACTGTACATAAACACAGAAAATTCACGTGGTGCTAAGGGTAAGCTCAAGTGAGCTACTGAAGTTTTGGAAATTCAAATCGTTTATATTTGAAATTTGATTAAGTAGGCTGAAATTGATAACAAAGTCATCATGACAAAACCCAGCGTACTGGCCCCTACCCCCTTTTTAATTTGATAGCCGGAGTACCCGGAGAAAAAATAAAATAAACGATGGTCCGCCCGAATTAACGGTGACACGTACTAGAGGAGAAAAGACTGATGCCAGAACCAGATATCGAACCTCGCACCTCTAGCATTGGTAGCAGGCACTTTTACCACTGCGCCATGGACCATATTTACTGTTAAAAAAATGTCATTGTCAGATGTATACACATACCATCAGCATTTATGCTGACCTGCTCTGGCATCTTCTCATACTCTGCCAATTCCTGCATAAAAAAATGGATCTTTAACTCTTTCTGCCCGCAACACACCACAGCAAGATATGGCTCGACCATGTTAGTTCAAGGGTGGCGGCAGAACAGCTTGGCCCCTATAGGCATCAAACTATTCTGCCACCACCCTTGAACTATCATGGTCGATCTGTCTCCTGAATTGAAATCCAGTCCTCAGAGGATAACTCCAAAATGTGGGTATTTCGTACCACAGGCACAATGAGTTAATCTTTGCGGCCATAATTATATTTATAATACAATAAACAATGACAAACTATATGATGTGAATAATATTGCCATAGTGTAAATAATATGAAAGCTGCTTGCACAATTAATATAAATTTCTGTATGTTCAAACACATGTCACTTTTATGGCCTATTAATATGTCAACATTAAGCACAACTTATCATCACCGATCAATTCATATCAGTACAGTTGTTGCACACCCACTGTGCACATCATTTGTCGATACTGCCTGTCATTGACCTGCACATCCAAGTGTGAACCAATAATGACTTAATGACCTTTGTTCACTGGCCTGGGTATAAGCCATATCACAAAAATGTTCATCTCGCAACTACATTTACTAGTGTTTTAAAACCCTTATTGCAACTGCATGCAAGTGTGAATACTGCACACAGTTCTATAGCTGCATGCACATAAGGGGTATAGGCGCTATTCCACCCAAATTTCTCAGTTCCATGGATTCAAGCATGTGTGGTTTCATACTGCATGGATTTACACTAGCTAGATTTACTGGTAGATTTATATCTAATATGGGTAGAATCATAGTGGAACAATTAAAATTACACTGGACAGAATCACACCTGGACAGATGTTTTCTGGGTTGAGAATCTCTGGGTAGATTTATGGCTAAATATATAGAAAAGATGACCCCTACCAGGGGAAGTTGGGGGTGGGTGGGTGGGGGGTGGGGGGGTGGGGTGGGAGGGGGCATAGGGAAGTGGGGTTGGGGGTGAGAATGGTATTCTGGTGAGCTGATAACACTCAGTTTGTATTGGGGTACCTCTGAGCAGCTGCTTATAACTAGTAACTCACTTCATTTTCACAGAAGACACACCCACATCTAAGAACAGTCAAGACAGTTCACGGGAAGTGTAAGATCGGCTTGGCACCTTTCCAGGAACTGAAATAAGATGATCTAGAACTACCTCTGAAGTAAAAACTGTAGAATCTGTCACTTAGTGTCAGTGATATCTGGATGTCGTGCGCATGAAGGTCTATGGCTACCCTAACTCCCACACTGGCTGTCTCCCACGATTCGCTGCGCTTAATCGAGGGAGACAACCAGTGTGCCTAGAACCCTTGCTGATATCGTCATGTGAACATTCCTTACCTTGATTAGTCGTAAGATCTCCTCACAATCATCCTCTTTCGCCTCTCGGATAGTAAAGCTCTTCATTTTCACCTTAACGATCGCAGAGCTTTGGGACATGTACGGTGTCGTGTCTGAGAAGCAGAAGCCTTGCCACGGCTCTAACAGCCGCGTAAGTAGCCCAGTTAAGTCAAAAGTCGGTCATTGGGAAAATTCACCTATTATGTAAACCTTAGAGCATGAACGTGAACTACCCTTAACCGTAGCCGGCTGCTCTATAGTCTACTGTATGTGTCTCTTGTCGGTGCAACGCTGCCATTCGATTCTGTCCTGGCTGCTGTAATCTTTCTGGCTGAGTATGCAAATAGGTGACGTACGGATCACATTACAGATAAGCAGTAAAGCGGCTGCATACGTTACGTGCACGAAACAAATTGCAGAGATAACGAAATGACTCAGTGACGCGACAAAGCAGACGAAATAGAGGGAGAGAACTGCTTCTGCCTTTCTGTCTTCCCACCACAATTTCTGCAAAGAAACATTCTTCCTGACAGGCACTGAACGGCTTACGCTGAACTGAAACTGTTGTTTTTACATATTCGCGCGCGCGCGCGCGCGCGTGTGTGTGTGTGTGTGTATGTGTGTGTGTGCGTGCGCGTGCGCGCGTGTGTGTGTGTGCGGTGTGGTGTGTGCCAGTAGTACCGGTGTGTGTGTACGCCGTATGCCGTGTAGGGACCGGCGTGTCATCCGCCCTGCCGTGCGTGTTCGCGTGCGTGTGTGTTTTCTTTCTTTTATACAACCGGCTGCAGTTTGAACAATTACTTGAAAAAATAAACTTAAACTGAAGTACAACCGGAATACTGTCCAGCTCTGCTAAGCCAGTGCTGGGGAAGGGGCGGTAGGAAATTGTCTCTTGCTCAGTGGTCACAATTTCATCTGTTGTCAGTTGAGTATTGAGGCCGCCGCGTGCTTTTCACTGTCTAACTTTATCAAGGGGGGCCGGAGGAAGGCACAAGGCGGTCCTTTGTCGGTGACATAATTATCATTACTGAACAGACGTTGTTCGGAAATCAGAAAGCTGAGTAGGTCAAAACTGTACTTAGTGGCGACGCCGGAAAACAGTGTTTTCGTCGAAACATCATATAAAGCCTAAGTTGTCCGGGCTTTGAACTCGACTTGCCACTGTTTTCATCGAAACATATGGGCATGTTCGCCCGGGCTTTTAATCCTTCTTTTCGTCGAAACAAGTGAAATTGACTCATTTTACTTCTGATTTCCAGATCGTCTATTTCCGAGTGATGATGACTTTAAAAATTTTTTTTTAAAAAAACCCAACTTTTTACTGTGATTAAGTTGTTTCCGGTCAAAGCAAGAGTACATTTAGTCAGTGGTAATTTCATGGAAGGACTATCTAACTCGTGCGACCCGCATAACGCATAATTTATTATATAGCTGCGCCGGAGTGTGGCGTATATGGAGCTGCTGGCGACAGCGCGGCTAAGCGACACGCGGCGGGCCGGCATAAGCGTAGCTTTATGCGGGGTGCCTTGAATGATTTAACTCCTTTACTGCCGAGAAAAAGTGATGAAGAATAATCAAACCGCAAGAGACATAGATCCTCATGAACCCCCGCGACTGCCTCTTGCCGCTGAGACCAATTTGTATCAGTCCACGTGATCATCTTGGACGGTTTTGGCTCAGTTTTGGTCCGGCGTCAGTTGAATAAACACAGATTTTAGGAACATCTACTGAATAAAATGTACGTACAATGGCAGGGAAGGGTTTAAGTGCTGATTCAGATCATGCGTGACATCAGTGTGGCCGACCCATTTCCAGCAAAAGACAAATTCTCATGAGCCACCTCTACAGTAGTACCGTGGCTGCAGGGGCTGACCGGCGTCAATCGACTCGATGTTTCAGAGGTTTTGCAGACTGGACAAAATGGGCTGGATAAGTGACTTATACACAGGACCAGGAATTACATACCTCCTCTCCATGGCCGCTGCTCTTTGACACGTCAGAGTCACTTGATCCTGTACTGACGCGGCAGTGTCGCAGGATTCGGACACAATCTGGTTCCAAAGGCACACTGGTTGTTTCCCTTGGATTCGCTGCCGCTGATCAGCGGCCGCAGCGAATCATCGAGGCAGACAACCAGCGTGGTTCCAAATTATGTAAACAGGGATGCCCATAATGGCGGATGGCAGCTGTCGTAAATAACATCTCTTTAAACTTGAGTAAATTTTGACTCAAAACTCCCCCACACACAACAGCAGTCTGGCTACAGTCAAATTACGGCAAACCCTGGCTTCTATCTCACTGATGAGGCATAAATTCTCATGTGCTAGGCGTGGCGGCAGCAGATGCATGTCCTAACCGCCAACAGCCTGGCCGATATGGCTCAGTTAAATGTGCCAGAGGCATAGATTATCACGATCCCCTTCGCCCCATCTTTGCTATAGCTAATAACAAGATCAAACGGCTGTCGTTTAGGTCTACAGGCCCTTCCCTTCGCGAGAAGCGCATGATACAGTTGCACGAGCTGAGTGCCCGCAGACTCAGTGATGGTGGGCCCCAGGGCATAACTTAGTCATGTCAGTGAATCTACGCCAGTTTCAGATCTAAAGTTGTAGACACATTGGCCCAATTGAGGCGGCTTCAAAAAAACACTGGCAAGTTGTCTCCCTCGATTCGCTGCGCTTAGCGCAGCGAATCGAGCGGGGAGACAACCAGTGTAAGTGCTGAAGTTGTCAGTTCACTGAGGAGCCTCACGATCATCTATGTACCTTGCAAATGAAAAGTCGATCCAGCTATGATCTCGGTCTTTTAGCTTAGGCAGCGAATTTCATGAGTTACTAGACTCTTCATCTTTGCCCCTCGCAGGGAGAAAATCATCCAGGTTTACAAGCGTGAGGTGCCGATAGCCCTAGTCAACATTCTCTCTCGTTAGCTTATCGCCGCCATGTTTGCTCAGCTTCCTACCCTTCCAGCCTTGTCCAATCAAATCCGCATACACTTGCAGGGGCTTCGCCATATCTCGCTATATCTCGGCGAATCACGCGTGAGGTTCTCGTCCGCAAATGGCCAAAGCCCCGAAAGTGCGTGCTAGATCAACCGACAGTTTGAAAAACGTCCAGGGAAAATCAAACATTGCCTGCCCACGTTATGCCAGGACCCCTGGGGCAAACCACATGCTAAAAGTCTAAGCAGGAAGAATGTTTTAGGACAAGAATATTTTTAAACGATACGGAGGCGAACACATGTAAAGTAACTGAATTAGTAACAACAACTTGATGCGATAAACTGTTGAAAGTCTAATTGGATTAAGTAACACATACGTGTGGTGTGTTTGCCCATAATTGGCATCTTGACAATGCGATCTTTTTATAACTGTATGTGTTTTACAAAAATTGATAGGTATCCTGCGCTACCATTAATTTATGCCTCAAGGACTACACTGAACTTTTTGGTCTGAAAATCGTCTATACAGTTTTACAAATGATTCTTAATCCTCTCACTGCCAGTGGACGCAGAGTGTGTTTATGGAATACATGAAAGTGTAAATTAAATATAAAGCCAAAGATCCCCAGCCCACGTGAAGGGAACATGGATACAAAGTGGTTTCAGCACTGAAGAGGCGTCATTATAGGCCCTAATGAGTCACAGGATCTATAATACTTGCGGTTGGGTGGTGTTTTTCTCGGCAGTGAAGAGGTTAATGGGTCATGATTAATACGTTTATCGATCGGTTCTTCATTGGTGCAAAACACTTACTACATGTAACAGGAAATAACTGGAAGCCATTGTGCGCTGGGCAACCACATTTAATATGCCATAATTAACTTGTGAATATGAAAAAGTAGGTATTTCATGACACACTTATTTCACCCTGACCAATTCTATACTGACAAACGAAAGAAATGCGACGTCATTCGAGTCACTGGAAACACTGACGTGTTTCCGATGACTCGAATGATGTTACTTTCTTTTGCTCGTCAGTATACATTATTGTGCAACTTGAAATCAGAAAATGTATACATACTGCAATTTGCGTTCAATCTTTTTTTTCTTTTTTTTAAGACAGAGGGTCGGTGTGTGTGCCTGTCCGTATGGCTTTGGACCTTTCGGCTTGAAACCATATATTCCAAAATCATACAGACAAGCACACAAATACTCTGTCTCTGTAGACCATAATTTTTTTTAAAAAATGAAACCCCCCTGTGACAACAATATCCTTTTAAAAAAAAAACCCCAACCAACTTCTGGTGTTAGAGCTCCAGAGTCTACTACATACGAGAATAAGTAAAGGAGCTGTCTCAAAATTTCTGGGGCAGGCTGAGAGGAATTCATTGCCAAACTGACAAGATGAGTAATCGAACCATATATTAACCTCCGAAAGTCCCGAAATCGTGCCTAATCTATGACTGTTAAAAAACATAATTTGGTTAGTTTTAAGCAGACAAAAATGTTTGATGAAGTCATTTCAAAAGTATATGACAAGGTCAACATACCTGAGGCAGACCGTGCTGCAACTTTCGTTTTTTCAACATCGAAAGCATGTCGTTTAATGGACAATAAAGTATATTGAATTCAAGTCAATTCAAGTCACCAGTAACGAGTACTATGCAGAGGCGGATCTGGGTGGGGGTGGGGAGATTCCGGACCCCCCCCCCCCCCCGTCCACCTCACGCCCCCTCCCCCCCCTCCGCCCACCCCCTGGCCGAAATTCTTTAAAAGGCTATAACGAAGTCTCTTTTTGAAGTTTGAAAGCACCCCCCTCCCCCCTCCCCCACCCCCGCCGCTATATTTCGGCGGGTGGTGAGATAATTTTGGCGTGCCTCCTTCACCCCCAAACACCCCCCCCCCCCCCTTCAATTGTTGTTTAATTTTGAGGCCACTGGGAAGCAAGGTCTGGCGTTGCGATGCCTTTTGTGTCAAGTTTAAGGTCCAAAGATGGAGATCCCCCCCCCCCTCCTCCCGAGGTAACTGATCCGCCCCTGCTATGATTATTTCAAATAATCTGATAAAGTAGCTGCATTGGTCACATGATATAAACATCATGTGACATTAAATATATTCGAGAAGTGCCGCACACGGTGACGTGCCAAAATGCCGCGTATCGCATGCAGCACGTCTTGAATGAGTTAATTCATACAAGGGGCCTTGCATCAATAGCTACGGAAGTGTCGTATAGCGTTGCCGCTGGCAACGCTATACGACACTTTCGCAGCTATTGATTCGATGTATCTTGAATGAGTTAAACAATCAGTGTTTGTGACTGCACTATTCGGCAAAGTGTGACTTGTGTCGACTATTGAAATAATTTACCTGCTTGAGTTAGTTGTATTTATTTCTACGACAGGACGGAAACTAAAATAACCAAACCAATTAAAAAATAGGCTAGTCTTATAGTTACAATTATTTTGATATTGCCTTGAAATTGTCAGGCTTCACCGCTTCACAGCCAAATCTCTTAACTCATTCAGCCCGACACACGTCAGTATTTCCCAAATCAGTTTTGGAGGCGTCATCTAACGACTATGCACCTGTTGCAGGAGATGGATCGACCATGATTATTCAAGGACAGTGCCGACAGGCGCCAAGCTAATCTGGCACTACCCTTGAATGATCATGCGGGTCGACCCATCTCCTGTTGTAGTGCTTCAGGGCGGAATGGGTTAAAAATACGCCCACGTAAAGTGTACACACACACACACACACACACACACACACACACACACACACACACACACACACACACACACACACACACACACACACACACACTACCGTACCCCTCCTATTCCCTACCCCTCCAGTTCCCCAAATTAGCAAGTGACGGCCAAAAATAGGCTCGCGTGCATGCGAAAGAACATTTCACAAACTTTCCAGTCAATATGTTTGCACCATTTACGGCGACTTTGTCGTGATTATCTTTTGGCTGTGTGGCTGCATGCGCGCGTGCCAAAGTACGTCAATAAATCACGGATTATCGAACCTGAGAAGACGGGAGTTGTCGCCCCTGACTAGCTTCCTCATTAGAGATGGCGTCACTTGGGTCCTTTCACACACAACCGTTATTAGCTTAAGACGCATTTTAATGATTTTTTTTTTGTCTTTTGTTTGTGTGCGTGTGTCAAAAACACAAGTACGCAATAAAATGTTGGCATTATACCCAATGCGAAAGAGGCCATTGGGGGCCGACGTCAGTCGCCTCCATTGCCGCCGTTGGCCGGGCCCGCGCCGAGTCGTGCGCGACGTCGACGTCGGTCTGATGGCGGCATTTGCGTAAAGAGTGGTTAGTCTGTTAGATAATGATTACTGTTAGAAAACTTTTCCACGATGTTATTCTGAAATCGCGTCTTTCTCAAACAAATTCCCAATAAAGGAAGATGCATATCTAGAAGTTGTGTTGTGCCCGGCAAAGACTTTCTTAGCGTGTTTCTGTCTTTTTCGAGAATGTGTTTGTCACCTTTTTGGTCGGATTTGTGTATCCTTTTCGAAACGAAATTCCAGAACAAGAATCACATTGCCGTAAAATAAAGTCCCCGATTTAGTATTTTACTGTCTAATCTTGCATGTAACAAAGCTCCGACTCAGAATCATGGCGTTGTTGTTTAAATGTGTGCTGATATGTGATTTTTGGACTTTATTTCACATTCCAACACACAACTGTATTTTTGCTTTCCATTAAAAATCAATGCAATGTAGAATTACAATCGCTTGTACCAAAGATCACGTTGATTATTTTGTACAGTCTCTGTTTTGAAGCACGCCGAACCGGCATACTGCGAATTTTCGCTCGAAAGATTTGACCTTTGAAATGACTCCCTTTCTTCGAGAGTACAAAACTTCTCATTGCGAATGTCCAACTGAATTATTTAGGTTCCGCGGTGGCTCTTGCTCAATGCGGCAAAGGCCATCTGACCGACGTCGGCCGCGTTGGCCCGCGCGCACAGTTGTGCGCAGGCCAACGGGCGTCTGACGTCGGCTCGATGGCCTTTGTGCACTGGGTGTTTACGTACGGCGGGAAACGGAGGGTTGGGTGCATTTTACCCATTCCGCCCCAAGGAGGCCCGTGTGACGCAACATCTATGTACCAGTTTCAGGAGATGAGCCCCAAGCTAATTTGGCACCACCCTTGAATTATCATGGTCGACTCATCACCTGCTGTAGGGCGTCGGGGCTCAATGGGTACGAGTTCAGTTTTTTCACGTAAAATTCGTAGTAATTCGGCGCGCTTCAAGTCTCTAACGACTATACCGATGACGTCAGTAGTGAAAAATGCGTCATCAATCGGTGACATTGACACATTTCACCAATATGTGTCTCTAATGTTTAGTTCTGAAAGCGTCATACATTATGTTGGTACGGTCAATCTTGTTTCAGGGAGCCGGCCCAGCTCTTGTCAATTTCGCAAGGACGAAGCTAATGCCAACATTGCTTCTGTGTGCTAACTTCCCTGAACTCCGCCGGCAGTCATCGGTAAAAATGTTAGCGCTGGTAAAATGTGAAAACGAGGTGACGTAATGAAGGTGATTATAGGTTGTAATTCGCGCAGACTCGTGATGTACGTGCAATGTTACGCTTCCTTCCTCTCATCGCCCAGCAACCAGTGTATCTGCTTATCCGGTTAATAGTCTGCCACCGTACCACCAGTTATGCCAGGTGCCCACAGCGAATGGTGCCAATGGATACGTCAGCTACTTACGCGGTTGGTAATTCAGTGTCGTGTGATCAGTGATCCTTCACCGTTGTGCTTCGCAGATTTCACCGTGGGTGTGTGAGGCAGTTCATTATTACGTCAGTGTTACGTGTGCTTCTTTATATACGGTTCTTCTGCGTTCGCTTGTGATTTATTCCAAAGCAGTGATTGACTGTGTGCCTCAAATTCTGTGATTTTCTCGCCTGGTTTGATTACCAAAGCTCCGCTAAGTTTTCATTGTGACAGTACGGTTTCAAGTGTTCAGCCTACGATACTTCACATCGCAGGCTACACCATTTGTTCATTTATTTAGACAGCTTGCGCAGCATTAATACGTGGATACACTATTAATCAAAAGCGATCTTCATTTGATAACGCTGTGTTGGACACCATTTGTGACGTTTTGATACGAGGTGCTATAACTTCAGCCGCGCTTTACTGCATTGAAACTTTATTCCCTATTCTCTCTGTTTATATATTTTTTGTATTGTGTTGCACTTCATTTGGGAAAGTTAAAATTCAACATGACCCATAATGCTCAGACACACGGAAGCCTTCAAACTGGTCACTTGAACATCTACCATCTTTTTAACAAGGTGGCCGATTTGAATGTTTTTCTAAACTCGTCTGAACCATTCCACCTGTTTGGTCTTAGTGAGACGCGACTTAACTCCGACATAAGCGATGAAGCCGTTCACATACCTAACTTTAGCATCACTCGACGTGACCCTCGTGTACTTGGTCAGACTGGGCTTGCCGTTTACATCCATAACTCAGTCCAACATTTAGTAAAAAGGCGTGAGGACATAGAAACTCCGGAAGTTGAGTGCATTTGGTTGGAATTTAGGGCTCCAAAAACTAAACCCGTCTTCATCGGCTTTTGTTATCGTAACCCATCAGCCAAGTTTGAATGGTACGACGATTTCTTGCATGCAGTAGAAAAAGTTGGCCTACCTAACTGTGATGCGTTGCTACTAGGCGACTTTAACATAGATATGTTAAAGCCCCATACCGCGTGGGATTGCATCACCACACAAACCGGCTTAGAACAATTAGTTTCGGCCCCTACTAGGATCACAAAAACAACCGCAACACTCATTGATCACATTTACACCAACCGTCCCCTTAGTGTGTTCAATGTTAGTGTTCCTGACCTCAGCATCAGTGATCACTTTCCTACTGTGTGTTCCTGGTCAACAAAACTGCCAGTGCATCGTAAGAACGGGCACACAACTATAACGTACCGCTCATTTAAACAGTTTAATCAGTCTGCTTTTCTAGCAGACCTTGATCAAACACCATTTAATGTCGTTAATAACGAAACTGACCCTGAAAAGGCTCTGACTATTTGGTATCGACTCTTTACAAGAGTACTTAACAAACACGCCCCTTTACGGCAAAAGCGGGTAAAAAACCACACGTTACCGCCTTGGCTAACGCAAGGAATAATTGAAGCTATGAAATTGAGAAATGACTTAAGAAGACACAAGCTATTTAACGAATACAAAAAACAACGTAACCGTGTCAAGTCTATGGTACGCAGGGCTCAAAAGTCTCTCTTTGAACGAATGATTAAAGAAGACAGAGATACTGCCGCACTCTGGCGCGCAGTTAATCTCATCACCCGAGGTAACAGCAAGAAATCGTCAGCCATTCCTTCTAGTATTACTGCAGACATCTTTAACAAACATTTTTTGTCTGTTGCCGAGTCAATCATACCCTCAAGCGGAAAAACGTCTTACACATGCCCGGAGTCCCTGCTTAACTTCTGTAAGCAGAAGACTAAGGACAAACCCCCCTTCTCTATACCGCCTCTAGCTGTGTATGAAGTAGGAAAACTGATCGGGTCACTGAAAAACAAAAAATCATCGGGACCTGACGAGATCAGTCCTAAAATCCTGAAACTGTCCCTTCCCTATACAGTAGAATCGTTAACGTATATTTATAACTTATGCATCCAACAAAATATATTTCCATCAGAACTGAAGCAAGCCAAGGTTATCCCTTTGCCTAAATCAAAAGATCTGTCTGATGTTAATAACTATAGACCCATCTCAATATTATCCAGCCTTTCCAAACCTCTTGAAAGACACGTGCACAAACACCTTTATCAATATTTGGAGAGTCGTAGTCTATTGCACGTATTTCAGTCCGGCTTTCGCCCCAAGCATTCTTGCCACACGGCACTAACAAGACTTATTGATGCGTGGCTAGCATCCATAAATAACTCCCAAATAACTGGGTCGATCTTTATTGATTTTAAGAAAGCTTTTGACCTTGTAAATCATAACATTCTTTTGTCAAAACTTCAAGCATATCTTTGCAATGCAGGTGCTGTCTCATTGTTCACTTCATATTTAAGCGGAAGGAAGCAAAGAGTACTGTTAAATGGATCCTACTCCTCGTATGGTCACGTCAAAAGCGGCGTGCCTCAGGGCTCTGTCCTCGGGCCATTGCTGTTCTGCATATTTATCAATGACCTTCCACTACATATTAGTTGCCGCGATATTTCTTGTGGCATGTTTGCTGATGACTGCACACTACACACTCCTCACAAAAATGTAGCTGCAATTAACACGCGTCTGCAGGAAAGCCTGCGCGAGGTCACCGACTGGTGTCATTCCAACTCCATGTCCCTGAATCCGTCAAAAACAGAATGCATGGTTATAACCACACGTCAAAAGCACCAGCTATGCCCGCTCTCTCTTAGTCTGTCTATAAACGGCAGCCCAATTGAGCAAGTATCACACCACCGCCTCTTGGGGGTCACTATAGATGATCAGCTTAAATGGCAACTGCATATTAATAATGTGTGCAAAAGAGTTTCCAGAAGCCTGTATATGTTGTCAAAATTGAAAACAATTACTGACACAGATACGCGTCTTCTTTTCTACAATGCTCATGTCAAGTCGCACATAGACTATGCATCAACAGTGTGGGATGGTTCTAGTGATGTACATTTGAAGAGGCTGAACTCCCTACATAGGAGAGCTGCTAAGCTTATATTTCCCGATCCCGAACTCTCAACTGACGAAAAGCTTAAAACTTTAAAAATTCTCCCTCTATCCCAGCACTTTCAGTTCAATAAAGGTGTATTGATGTACAAGCTGTACAAGCAATCATGTCCACTGTACTTGAGTTCTTTTTTCTCAGAACGGACATCTGTAGCTTCTAGACATGGACAACAATTCAAAGTACCCCTGCCGCGTATTGATTTATTCAAAACCAGCTTGTCATTCTCGGGAAGTTCATTCTGGAATTCTATTCCTGCAGAAATTAGAAACGCAAAGACGCTCACCTCATATAGGGACAGCCTCTTCAAACACCTAGAATCTCTGACGTAATCAAATCATTACAGTATTGGGATAACTTACACGTGTGTTCAGATGTGTACATGTGCGTGCTTGTGTGTGTGTGTGTGTGTATGTATGTGTGTGTGTATGTGTGTGTATGTGTGCGAGAGAGAGAGAGAGAGAGAGAGAGGAGAGAGAGAGAGAGAGAGAGAGAGAGAGAGAGAGAGAGAGAGAGAGAGAGAGAGAGTCCCTTTTTCCCATAGCCGTACCATAATATTTGAATGCCAAAGAGTACCTTTGAATACTGCATGTACTGTGTATAATGTTTTTGCCTTCATATGTGTGTGCTCGATATGTTGGGCGCGCGCTCGCGTATGTGTGTGTGTGTGTGTGTGTGTGTGTGTGTGTGTGTGTGTGTGTGTACTGTATGTGTGACTCTGTGTGTGTGTGTGTGTGTGTGCGCGTGCGTGCATGCTGTGTGTGTGTGTATGTGTGTGTGTGTGTCGGCGTGAGAGAGAGAGAGAGAGAGGAGGGGGGGGGGGGGGGAGGGAGAGAGATAGCACCTGCATTCATATTTGCCCTTGCTGTATGGTAATGATTCTTTGTTTATTGCTTTACTTTGTATTTTTACTCATTTTATACTTTTGTGCGTACGCGTATGCGGGTAGGTATGTCTGGAGTGCGTGTCCGAGAGCGTGTGTTTGTTTTTGTGCGTATGTGCCTGAGTGCGTGCGTGTGTAAGTGTGTGTGTGTGTGTGTGTGTGTGTGTGTGTGTGTGTGTGAGTGTGAGTGTTCGTGCGTGTGTGCATGCGTACTGAATTGCGGTGTACATGTGTGTGTGTGTGTGTGTGTGTGTGTGCGTGCGTGCATGCGCGGGTTGCGATGTGCATGCGTGCGTACCTGAGTGCGTGTGTGGGTATGTGTGTGTGTATGTGCGTGGTGCGTGCGTGCGTGAGCGAATGTAGCAGTGCATGCAGCAGTGTGTGGTATGTGTATGTTTACATGTCTATGTCACTTATGTAGTAGATGTAGCAACGGCAAGTTTGAAAACTGGTCCTGTTACCAATAACTTCTACCGTTGGAAAATAAAGGTTCATTGTTCATTGTTCATTGTTCATTGTTCATCCCCCTTTCACCCCCTCCCCCCCCCCCCTACAAATAACCATTACAAGTAACCAATTGTTGTGTTATCCCGTTCAGTGCTAGCTGACGCAGACTGTGTTTCCGCAATCTTAGTTAAGTCAAGACCCCGCCCCGCCCCCCCCCCCCCCCCCCCCCAAAAAAAAAAAAAAAAAAAAAAAAAAAAACCAACAACAACAAACAAACAAAAAAAAACCACAAAAAAACCACAACAACAACAACAACAACTCTATGTCCCAGGAAATGGATTCAAAGTGGGGTCATGAAGATCTATACCTCTTGCAGATGGATGGTGTTCACATTTTCTCGGTACTGGACGAGTTAAACATTGATCAACAATAGCCAAGGACATTAGACATGAAGCCCCAGGACCGACATTAACACTGAATTTTGGAAATTGTCGTCTGCCAGTCTACGTCACAGCACAGGAGTCAAATCGACCATGATAGTTCAAGGGTTCATGGTCAAACCGACTATGATAGTTCACGGGTTTTGCCAGAATTGCTTGCCGCCTAGAGGCGCCAAGCTATTATGGTATCACCCTTGAACTATCATAGTCCGGCATCGAATTGTCGACCATAGTAGAAGTTAGGTCACATTTTTTTTTATTTTTTTACCTACCCTATAGTGGCCAAACTACTACTCTCGATTTCAAAGAAAAAAATATGCTAACTAATACTGTTGCTTAGACTACAATATAGTCGCTATGGTATGTGTGATTCTGCTTCGCTACAGTTTTGGTCTTCGAGATCCACATAAAAGATCGATACTATAACTCAATGCAACGCTTGCGCTTTGGATTGATCTGTAGTATCGATCTTATCTGTTTTAAAGTGTGATTTTGAACCACACAGATCTCAGTCGTATGGTCCAAAAATGCCACGGTACAACACCAACATTGTTACAGAAGACCAGAGTCTGATGAAGTTTGCAAACAAAACGCCTTTCTCCACCGTGCCCTGTGCTGAAATTAGAGTTAGTCTTAAGATGGTTAAGCCGTTACGGAATCTGCGAGTTAAAAAAAAATCTTTGGTTGTGTTCGTTCGTTGGGTGCTTTAACTCATTCGAAACGTGCCGCCTCAGGATACGTGGCAGCCAGGGAAGCAGAACCATTTTTCGTTTCATCTGAATGTTTATTTAAAAAAAAAATGTTCTCCCCTAAAATAACTGTGCTAGAGCTATTTTTTGTTCTGCGCCTACTGCTAATGTAGGTGTATGCCTTCAGTGTCAGGACTGAAAAACTGCACTTGAACTGACTGCTGCCGGAAGTTGCAGGTGTTGAGGGTTATCAGCCGGGGAAATGACTGGCGCTGAACGATTTTAAAGGGTTATATCTTTTTGTATGCTGCGTACATATTTTCGAGCATGCCAATAACACATATTTGTGTCGGAGAAAAAACGGCAGAGTGTTGTACGGCATTGTCAGGTAAACAAAAACAACATTTACGTCGCTCGACAGCAAGATGACGTCATATTATTACCTTGATATCATTCGAAGTGACCTTAATGTTGCTTTTATACTCTTGCTCACTGTTTAACTCATTTAGAATTTAGAATTTTGTTCTGTGATTTTTTTTGATTGATTGATTGCTATTATAATATTTATTTATTTATTATTATTATATTTAAAAAATAAATATATATATATATATATATATATATATATATATATATATATATATATATATATATATATATATATATATATATATATATATATATATATAATATGTTTTGGGTGGGGGGGGGGGGGGGGGAGGGGGAATGTAAAATGCCGCGTATCCGTACGCGGCACGTCTCAATGAATTGTTGGTGGCTAAAGCTAACATTCTGTAACTAAATTCGGTTGTGATCTTTGATAAACTCCTTGTTGAGACCTAATAATGACTGTTTCGATTGTGGGAGACGTCTCCGAACACTCAGTTTGTACTGGTAAGCCATGGGGATGGTTCGAGCTGGTGCAAGGGCATTTCCAGAGTAGTATGGGCCTGTTTAAAGCTAAGACTCAGTCTTTTTGTTCCGTCCCGCACGTGTTTTCAAAATCCCCAGCTAGGCCCTGGGCTCAGAAACTGAGTTTGCAGAGTTTGAACTCCGTCAGCCGGGGGCCTTGATGCCGGATAAGGCACACATCTTTGGAGTCCAGATTAGTGCACGCCGTGGAGAAAGCATGAGATACACTGAAGTCCGGCAGCTTTACTTAGGCGTACACAGGAACTTATCTGTAGCAGACGATACTGACAAATAACCAGCCGGAATATATTTCCATAATATTTGTCACAGCCCTATTCCACAGGTGCACATGGAGTCTGGCTGTCAAATGTATCATCTAGTTAATTTTGTCAGTATCATATGCTACAGAATATGTTTGTCTGTAGAACTACGTAAGGTTGATAGGGATTCATTTGTGACTGCAGTGCATCTCATGTTCTGTGTACACTGGCCGATGTGACTCTGCGCGCCTTATATAGGCCCAGAGCTGACAGAATTCAAACTCCGCCAACTCAGTGAGTGAACGGTTTAACCGACTTAGCGGCAATGTATATAGCCCTAGCTGGGTCCAAAAAACACGTGCGGGACAAAACAAAAAGACTGTACCTCAGCTTTAAAGCGCGCCGATTATGGTCCAAATATTACTTGGAAAAACTGAACTTTTAATCCCTTCCCTGCCACTGTACGTGTATTGCATGGTGCCGATTTCATTCAACGACCAAAAGCCGCAACCGCCCATGGAATATGGATACAAATTGTTCCCAGCAAGAGACATAGATCCTCATGAGCCCCCGCGACAGCGGGGGCTCATGAGGATCTATGTCTCTTGCAGTTGGACGGCGTTCAGTATTTCTCGGCAGTGAAGGGGTTAATAAACGCAACCCTCCCTTTCCCACCGAGCATAAGTCCCGTTAGGGTCCTTGGTACACTCGGGGTGATCATGGAGCACATTAGCAAGATCCCCGCCGCTGCAGCTAAAATTAATTTGGGCATTCGCAATGATGAGTTTCGCCCCTTCGGAAAATAAGGAAGAGTTGGGTGTCATTTAGAAGTCAGTTTTTCCGCTTAAAACGAATAGTATTCTCGGCGTGCTTTAAAGCTAACTTCACGCACTTACAACTACGTAACGTCTGTTGAAATCTGTGATTAACCCATTAATCCACCTAATAATAGCTCTCGCAACTTCGGCAGGCGTTAATGACTGTACACTGGTTTTCTCACTCCATTCGCTAAGTGAGTGGAGGAAGACAAGCAGCGTGTGGTGACTGATTGACTGACTGACTAAATGAATGAATGAATGTGTGAATGAATGAACGAATGCATTTTATTTAATGTCTATTTAAATCTTGGTGATTTTAGACCCCCCAAAAAAAACAAAACAAAACAAAAAACAACAACAAAAAACAACTTCACAACAACAACCAAACACACAAAAAAACAACAAAACAACAACAAACCAACAAACAAACAAACACGCAAACAAACCAACAAACAAACCAACAAACAAACAAACCACACACACACACGCAATACCAAAAACAACAACAAACAAACAAACAAAACAACACCAACTCTTTCAACTTGAAACTTAATAATCATTGCATGCATTACAAAAGTTTACTTACGGGGGTCTAACATTTATTTAACCCATTCAGCTCTGACGCACTACAGCAGGAGATGGATCGACCATGATAATTCAAGGGTAGTGCCAGATTAGCTTGGCGCCTGTCGGCGCCAAGCTAATCTGGCACTACCCTTGAATTATCATGGTCGATCCATCATCTGCAACAGGTGCATAGTCGTTAGACTGACGCCTCCAAAATTTGGGAAATGCGTGCGTCGGGCTGAATGAGTTAACTATAGTTATGGACGTTAATTGTGCAGTGACTATGTACTGCGAAGTTGTTTGACCTGGGTCCACCACGTCAGTACACAAATAGTGTCGTACCAGCCAGGCGCCCTTCCAGGCCCATCGCTGACCATTCCGGCCGGCGCTAACTCCCGCTGTGAGTTATAACCCCCTTTTCCTCTGAGAAAACTGAACACCATCCAGCTGCAAGACTGATATGGATCTTCACAAGCCCCCGCAGTTGCGGGGGCTCATGAGGATCTATGCCACTCGGGAGGGGGGGGGGGGCGAGGGGGGGGGGAGGAGGTACGCTACAAGTACAGTTCTATTCAAATGAGATGCTACGCACCTCATTTGAATAAAAGTGTAATTGTGGAGTACTCCCCGAGTGCTAAGTATCTCATTTGAAAGAAGTGTACTTCTGGTGTACTCTCCGAGTAAGTCTATTTAGAGAGTACACCGTGAAAATACGGGCATGGCGGCAAGGCATCAACAACATCAGTGATCCGGCTTGCAGCGTCTATTTTCATACCGATAAACTAAATTTAGCTACATAAAAACCGCAGAAGTATACTGGTCTGTGATTTTGGACCTTATGGCTAGATGCCGCTAGGATTAAAATCAAAGTTCATCACGCAAACCTTGCACAAATAAGGATTTATTTATTTTTCGCAATTTCCGTTTTGAAAGTAGGCGTTTGTCGAATAACAGTTTTGTCCGCATACAGAGGCCTTTTAAAATCCGGATGGGAATCGACAGTGTATAACTATTGACACGTAAAAGAAATTAGTTATAGTTAACACAGTTTGGCAATGTAATCATCGTGCGTAATCAATTTTGATTTGATGACTGGTTTTCTAACGTAAAAACCACAGGTGCAAAAATATGCTCTTTGAAGTCATTGTTCACGTTGTTATTATATTATATTGAGCAACATTTTGCTTGATATAGTGCCGATAACTTAGGCAGATGTGAGTACGTGACCCGAATCAAAATGTCACGTCCGAGTCGTAAGACATGGACATTTTGATTCGAGTCAAGTAATGACATCTGTCTGTTTATCGGCACTATATCAACCAAAAGTGTTGCTCAATATTGTTTATTTACCCAGGCCAAAACAAAACTGTGCCTGGCGTCATTCATTTTGCGCCTGATCGCGGTGTTAGCAGACAAAACACATAAATGGCAGACCGTCGACTGCATATCGCTGTCAGTCGACTCAGCGCGTAGATTTTGTCTGACTATGAAGTCAAAACATCAGTGCATCATACCGTGCATGTTACTGCTACAAGTAAATTCTACTTGTAACTAGATCACGCATTAGTAATTGCGGAAAATGTCAGCAGGTTTGTTAATGTAGTTCTTTTCTCAGGTTGTCGAAATCGCCGGCTCAGTGCATCTCGTCAATTAAAATTTTCACTTATCAGTCCAGCGACTGCCACGTTTCCTGGCGTCTTTTCTCCGTTCGTGTGTGCTTATAGGGCTCGGGAAGCTGACGTCATCACGCCTCGTGGCGGCCATCTTGTGAGGATACGGGACTAAGCGCTCATAAGGCCCCGCTACACGAGCCCGGTTTTGAGGCCGATTCCCGATCAGTTTTCGAATCGGTAGGTCAGTGATCGGGCCGGATTAAAAAAACGTGTGCAGTGCCACACTGACATTTCAGTCTCGACTTGTCAAGTCCGCGGCCGACCGGTTTGAACCGAAGATCAAAGTCGTACCTGTCAAAATGACTGCTAGTTTTGACAGTGATGATGATGTGCTTGCATTATCAGCAGTTTTGGGTCATACTTCAGGAAGAGGCGTGCGAAACATCAGCGGCAACGGCGGTAGTACTGATCACAACAGGCGTGTTCGGCCATTTGCAAACCGTGTTGAAACGACATGCTTTGCGAGACGCGCTCTGATTGGTTGAAGCTTACGATCGGGACGGATTCGGATCGGAAATATAGAGCAGGTTCTAGTCAGCCGATTCCCAGCCGATTGGGACCGGATCGGATAATTGACGTCATCCGATCGCAAACGGATCGGAATCGGCTTCAAAATCGGGGCACAACCGGCCCGTGTGGCGGGGCCTATAGGGAAATCGCTGACGTACTATAAGCAATAACAGCAAGTCTTGCCATCACTGTAGGAAACCGCTCACCAGAATCTGTTTTTGTTTGTTTCCAAAGAGGAAGAAAATAAAGAAAAACGTGTTGAAACACTACTTTGCTACTATTTGATGACTATGGTATCCTCTTAAGATGGCGGCTGACGCGCCGACGAAGCTAGGCAACGCGGGGAACTTCCCGAGCCCTAAAAGATATACATGTATAGCGTTTATACACACTAAGAAGTATTTCATTACTACTACACATATGGAGCTTGTTAATGTTGCAGTGTGAGTATATTTCGCGTTTCCGTTTTGGAAATGCAAGTATCATCAAGAACGAGACTTTTTGGCGCGCAAGGGATTTTGGGAAGGAAAGTATGTCAAGCAAATTCATGAATATTAATTTGCCTTTTTAACAATATATCATTACATGTGTCAAAGAAGGGAAAACTTTATGGGGTGGGTACATCCACTAATAGTGACACACTTAAAGTAGTGACGTACATATACTTAAAGTGGACACAATAAATAACCGACATTTTCACTTTGAGAACTATTCACACATAATGTATTAACTGCTTAGGGCGTTTTTCAGACCGATAAAAAATAAATAAATTACACAATGTGATGCAAAACCGACCAGACCTTACCGCCTGCGTTTATTTGTGGAAAATAATTAAAATGTTGTAAATACGCACCTTTTCAAACAAACTTTTTCAAACTAAGACGACTGAGAAGCGAAGAACCCACAGACACATTTCTCTTCATTGAATCAATGCGATCTCTGCACTGAAAGTGTACACAATTGTGTTCTGTTTCTTTGTTTGGCATGCTTAGTGTTTGACTGCTTTTGACAAAAGGACAATGTTTAACTCATTCGAGACGTGCCGCCTCCGGATACGCGGCATAAGCCGCGTATCCAGAGGCGGCACGTCTCAAATGAGTTAATGTGTACATAGTTCGTTCTTTTATGTGCTGAGCTTAGTGGCAGTGCGCGCAAGTTCAGTGGTTGGTGCTAATTGCAAATGTTCGTCATTAAGGTTGCGCTATTTTTAAATCTCATCACAATACCCGCAAAATACCGTGTAATAGGTGACAATAGCGTTTCCGTAAGGAAACGCTATTGTCACCTATTACACAGTATATGGCGAGTTTTGAGCTGAAGCTAGGCTGACATACTCTTCATCACACCCTCATCATAAAATATATACCATAATTATTTAATAGGAGATATATTATCATGCAAACGTAATGTGACGGTACAAAATCCAAGTTTTCTTTAATGTGGCAAGTAATGTCTGAAGTATCCTTTGTATTTTTCTTTCAATGATTTCAATCAACACTTCACTGAAACAAAGAGAAAAAGAAAGAAAGAAACAAAGACAAACGCTCATTTGAAAAAGACTTTTTATCTTACTTTTACCGGATGGCTACAATTCTCCTGGACATTTCACCCATCATATTTTGGTCAGCCAAATGGTGGCCTAAAACACAGTTCGATTAACACATTTCAGCCCTGGGGCACGCTAAAGTCACAACTATTATGCCAGTCGTCGATGCTGCATCGATCATGATAGTTCAAGGGTTAATGGATAGTGCCAGATTATCTTGGCGCCCTGGAGGGCGCCAAGCTAATCTGGCACTACCCTTGAACTATGATGGTCGATCCATCAACTACTTTTCATTCATGGGAGATGTTCGACCATAATATGCTACTCACAACAAGTCAAGGACCACCAAGAAACGGTCATGATGCCATGTATGCACAACTCTATTCAATGTTCAGATGTTGTCGTGGACATTTGGGACAAGAGTGTAGTACACAGTCCTGTCCAAACATTTCAAGACATATATCTTGAAAATGGACAGGGTTAATAATTAATTAATACCGGTTATTATTATATAGGCGCTTTTCCCAATTCTGCGAATCGGCTCAAAGCGCCGAGAACTGAAGCCAACACGCACGCTCACGTGACACACACACACACACACACTGAAGACAAACACACTGAAGAAAACACGCACGCTCACGTCACACACACACACACACACACACACACACACACACACACACACACACACACACACACACACACACACACACACACACACACACTGAAGACAAACACAGTACAAGACAAACACAGGACATTCACGTGGTGCGAAGGGTCAGCTCAGCTACTGAGGTTTCGGAAATTTTGATCGCTTGTATTTGAATTTTTATAAAGTGGCCTGAAACCGGTACCACAGGGTTGTGCTTATTTAAATAATCATGGCAATTCTTTTTTTTTTTCTTTCTGAGTGGTCCTTGACTTGATGTGAGTTGTGCAGTTTAAACACAAACGCATCTCCTGATTCTCGCCTGCAAGTGCCACTACTCTTGAACAGTGATGGTGGAATCTATTATCCAGATGTACTTTTTGTCAGAGCTGAATGGATTAAGTATTCAAAGACACAAGTCGCCCCGATTAAGTTCAACTACAGTCTTTGTATCGCCGTGTTTACTTGCCCCCACAGACCGTGCCGACGGTATGTTTGAGAATTAAGCCTGTCACCAACCTGTCGGGTTAAACTCCAAAGGTTTCCTCTTTGGTTTCAGCTGCGATTCTAACCTTCTAAAGAGCCTGTCCTCGTTTCGCTTCTCGGCTCTCCCCCATTCGGCATTTTCCGGTTCAAGGTGCTTGTACACTTTCGACCAGTCGGCATTTTCCGGAGATAGGTCAGCGTTGATGTCATCTTCGTCGAAGAGAGCCGAAGGTTTATTGCTGGTTTCCACGGAAACCGGAGTTTCTTCGTACTGTTTGAAGAATCTCTGGAGAACGGCTTGCCAGGCGGTGTCGGCGTCTCGCTTACGTCGCCAGCCGGTAGGATTAAACTTGGGGGCCATTCTTTTTGCGCCCGTAAAATCGGGCAGACGAGACTGCCAGTTTTTACGGTCGTGAAAAGAACGGGGATCTCCCGGCACGAGAACCGCACGCGCTGACGACGTTAAAAAGGAAGTGGGTGGATGCAGAGAGGAAGGGGAGTGAGGGGGTCTCATCCCTAATCCCCGGACCTGATCCGCCAAGCCGGACCAATTAATGCGATCATTCTCGGAAAGTAACTTCAAAACAGCAGCCACCAAAGCTTCCGCCTCTTTGCCGACAGGTCCCGAGAGAACACGAAAAAACTTCTCGACAAAATCCGCAGAACAATCTTCCTTTTCACTCCCTTCATTAGGTGCCGAGTCAAGTTCAGGTTCTGACGCCGAGCGAGCGAGTCTCTGATTGGGTGAGTCTGGAGCGGAAACGGAAGTTTGGAGAGACAACGACGAGGCTGTCCTTGGCGCGCCCTGTGTGAAGCAAGGGATGAGGAGGAGGATGCAGCAACCTAGCACGGGCAGATGTGAAGCAGTTCCTGCTGACATGGTTTGTGGAGAGAAACTTGAATCTGAAATAAAACAGACATTTTAAAAAAATCATAATGTTAATCGAGCCCAAAGGTCAAAATCACCTACGTGGGAACACACTGATTGTCACCCTCGATTCGCTACCGCGGTAGCGAATCGCGGGAGACAACCAGTGTGATGTGGGATTTGTTCTCTGAAGAACACGGGGGGAACTGGGTGGTTCGGCGGTAGAGCGTTCGATTATCGACCGAAAGGTCCCGGGTTCAAATCCAGCTGGGGTCGAAATTAGTTCAGACCCTATTTCGGTGCCCATTCTTTGAGATCGCCCTCTTGGTGGACAAAAGACGTTAATTCATTCGAGACGTGCCGCCTCCGGATACGCGGCATAAGCCTCGAATGAGTTAAGCCCCTAAACGTTTAAAAAGAACACATCACAAAAGATCTAGACACATCGGACTTGGTTGTTCAAGGGTGGAGCCAAATTAAACTTGGGGGCCATTCTTGACACCACCTTTGAAACATCATGTCTTTTTGTAAGGTGTGAAGTGGGTTTTATTGGCTGGATATATAGGAATGAAAGAAACTACCCAATCCAAAAGTAAGTATGAAAGAAATAAACAATGAAACAAACAAACAGACGAACATTACAAAGTAAAGTAGGTAAAAGCACTGTCAGGGGAGTAGCTTTTACCTACTTTACTTTGTAATCTTCATAAAATATTAACACTGGCAGTCTCCTCTTTTCTTTTCAAACAGACGAAAAGACAGATAATCAGTCTGTCAAACAAAAAGACAGACACAGGCAGACATGCAGAGAGGCTAGCAGATAGACTGACAGACAAACAACCAGCCAGCCAGA
This sequence comes from Semisulcospira habei, assembly GCA_036245525.1. NCBI lineage: Eukaryota > Metazoa > Mollusca > Gastropoda > Semisulcospiridae > Semisulcospira > Semisulcospira habei. Next base: position 28,719,399 of record BTPG01000007.1, on the reverse strand, counting down.
CAGACCAACAGGCAGGCAGGCATGCAGACATACAGACAGACGGACAAGGGACAGGCAAGCAGGAAGGCAGGCAGACAGACAGACAGGCAGACAATCGTTCTATCGTCGCCGCCATGATGATGATGATGATGATGATGATCATCATCATCATCCTCGAACAAGACTCTCACCAATCCGTCAATCATCATTCATTTCAAAATTCTGCCGTACACCGTCCGTCCCTGTGAGTTGTGTCCCTGTTTGTGTCCTGATCTAGAAAACTGAACTAGATACTATCCGCGAAAGCAAAAGACCAATTGTCCAATTGTGTGAAAAGCGAGGTTTTTCCTATAATACAATGAAAATCTCGCTTTTCGCAAAAAAATGACTTACTGTCTTTTGCCCTCACAGGCCAGAACAGGGTTGGAAGATTTTAAATGGATGGTATGTCGACCAACTGCTCAGAAGAGTTTTACGACGAGAGGGGTTGGGGAGGGTGGAGCTACTATGTCAAGAGGCCATACTGGTCTTTTCGACACACCCTTAGCTTGCAAGAAATGTGGTCCTGCAGGAGGTAGGATCTATGACGTTTATATAGCGAGAAGTGTGGCCCGGTAGGAAGTATGACCCACAGGAAAACATGAGGAATATCTCTGTGAAGTCAAACAACACAGTAAAGTCAGTCCCTTGTACACTGAGACCATCGGGCCTAAGTCGGCCGCAGTGGACCCGCGCACGACTGTGCGCGGGCCCATTGCGGCCGACATCGGCCCGATAGACTTTTGCGTAGTGGGTCATTGTTATACAAATTAAAACAATCTTGCTTTTCACAAATATGGACTATGTCTATTGCCTCCACGGGGCAGCGTGGCCAGAGCCAGAAGACACTCTCGCCGTACCACGTTTAACTCTTTTCATTGTGATACTCTATTGCTTGAAATTCATTTGACTATGATAGTTCAAAGTGGTGCCAGAATAGCTTGGCGCCTGAGGCGCCAAGCTATTCGGGCACCATCCTTGAACTAAAATGGTTGATCTATTACCTAATCTGTAAGATAGCATTCATAGGACAATAAGCAAATTTAAAAAAAAATCGGCCTCAGGACGTAATGGGTTAAAAGAGGCATGCTGGCTAGGCTATACCTCTCATCTCTCTCTCCTCCGGGTTCCTAGGCCACTGTGATACAGCGGTGTGAGTTTGCTTTAGAAGCCACCGAATTCCATGCAGACCAATGCACACTTCATCTGCCCTAGATGCCTACAAAGTGGACATTTAAAAAATAAAGACAATCTCACTTAACGGGATTCGCAAACGTTGCAAAAAGTTGGTTATAACCCTGTGCATGGAAAGGTCAGTCTGGCCAAGCCGAAGGTGAGCCTGGTACATGTGTGCAAGTCTGTGATTGTAAACCTTACGGCTCCGGGGGTAAGGTCCAAAGTCAATTACCGGCACACAAATGTGCCTCAGTCAGCGATTGCTTTTAATGTTTCACCGCCAGGGGACGTAGATTGTGTTTCTGTGTTTTTTGGTGAAGTTTACACCAACGAGCCCCAGTAGTCCAAGGTGGCGTGGATGCTAGCAGTAGTGTTAGCAAGAGGCATAGATCCTCATGAGCCCCCGCATCTGCGGGGGCACATGAGGATCTATGTCTCTTGCACTTGGGCGGTGTTTGCTTCCTTTCGGGGTGAAGGGGTGACAGGCCGATGTAGGTTAGCGCGGATTTCATGCAGACTGCGCATTGTAAGCGTTCTGCTCCATATACATGTAAATGATGGCACGTTAGGACGTCAAACATTCTGTACAATAAATACAGCACTTCGCTTGCAACAAGGCTGACCCGGACACGACAAAAGTTGGACACAACTAGGACTTATTATTATTATTATTATTATTATTATTATTATTATTATTATTATTATTATTATTATTATTATTATTATTATTATTATTATTATTATTATTATTATTATTATTATTTGTATTATAACTATGAGAAATGCGCCATATAAATACCATATTATTATTATTATTATTATTATTACATTACATTTTCAGAGGTCCCCACTGCACATTTTCTATGTAAATTACTTCGTTTACAGCACACTTCGGATAGAACAACGAAAAATGCGGGCCCCTGGAGTTTTTTTTAATATTTCCGCCGTTGCTTAATATAATAATAATAATAATAATAAACAAACAAACAAACAGGAATTCATCATCATCATCATCATCAGTCCCTTGCCCGAACTGGGCGCTGGGGGGACTGAAAGGCAGCAGCAACAGACAGTGCTCTCCACTGAGTTCTATTTTGGGCGGTGGCAAGCAAGTCTGGCATCTCGAGTTCGGTCCATTCTTTTATGTTTGCGACCCAACTCTTTCTCTGACGACCTCGCCGACGACTTCCTTCGAGAGTGCCTTGGAGGATAGTCTTGGACAAGGTGTTGTGTCGGGTCACGTGGCCAAACCAAGCAAGCTTGCGCCGTTTCACGGTTGCCAGAAGGGGTTCATGTGGGCCCACCAGGGAAGTGACGATGCTCCGTACATATTCGTTGGTCTTGTGCTCGCGGTACGAGATGCGGAGCAACTTCCTCAGGCACTTGTTCTCAAAGGCCTGGATTTTCTTTTCTGAGTCTGCAAGCAGTGTCCAAGTCTCACAGCCGTAGAGTAGAATAGACACTACGAGGGACTTGTAAAGCCTGTACTTGATGGTGAAGCTGATGGAGTTACTTCGCCATATCCTGTCCAGCCTGGCCATTGCGGATGTTGCTGTACCTATCCTGATACGGATCTCTGCTACGCAACTACCGTCTTTGGACAGGGTGGCTCCCAAGTACTTGAAGCTATTGACCTCTTCTAGCTTCTGGCCGTTCATGTGAATGTTGCTGCTGCTGTCGCTTGTGGTGTTGATCATCACTTTGCTTTTATCCGTACTGATCTCCATGCCATAAGACCCTGCGCTACTTGAAAGTTTGTCTGTCAGGTTTTGGAGCTCACTATTGCTGCCTGCCATGAGGTCAATATCGTCTGCGAATCGAAGATTGCACAGGGATCTGCCACCAATAGAGATTGAAGTATGGTGGTCGTGGAGGGTTTCCTGCATGATCTTCTCCAGGAATATGTTGAAAAGGACAGGAGAGAGCAGGCATCCTTGACGGACACCGATCGTCGTCCTGAAGAACTCGCCTGACTGATTGTTAAGTAGAACCGCGCTGCAGGCGTTCTTGTAAAGCGCTTCTATCATTTGGATCAGTCCCTCCTCTATGTTGAACGATCTCATGACTTGCCAGAGTCCTTCGTGCCAGACGCGATCAAATGCTTTCCTGAAATCAATGAAGTTGTGGTAGAGTTCGCGCTGATGCTGCAGATGTTTCTCGATCAGGACGCGGCAGTTGAAAATCTGCTCTACAGTGCTTCTTCCAACTCTGAAGCCAGCCTGTTCTTCTGCCAGCAGTTCCTCGGCGAAAGTTTTGAGGCGGTTGAGAATGATTCTAAGCATTACTTTGCTAGGGTGGCTTATCAGACTGATAGTTCTGTAGTTCTGGCACTGTTTCATGTTTCCTTTCTTGGGGAGCGGGATCACTAGAGACTGTGTCCATTCTACTGGCCATTTCTTTTGCTCCCAGATCTTTTGACAGAGTGTAGTGAGGACCTTCGTTGTTACTTCTCCTCCATGTTTCAACAGTTCAGCAGGTATGTTGTCTACACCTGGAGACTTTCCTCCCTTCAGGCCGCGTACGGCTGCTTCCACCTCTTCAGCTAACACTGGCAGGTCTTCAGCCTTCCTGGCCCCAGCCTGGTTGTTTTGGAGGATGCTGGTGTCTGGCTCAGCCTTGTAGTTATACAAGTCTCGGCAGTACTCAGTCCATCTGTTTAGTACAGCAGTGTTTTCCGTAAGGAGTTGGCCGCTGCTGTCTTCGATGACTGTGGCTGTTCGCTGTTGAGTCTTGGTGAGGGTCCTTAGCGTTTCATAAGCCTTCTTGCTGTTGCCGTTTGCCATGCCCTCTTCCACGCTACAACACTGGTCTTCAATCCAATCTTCTTTGGCTTCTTTCATCCTCTTCCTGATCTTCTTGTTGACAAGTCTGTACTTGTTTGCTGATGTGAGGTCTTGGCCTCTCTTTTTCTTCCAGGCTCTCCTCTCATCACAGAGATCGAGGATGTCATCGGTTACCCAGGGCTGTTTGCGCTTCCTCTGCTTCCCCACCACGTCTTCTGCTGTAGAAAGTAACACCTCTTTTATATTTCCAGCAAGGGTGTCTACGTCGCAGTCCAAAGTAGCCAAGGCTGCAAATCTGCCTCCTACCTGGGCTTGGAAGAGCTCTTCTACTTCCGGGTCTTTTAGCTTCTGGAGGTCGAATCTGATGCGAGGGCTCTTGCTATCTCGTTTTAATGCCAGCTTCAACTTGAGGCTAGTAAGGACGAGGTTGTGGTCGCTGCCAATATCAGCGCCAGGTAAGGACCTCGTTTGTGCTTTGTTAACGCTGGATTTGAATCGTCGAGGCAGCAAGATGAAGTCAATCTGGTTATGGACCAGGCCTCCTGGCGATTGCCATGTCACTGTTCTTGACTTCTTGTGTGGATGGAGGTTATTAGCAACGGTGAGACGGTGACTCTGTGCGAACTCTAAAAGTCGCAGGCCTCTGTCGTTTGTTTCTCCAAGGCCAAACTTGCCAGCTGTTCCTGCCCATTGTTGGTAGGCGTCAGGGCCGATCTTTGCATTCCAGTCACCGAGGACAGTCAGAATGTCTTTCTTAGGTGTTTTCTTGATGATGTTGTCCAGTTGTTCGTAAAATTCTTCTAATTCTTCATCATCATGATCTGCTGTTGGAGCGTATACTTGAATGATAGTGATGTTGTGCGGTCGGGCGGAGATGCGGATGGAGATTAGTCTGCTTGACACGGGGGTGCAGCTGATGTGATGTTCCAGCCACCTCTTTCCTTACGATAAAAGCTACGCCATGTTCGTGCTTGGTTTCTTTTCCGCTGAACCAGATTTTATGGCCTTCATCTGTTGTTGTTTCTCCGAAGCCTGTCCATCGAACTTCTGCAAGTCCTACAATGTCCCAGCGATAGCGCTTCAACTCGTGGGTGAGTTCCTTCACTTTGCCGCACTGGTAGAGTGTACGAACGTTCCAAGTTCCGATAGTTATTCCTTGCGTGGGCAGCTTGATGGTGGGTTTGGTTCCAGTAACACACTTGTCGCCCCCACCCTGGAGACCTCCAATGGGGTGCGCGGTCGTTGGTGATCCGGGCCCCGACCGATCCGGCATGTTATTCTTATTCTGTTGCTTGTCCATCAGTCCTTTCAATGGGCTTAGGCGAACTTGGCGGCGCCCGTCTCCTCTCCAAGTATTTCAACTGACTGAGAGACGCGTCAGCCCCTCACAACGTTTCGCCCGCCAGCAGAAGCGGTTACCGGGGTGTGGCTAGGTAAAGGACCTGGAGCCAGCTGTGAGAGTTGAGTGCCATGTGAAGACCAGTGCTCCCGCCTGCCCCAAGAGGCGCTGCTGGCTGAAAAGTCAAAGGTACTACTTCTCCATGAACACTCTACACCCCAACAGGAATTAAGGGGAAACATAATTGGACTACCATTTCTGATTTTGTTGACTATTATAATTCGTCTGTTCAAGAACCTTTCCTACCCACACAGCTCAGACATGTGTTTAAGAACTGCGCATGCATTCTATTTATTACCAGCCTGCCGCTTGGCTACCGCAGTCAGTCAGTTACGCAATTATTTTCAAAACTTTACAAAGTTTAAGTTAACGGCGTCGTCGCTGCCAGCCGTTAGAAATTCCGTCTCGACACCGTGACGAGTTCAAGGCTAAATAACGCCTTCCATTAAAAGAACATGGATGCAAATGGAGACCAGCAAGAGGCAAAGAACTTCATGAGACCCCGCCAAGCGGGGTCTCATGAAAATCTTTGCCTCTTACATATGTTTTTTTTTGTTCATGCGGTTCTTATTTTTTCGTTGCCGGTTTGCCCTTGAAACTGGCGTGTTTTTGCACTTTCCTGACAGTGAAAAAAGGTTCACCGCGCTACATACCTCTGCCGACAGCCAGAGGGTTAACAACGTGACCTGGACACCGTGCAGACAGATCGTGTGGACCACTCGAAATCTGCCCAGCAACTTACAGCCTCATGGTCAGTTCTCATGGCTCAAGAACACTACAGCACGTGAGAGCAATCAAAGGCCCGCCAGTTATCGCCGAGTTTCGTAATTCGATTAATTACGTCCTTGACTGCTGCTGGATGTAGGAATCGTGCTTTGAAATTGTTGCACACTGAACACCGATGAGTAGATATAAATGAAGCCAGCAAGAGGCATAGATCCTCATGAGTCCCCGCAATTGCGGGGGCTCATGAGGGTCTATGTCTCTTGCTGTAGGGCGGTGCTCTTATGTCCCGGCAGTGAGTCTGCTCTTTAGATAGCATTGCCCTCCCCCGCAAAAGACAATGCCAGTCTTCGATTCTACTGGTTTGTCCCGCGGCATAGATAGCCATGGGATATTGGTGGTTATCCTTGTTCTCCACCACAACCGGCTAATGTCAGCAAGTCTCAGCTTATGTTAATTGGTTCTGCGGCGGAGACAGCCTTGAGACCTTAGTGACTAGATATGGCGAGTCCATTCTGATTGTGAGAGCCTGATCAAACAAATGACCAGAGGTGACCAGTGGGGCTGACCGCACGTCTGGCAGTTATCATGATAGTTCTCAGGGCTTATCATTAGCCGCCAGCCCAATAAATCGTTGTTTAAGTACGGCTTTAATTACGCATCTACACGGAAATATGAAACGAAGAACAAACGCGTTTGATTTGCATCTAGCGGATCATTGAATAACAATGACCCAGTCTAGAATATCAATTAAGTATAAACGATAGTCCGTCTGACGGAAAACAAAATACAAAAAAGACCAAAGAATAAGAAAATGGACACAAAAAAGTAACTATATGAATAAAATAAGATGACACCACCTGAGATGGTAAGGCAATGTAAATGAAGACCAGGCAATTCAAGGAACGTGAAACACGTGAAGACATGGCAAGGTCCTAAAGCGTAACAATGACAAACGAATCAGTAGAAAACAGGGCAAAAAAAGCAAAACTTTATTGCCAAACCAACCCACGCCAAATAACGCCAATCCACGCCAAGACAAGCACAGCCCAGCCTAGCCAAGCCAAGCCAAGCCATGCAAAGTCAAGAGATGAGAAAAGACCAGACCAGACGATACAAGAGAAGGAGAGGCGAGACGAGACGAGACGAGACAAGACGAGCAAAACCGAAACGAGGTGATTCGAGATGAGACAAGACGGGATGAAAGAAGGGGAACCTCCCCAGTAGCAAAACGACTTCGGGCTTACGCCGGCCGCAGCACAGCCATGCGCGGGCCCACTGTGGTCATCGTGGGCCCGAGGACCTTTGCTTAAAATGCACCGGTACAATACAACTATGCTCATCCGCTTCGTCTAAGATGCCTTTTTCCCGTTTGAATTACACAAACCTGGGAGGCAAGATTCCTAGCCACATAAACTACAATCCGTAGGCCGTGAGGTCCAAAATCAAAGACCTGCACACGATCGGCGCTTTCTCCTGAACCCCCTGAACGAGGTTTCCCCATAGGGCAGAAAAAAACAATTTAAAAACGGGTAATCAGGATGGTGTTGTATTCGACATTGCCATGACATTACTATCATTCTCCCTTCGGAGCAAAAGTCATCTTACTGCGGTGGAGGAGTCGTTACTAAATACGTCAGGAGCTTCAGACGATAAAGCGAAAAGAGAGAGAGAGAGAGAGAGAGAGAGAGAGAGAGAGAGAGAGAGAGAGAGAGAGAGAGAGAGAGAGAGAGAGAGAGAGAGGGCGGGGGGGGGGTGGAGGGATGGGGGTGGGGGTGGGGGGGGGCGGGGAGGGGGGTGGGGGTGGGGCGGGTGTGGCAGAATCTTGATTTGCTTTCGACAGCCTCGGAGTCGTGTATCAAAAGCAAGCCTCGCAAAAATCATTCCCGCCCCCCCCCCCCCCCCCCCCCCCCGCCTATCCCAACCACCCCTTTATCCTCCACCATGAATAAACTTTCTCGTATATGTTACTGCTGCACAAACTACAGGCAAATCTATGAATTGGAGATATAATCATTTGTTATCTATTTCATTATTTAAATAAAAATTACTTATATAATTACACATGAATCTTTAAAACAAAATACGTGGAGAATAATAAATTTAACACAAGTGACACCACTATCACCACCACTGCCAGTGCCACCACTGCAATAACATTACAGTTTAAAAAATTATTATTATTATTATTATTATTATTATTATTATTATTATTATTATTATTATTATTATTATTATTATTATTATATACAAATTATGATAATAATGATAATCTCTCTGAGTGGATGATAAAATAATGATAACTCGTGTAAGGGAAATATATTTCATGAATTACGGAGTTGGGTGCCTATATTCTACTTTAACGACGTCGGCCCGATGACATTGTGCGCATTGGGTAATTGTATTAAAACGTGCCACTCCTATTCATTTTGTTGGAAATGGGTTTATACCGGCATACACATTATCACGGTCGATACGTGCGCATTCGGTACGCAGCTTCATGACAAGTATTCGGTTGCAGCACGTCAGTGTTAATATGAATTGTTTTGCCAACACCGACTTAAAGCGACCTACTCCAGTCTAATATAGGGTTAATAGATGGCAATGTCTCCTTTATAAATGTTCTTTGTATGTGTTACACTAAAGCTGGACAAAAGGGCTGACTTAAATTGTGAAGTTTGAATGTTGTAAAATGAAGACTTGTCTGCTCTTCTTTCCGGGCCTTTGTACACAGGGGAGTTCCTTCCGTTACGCTCAAAAGTCAGTGGAACACCTCTGCTACGTGTGTCTACTCCATTGGATTGTGAAAACAAAAGTCTTGGCAGAAGCAAGACAAGATTCAAAACACGTTGCATGGCGAATGTTAGCGACCAAATCCCGTCATGGAGCAGACTGCATTAACTCATTCAGCCCGACGCACGTATTTCCCAAAGTTTGGAGGCGTCATCCAACGACTTTGCACCTGTTGCAGGAGATGGATCGATCATGATAATTCAAGGGTAGTGCCAGACTAGCTTGGCGCCGACAGGCGCCAAGCTAATCTGGCACTACCCTTGAATTATCATGGTCTATCCATCTCCTGCTGCAGTGCGTCAGGGCTGAATGGGTTAACTCATTAGAGAGAAGGTCGTTAAGCAACTTTTGTTGGCGTCTAGAAATAATTTACAACCTTGCAAAATAGACCGACCACGATAGCGCATTTGTTCCATGCTCGTGCCAGTTTAGCTTGGCACCTTTCAAGGCGCCAAGCTAATCTGGCACTACCCTTAATTGTTGGGAAGGCGACGAGCTAATCTAACACGACCCTGAAACAATCATTGCCTATCCGCGTTTAAAATAGAACTCGTTGATGCCATAGATACTGTTGACCTCGGTAACTGCGGTAACCATCAATCCTTATACTGCCATTGGCCATAATAATTATTGTGTTTCTGAAACCAACTTAAAGAAACTTGTCCAAGGCACAACACAGGCTCAGCATCATGTCCAAAACCTCATGATCCCCCGCAACCGCGGGGGTTCATGAGGTTCTATGTCTCTTGCAAGCTGTGTTAATGTTGCATTGGGGCCACTTCTTATTGACAGTGACATGACTAAAAATGCGACGTGATTGATGAAAGAGCTCATAAACTGGCCCTTGAGACTCATTAGCGGCCGTTATGGCTGCCAGCAGTTTGATAAACTTTGATCTGATCAGCCGTTTGTTTCAATGACCCATTCTAGACCGGCCCAAACAATCAAACAGGGAGACACACGAATACGGTTACACATTAATCGATCATTCAACGATCGCAAATGTGCGCGCGTCCATTTTCCAGGCTATAGGGGCCGAGGCCTTCTCCGTGTAGAAAGAGTTAAAAGTTCGCAATCTCTCGATATTCTTAAAATAATGCTGCACAAAAGGGCCAGTTTAAGTTTAACCCGTTTAGTGCAAGCTGACGCAGACTGTGCTTCTGCAATTTTTGATTATTCAACGCACAATTTCCGGTCTCAGGAAGACGGATACAAAGTGGTGTCAGCAAGAGGCATAGATCCTCATGAGCCCCCGCAAATGCGGGGGCTCATGAGGATCTATACCTCTTGCAGTTGTTTGGTTTTCAATTTTTTAATTATGGCTTTTGGATGTCGCAAAATGAAAGACATTTCTTCTCTTATTCATCGTTGCTACACAGGAGAGTTCCAGATGTCCAAAGGGCATTAATGATAACTCTGTTATAAGTACCGTGCCACTCACATTTTTTTGTTTGTTTGTTTGTTTTTGTTTTTTTTTTTTTTTTGCTTTTTTGTTTTGTTTTGTTTTTGAGAAAAAAGAAGGGTACGTACGTTCTAGTTTAGGCAGGACAAACATTTACAGCTGAATTTTAGCACTCAAAGCATTTCCTAGCAACTTTAAATTTGAAATAATTGTCTGTGATCTGACTGAGTTACGTACGCACATTTAGCACTCAAAGTATTTCCTGGTAACTTTACATTCTAAATAATCTTCTACGATCTGAGTGAATTACGTACGTACGTTTTATTTAAGTATACGTAGGGCCATGTATAAACATTTATTTAAAGCGAGTGACACATCGGAGAACTTAAACATAAAATATTAATGCGTGTATATTTTAGGACAAAAGTAATCGATTATCCTTCCTTTAACCTTTTGGGGTATCAGTCGCGTACATGTATATACTAAAAAAAATCTATTATTTTTCCTTTAACCTTTTGGCTGTCGGTCGCGCTTTTTGTCGAGGTGATTCCTACAGGAATCACCTCGACAAAAAGGACGACCGACAGCCAGAAGGTTTACGTAAACCAAGGAAAAATCTATTGTCATTCATTTAAGTTTTTAGCTGTTCGTCGCACTTTTTGTCGCCAAAAAATCGCGACCGACGGCCAAAAGTTTAACGTAAACCAAAGAAAAATCTGCAGAAATAAAATTTTTAAAAAATAATACCCACCGCCCCCCCCCCCTTCCCCCGCCCTCCACTGCCAAATCACAAAAAGCAATATCCAAATGACAAGAGATATCAGATGCTTGTGAGCTCCTGAACACACGAGTACTTAATATATTTAACCCGTTCAGTACCAGGTGACGAAAAGTGTGTGTCTGCAATTTTCGCTAATTCAAGACCAAAAAATCCTAGAATGAATTCGAAGTGGTTTCCGCAAGGAGCATAGATCCTCATGAGCCCCCGCAACTGCGGGGGCTCATGAGGATCTATACCCCTTGATCTTGGGCGGTGTTCACATTTTCTCGGCACTGAACGTGTTAATTCCACGCATCCTGCTAAATCAAAACCCATACCAAAAAGGTGACCGCCAAGCGTGGAAAATGCGAAGAAACTCCCAACGAAGAAAGAAACGCGCTTAGAAAAGCCAATTACAAAGCCATTAGGAAAATCCCAAGCAGGAAAGAAACACGCAAAGAAGAGAAAATGACAAGACAACTTTGTTGTAATTATCATTTCTAAGCGTGTTTTGTTGTTGTTGTTGATGGCACTTTCTTTGCTAAATTAAGACCAAAGAGGTGACTGCCAAGTGCGTAAAATGTAGAGAAATAACTAACAAAGCCGAAAAGAAACACGCTTTAAAAGAACGAGCATTATGCCGGTGACTAAAGTTGTGTGTGTGAGATTTATTTATATGTTCTCCCGGGGTTCTCCCGTTTTTCCCCGAGGTAGTCCTCAACTTGAAGGTGATATAAAGTTTGCCTTCGGGTTAGTGTTTAGCAGGCTTTGTGTATTAGACACTCAGCCTACTTCGTGCCCAAGGGTACTCCCCGTTCGTTCTCTCTCTCTTTCTCTCTCTCCGTCTCGCTCTCTTTCTCTCTCTCCGTCTCTCTCTCTCTCTCTCTCTCTCTCTCTCTCTCTCTCTCTCTCTCTCTCTCTCTCTCTCTCTCTCTCTCTCTCTCTCTCTCTCTCTCTCTCTCTCCCTCTCTCTTTCTCTGGCCTCATCTACACGCCTTTTCTTTCGCTCGCTCCTGCACGTACTTGCACACACTCTTGTCTCTCGTGTTCAGGTTCTTTCCGAGTCTCTCTCTTACGATTTTTCGTTGACGTCATTTTTACTTTTTCCGCACTTTTGTTCTTCCTTTTATTTTATTTTACGTCACCTCCTTCAGTTGCCACATTCCTTCTGCCAACGAAGATAAGTAGCGGCTAATCTCTCTGTTTGTGTTTGTCTATTTTGACAAAGGGTATTTACCCGAAATATTAATAAATTGTGTTGTACCCGTCTTTTTTAAGCGTGTTTCTTTCTCCGTTGGGTACTTCTTTGCATATTACACGCTTGGCAGTCATCTTTTTGGTCTGGATTGATTATTTATATGTGTCACTTTGGTTGTAACATTTATTGTAGCTTTCACTTTCTTGTACTTTTTGTTCTGTGATTTTTGGCTTTGTAAAGCGCTTAGAGCATCATTAATTTGGAGGTTAATTAAGCGCTATATAAATTTACATTATCATTATTATTTTTAATAAAGTTTTGCGTGTTTTTTGTTTGTTTGTTTGTGTTTGTTTGTTTATTTGTTTGTTTGTGAAAATAACGCATTTCCATCTTGTTTCTTTGTATATTTTGAAAAAAAGAAACTCTGGGACTCCATTCCAGACCTACTGCAGACCACGAACTTCATCTCAACAACCAATCTTGACATCCGAGGCAGAAACTCGGGAACGCTGAAGAAGAATGAAGAAGAAGTAAAAAAAAAGAAAAGTTTTTAACCCACTAACTGCCGAGAAAAAAATGAGCACTAGTTTCGGGGGTTCATGAGGATCTACGACTCTTGCTGAAACCGCTTTATATCCGTGTTCCTTTGACGGCTGGGGATCTTTGGAAAATGGACAGTAAAAATTAAAAAAGAAATTGAAGAAAAGTGAATGAAAATATATTTTCTAATTTTTGAAAAAAAAAATCTTTTTATATTTTTATCCCAAAACTATGTTTAACGCCCCGGCCACTTCTCCCATTATCCCTGCACCACTGCAACAGGAAACAAATTAACTCATTCAGCCCGACGCACGTATTTCTCACATTTTTAAGGCGTCATCTAACGACTATGCATCTATTGCAGGAGATGGATCGACCATGATAATTCAAGGGTAGTGCCAGATTAGCTTGGCGCCTGTCTTGAATTATCATGGTCGACCCATCTCCTGCTGTAGTGCGTCAGGGCTGAATGGGTTAAACCAATCATTAATCCTGTGTTCTAAAGGGTTCCCACTCCGAAAAAATAAAAGAATCGTCATTCTTTTAAAAACATAAATATAATTGTATTCAAAATTACATGAAAAGATTATGATAACTTACCTTTTAATATGTAGAAAGTCTTTAAAGTGTTTCTCTGCTTCTTCGGTTAATGTTTCAGCTGGTTTTCGTGTCCACAGTCGGAGTCAGTTTCCCGTGTTCCGCGACAAGTTTTGGATGTTCAGAAGTCATGGAGGAAAGTCATTGAGCACGGTTCTTGGTGTAGATGCTACGTCTTCTACGGTTGCTCTTGAAAGGCCGATATTTCTCCCAGTAAAAATTCTTTTCACCGATGTCACCCAATCCTTTCCTTGGTGGTGTCCCAAACTCTATCGCCGCACGCGTGCACGTGCTGAAAACAATAGCTGCTTCTTCCTCGCCTTCTGCGTCTGCAGAGCTTATAAAGGGGTGCAACTCGCATAAATTAAGACAAAGCCAAGAGAGGGCGGGAGATTGGGGCCGCATGCGTGCGCCTTCACGATTGTGGACTATTTCAAGATCTCAGGTGAAAATCTGAAAAATGTCCGCGTGTCATTGTCTGTCTGATTACAAGCTTAACTCATTCTGCCCGTGACACACCGCAGGAAGGTATGGCTCGACCGTGATAGTTCAAGGGTGGCGGCAGAATAGCTTGGCGCCTATAGGCGCCAAGCTATCCTGCCACCACCCTTGAACTATCATGGTCAATCTGTCTCCTGAATTGTAATGCAGTCCTCAGACGATAACTCCAGAATGTGGGTATTTTGTACCTCGGGCACAATGAGTTAACACCTTGACTGCTACTGACGATACCGCCACTGACGCGCCTTTTCCGCCGAAAGGTATCTTTAGTTACAGTCGTTAGGTTAGTCCCTTTAGTTGGATGGTGTTCACATTTTCTCGGCACCGTACGGGTGAAAAGCGAAGTACTTTGCGTAGGAAAATGTGGTCATCACCTTTGCAAAAGACGTTGTTAAAAGCGGAGTTGGTTGTATTTCATGATGATGAAAAAAGTTCTTATATCTGCCTGTTGTTCTGTTCGGCATTGATATAAGCGAAGTTGGCTGTATTTTATAATTATGTGACAGTAATGCTTTCAAACTTCACTATATTCACGAAGGTGTCTTGATGACCTCAAGTCTGGTGACGGTGTACAGTGGTACCGGGGCTTTTTTCCCTTCTAGGCTCATGACGCTCTCCCTCTATTCTTGTGACCCTGTGTTGACATTGCTGTATCGGTCAGGTCCAATAGAACCCATTCTAGAACGCATCAGCAAGAGGCATAGATTCTCACGAGATTCTGCGGGGGCTCATGAGGATCTATGCCTCTTGCTTGAAACTCCATATAGCCGAGACCCTCGGGAGTGGGAGACGAGAGGAGCTGAATTTGCGGTGGAAATAGTGTCTCCATTTTCGTCACAGACTTTCCGGTTATACTATTGTGATGTATTTGACGGCAAGTATACACCAGGACAAGGCGTAGGAGACGGGGTGTGTGAACGGGGGAAAGATAGCTAGCTTCAGCTTCAGAAGGTTTCTTAATTGTCCTCGATGATTTAGCTTCACTCATTCAGCCCCGACATACCACAGCAAGACATCGATCTAGCGTGATAGTTAAAGGTTGGTGCCAAAATAGCTTAGCCCACAGGCGCCAAGCTATTCTGGCACCACTCTTGAACTATTACGCTCGATCTGTCCCCGGAAGCGCAATACAGTCTTCAGAGGGCAACTTAAAAATTTCGGGATTCGGTCCTGGGGCAGAATGTGTTAAAGCGAGTCAAACATACTATGAACTTTAGCATGAAAACTGACCTCGAAATGACCCCAACCCGCCCTTTTATTCCAAGGGGACAAAACTCATCATTGCGAATGTCCAAATCAATCATTAAGTTATCGTGTGTATATGTGGAGGGAAATGGACGATCGGGTTCATTTAAAGTACAATTACGCTTAAGTTTGAAGACACATTTCAGCACAATTTGTGTTTGTTATGCCTTGTCGACACACCTAATGAACTTTAGCAGCAGTTGGGACACGCAGCAAAAGCACACGCGTAATCACACTTATTTATTCTGCTCAGCCGTTAGCGTGCCAATCTATTTTTTGCTGTTTCTCGTACTGAAAGTGTTGTATTCATAAAACGGAGTAGAGTCATTGTGAAATTACTTGATATTGATTGTCCTGTGTCTAAATGAACCATAACTAGACCTGTTTGTAGCGTTTCGTAACCATCTGTTACAAAAGTGTATCTTTCAACGGTTACGGCGGTGGTGGACATTCAAGCTACATTTCCATAAGCACGAATCCGATGCGAATCCGAAACGGGTCCGAGACAGCACATTTCGTGAACGTCGTTTTTATGATCGTGTGTTTCTATGTGTCCGATATTGTGCAGGATTTCGAACACGAACACAACATGCCGTTTTTTTCGCTCAGGGGAGCGATTTCTTTTTCGGATGTCGGATGTGTTGGGACCAAAAGTATGACGTAATTTTTTTTTCTTCATCTGTGGCATGTTCAAGCGCCATTCTGATTTTTGCGTGATGTCAGTGGTTCCCACGCAGGCGGAATTTCGGATGTAGCCCGTTTTATAAGGAAATACGCGCTCCACAAATTTAGAACGAAAGATGCACTGCCGTAAAAATCGGGTTCTGATCATACACATATTGGATTCGTGTTCATGGAACGTAGTTTATTTTTCATAGATAAAATTCGTTATATATTTGGCGCGGTTTAAGAGGCTGTATAGATGTACTTGTATATGGTGCGAGAGATGGGATGTGTGTGTGTGGGGTGGGGGGATGGGGGTGGGGTGGGGTGGGGGGATGGGGGGTGGGGTGGGGGTGGGGGTATGGGGGGTGGGGTGGGGGGGGGGTGGGGTGTAGTGGCGTGTGTGTGTGTGTGTGTGTGTGTGTGTGTGTGTGTGTGTGTGTGTGTATGTAGGGGTGGGGGTGGGGGATAGTTTTAACATCAGAGGATTTCTTAATTGTTCTCGATGCTTTTAACTTAAGAGACTAGATGTGTGTTCGGGATGGGGTAGGGAATGGGTGAGGACACTGCTTAAGCTTCCAACAAGTGCTCTGTCCATTACCCTGAAAGGTTTTAACAGACTAGACTTTGGCGTGTGTGCATTGGAAAGACAAATTTAACCTGTTCACTTTTGAGAAATTTGAAGACTACCCAACTGCAAGACTCAGGTATAGATCCTCATGAGCCCCCGCGGTGGCGGGGGCTCATGAGGATCTATGCCTCTTGCTGAAACCACTTTGTATACACGTTCTGTTGCCAACTGAAGATCTTTCACGTTGGATTTACAAAGATGTCCAAACTACCACCTGCGTCCACTGAGAGTTAAGGGCTTAACTGGTTACTTTCACGGAGACTGCCCATTGTTTTCTGACGGTTCTTCGTGATTTCGATTAATAGACTAGATAGTTGATGAGTCCATGGCAACAGAAAGAGTGACAGTCTTTGAATCTTCTAATGCATCCCATTTGTCCGACGCAATAATAAATTTCGCAATGCGAACTTCACGGACACATAAACTGTATTTGGTTTGTCATGGACGTGGTCTTTCAACAATAAGCCGTGAACTAAAAAAAAATCTCCAGGATGATATCTTGGACTATGTAATTGTCTTTTGCTTTTTTATGATGGGCGGGGTTTGTAGTTTACGGTAAAAAACAGGTCGATGCTTTCGAGTTGAAACAACGCGACACACAATGTCAAACTCCTCGTTTCAGATGTCTTTTAGTGCTGTTGGTAAGTCAGGCGACCGATTTTTGATTCTGTGGATGCAGCCATTAACCCTCCTGCTACTGAGACACAGCGAGCGCTGCGCAACTGCAGGAGACATAGATTAACATGAGTCCCCGCAGTCGCGGGGACTCATGTTAATCTATGTCTCTTGCAGGCGTTATTTACAGGCGGGGGAGAGAGGGGACAGGGGGGGGGGGGGTGGGGGTGGGCGGACGGGCGGGGTGGGGGGGGGGGGGGGTACAGATTATACAGCCGCGTCTTACATTGTCTTTCACAATTAAATCGAACAGGTACATAAAGAAAACCTTAAGGAAGAATGGCTGTAAACTCCAGCGTAAAATTGTGTGCCTATTGACTTTGGTATCAGTTTCAGTCCACTTAGTCAAATTTCAAATACAAACGACTTTGAATTTCCAAAAACTACAGTAGCTCGCTTGAGCTTGCCCTTAGCACCACGTGAATGTTCTGTGTTTATGTACAGTGTGTGAGTGAATGCGCGTGTTTCACGTGAGCGTGCTTGTTGGGTTCAGTTCGCGGCTGCGCTTTGAGCCGATTTTCAATTGGGATAAAGCGCCTATTTTTGCGCTTATTATTATTATTATTATTATTATTATTATTATTATTATTATTATTATTATTATTATTATTTGTTTTTCAAATAAAAGGACTTTTTTTTCGCAATAGGGGACTTTCTTAATGACTGATTTCTTAGTTTCAGCAACGTAGAATTTTTTCTGTGCAAACGCCAATCAAAAGAGATTTAAGTTCTATAATGCATTTCAGAAATAGCAACATCTGATACAAGTGGGTCGAATACATATAATTATAAATAAATCCAGACCGGTTAAGCGTGCAAAATGCAAAGAAAGCCACAGGAAAAAAAGAAAAGAAACACGCTTTAAAATTAAAATGATATTTTTTAACGTCACACCTTTAGTTGCGGCTATTCAAAGTTAAGCAGCGAACTTTTTTGTTGTCCGTAAGTCCATTTTGAAAATGTAATAACAAAAAATTGATGTAATTTTCCTTATAAATAGCGTTTCTTTTTTTGTTGGGATTTTCGTTGGATACGACAACCCATTTTTAATTTGTTTGGGACGACACTTTTCTCCGCTTTTCCGCCGTGAGATGGCCTTAGTCGCCTGCTCGGCGTTAAACCCAATAACTAACTTCTCCGCTTTACCATTGAATACCGACGCACTACAGCAGGGAGGCATGCACTTGTTAGACATTCTTAATACAATACAATACAATACAATACAATACAATACAATACAATACAATACAATACAATACAATACAATACAATAC
This sequence comes from Semisulcospira habei, assembly GCA_036245525.1. Classification (NCBI taxonomy): domain Eukaryota; kingdom Metazoa; phylum Mollusca; class Gastropoda; family Semisulcospiridae; genus Semisulcospira; species Semisulcospira habei. The sequence continues at coordinate 28,701,021 of BTPG01000007.1, read as the reverse complement.
AATACAATACAATACAATGCATAATAATACGATACCGCGGCAAATACCGGGCAGTGGCAATACAAAATGTAGATCATTATATTAAATTGAGCAACATTTTGCTTGACATAGTACCGATAAGAGGCAGATGTGATTACGAGACCCGAATCAAAATGTCCGAGTCGTAAGACGAGGACATTTTGATTCGAGTCAAGTAATCACATTTGTCTGTTTATCTTCACTCTATCAAACTAAACTGTTGCTCAAACTAATTTATGTACCCAGTCCAAAACAAAACTATTCCTCGCGTCATTGATTTCGCGGCTGATTGCGGTGTTCAGACAAAACACATGAATGGAAGGAACGTATATCAAGCAAATTCATGAATATTAAGTTGCTTGTTATACAATATATCAATACATGTGTCAAAGAAGAGAAAATTTTATGCAGTAATACAATACAATAAAATAAAATATAATAGAGTGCCTGTAGACACAGATTGTGTTTCTGAAACCTGTGTAAGTTCAAAGCCAAAGAGCCACAGCCGTATAAGAAACATGGATACAAAGTGGCGTCAGCAAGAGGTATAGGTCTTCATGGGCCCCCGCGACTGCGGGGGATCATGAAGATCTGTACTATTGCAGATGGATAGTGTTCAAATTTCTCCGCAGCGAAGGCGTTAATAGAGTACTGTTGGGTCTTTTACTGTAGCCTAGATTTCATATTCTTCGACTGTAAAGCACACTGGTTGCCTACCCCGATTCGCTACCGCTTATCAGCGGTTGCAAGACAACCAGTGAGATGTGAAGTGGACGATTGAATTTGCGTGACTGCAAATCGAAAAAGTAAGTCCCGAGACGGTCGCCAATAAGAAAAAGCCCTACAAGTTTTCCAAACCAAATTTTGTACAAGAACACTTTAGTTCCATTTTGACATCAGCTGCTCCTTCAGGCACATTCAAGATTACAAAGAGCTCATGAGAATATATTCCTTTTTGATAGTCGAGATATGTGCCGATGGTTTATTCAAGAACTGTCTACCAACAAGAGACATACACGACACAAATGAGCTAAGGATAATCTATGCCTTTGGCTTTTTGCTGAGACTGAGAGAGAGAGAGAGAGAGAGAGAGAGAGAGAGAGAGAGAGAGAGAGAGAGAGAGAGAGAGAGAGAGAGAGAGAGAGAGAGAGAGAGAGAGAGAGAGAGAGAGAGAGAGAAGAGAGAGAGAGAGAGAGAGAGAGAGAGAGAGAGAGAGAGAGAGAGAGAGAGAGAGCAGCAGCAGCAGCAGCAGCACGTCAGCATCCTTAATCACGTCGCATACATTCAAAGTAATTGAATTTTAATTTCCAAAGAGAACCGTACACCCGTATGCAATCGCGTTTTCAAGAATGGTACACTATACTAGAGATCGTTCATTGCTATTTGCGTTACTGTCATTAAAACAATAATACATAACCCAGAGCGCAAAAGCCACTATTCTCCAGGGTTTGTTTTTCTAAAAATAGTCTGTGGGCCAATTGACCCACTGAGTCAAAATCCAATGGGCCAATTGAATGAGCAGTGGGTCAATTATTTATCGCTAAGGTGATCGGCCAGAAAAAAATGAATCTTACGGCGATCACAGCGAACGGCACCGACTATCGAATTGTCAGTGTACCTTTGTTCAGTTTCAGTCTAACGAGTTGTGGTTAGCTGGTTTGTCTCAAGCATCGATTATAGAGTTGTGCAAAAAATAAACACACGGCTGGCCCGCGTGCACGTAAAAACGATGTGCTTGATGTCGCGCACCCCGGAAAAGCAATGGGCCAATATGAGACTTAATGCGTCAATTCAGTGGCGCTGGGCGCGTTCCAAAAATGAACCCTAAAAAGACCATCGGGCCGATGTCGGCCGCCGTTGGCCCGCGCACCGTCGTGCGCGGGCCAACGGCGGCCGACGTCGGCCCGATGGCCTTTTGCGCTTTGGGTAGGAATTTGTGTCTGTGTCGGTTACATTGTCTAGAGCTGCGGACATAGTTACATCACAGTCAATGCAGCAAACAGTCGATACTGAAACAATCAGAAAACCCTTTACACATAAAACGTCCCCTTCACTAGCAGAGACTTTACAGCAATTTTGTTAATGCCTTCTGGTTAATCGAGAAATAATCTAACGGTTTCTCCGAAAGTGCAGTTTCAATAAAGATATATTCACATGAGCACATGAGTGTCTATGACTTCTTGCCAAGCGATGTGAGTCTGGCGTCAAGCTAATCTGACACTAGCCTTGAATTATCTTGCTGCAGTGCGTCCGGGCTAAATGGGTTAACCGACTGAGTTTGTTTTAACCCCTTCCCCGCTACTGGACGCATAATTTATTTCTGAAATCTTTGTTGATTCAACGATTGACTCAGTGAAAGCCACAACCGTTCAGAGGACATAGATACAAAGTGGTGTTGGCAAGAGGTACAGATCTATGCTCTCAGGAGAAATTAATCCATACGCATGCACTTTCGCACGCACTGACACACGCACACACTCGCAAACATACTCCCCCATCCTCCTCCCTCTCCCCCGGTACACACACGGAATGGATAATCCTCCCAAACGTAGCTGTCCTCACTGTTGTTTTATTATCCCAGACTATCGTGGGCGTGGACTATCCACACGGGGAGGGAACCGAAGACTTTTCCGCAAAGATTGTCGTGCCCCTCACTGATTGGACCATACCTATGACGTTCGGAGCCCTTTGAAAGTCAGGGGACATACCCGGCATCCGGATCCTGTAAACTGGCTGTTAACTGTTGCTTCCCCAGTATGCGCAAGATCGTCGGGCAGACAGTCAGCCGCAGTGGGCACACGCACTGCGGCTGAATGTCTGGCCGATGAGCTGTTAATTTTGGACCCCTGTGTCATAACAGAAAGTATATTCATACATCAATCTTTTCCCTCCTCTCTCTCTTGATAAAATTCTTACAGGGTCCTGTGTATCGAGGACTATATATTACATGCCGTCTAATACTCGTTGCATTTAGAGGACATATCGCTCTTTTATCGCATGCCATCTCGTTCAGATCAGCATTAACCGTCAGATCTTGAAGATGTGCTGCACTAAAGTTGCAGACTTTTATTTTATATCCTATTAGCAGAGCCCGTCTTGCGGGTCCCTTGAGCAACCCCTTTTGTCTGCAAGAGGCATAGATTCACATGAGCCCTTGCATTCGCAGGGGCTCATGTGAATCTATGCCTCTTGCTGGCCCAGAACAGGTCAAAATGTTCCTTACACTGAGTAGTAATTTTCTAGATAAACTGGTGACTGTATTGTCTGATACTTGTGTAAGATTAATGAGGCAGTTATACATGTGTAGTAAAATAATGAAGCACGAATGGTGCGGTTCATTTTTTTTTTTTTTTTGTGTGTGTGTTGTTGCAGAGGTGCGTGTGTTATAAGCGTAAAGAAAACGAATACACAAACATGAAATGAAACTTATCAGAACAAGGAATCCATCCAGCCAACCAACGGAAGTCCGTCCTAACTGTGAGTCCGGCCGTCCATCTGTCCACCCGCCCACCCACCACCCACCCACCCACCACCCACCTACCCGTCCGTCCATCCACCCATCTATCCATCAACCCCATCCACCCACCCCGTCCGTCCGTTTGTCCATCCATCCGTCTATACATGCGTCCATCCATCCAAGGCGTCCGTCCGTCCATCCATCCATCTATCCACCCCTGCTTGCCTGCCTGCATGCCTCCATTCATCAGCTAACGCTGCGAACCAGCCTAAGTCGATTCAATGAGAACACGACCGAGTGACGAAGCAAGCAACCACCCAACTGACCAACGAACCAGTCGGCCAGTCAACCAACCAACCATTTTGCGAGGGAAACAATCTTATCAATTTATTCTGACACCATCCGCAAATGTATTTACTTCAAAATATTTCTTCTCTTTTTTTCCCCAATATATACAACACCTTCTCGTACCAATTGCACAGACGGAGGAGATTGTACACAACCATTCTGGAAAACCCGGGACTGCCCCTGTCACAGCAGAAACACTTGTAACGAGCAGACATCCAAATGCATGAGACATAGATCCTTATGAGCCCCGCAGTTGCGGGGGCTCATGAGGATCTATACCTCTTGCTGGCCTGCATTTATATCCGTGCGCCTCAGGCAGACGAAGTTAAGTTGCAGTAAATCATAGATGGTTTCCGAGGTATCATTAATGGGCGCTGGCAGTAAAGGGGTTTTATGCAGCGGCGGATCAAGGGGAGGGGAGGGAAGGGGAGGAGGGAGTGGGGTGGGGGGGAGCGTGGAGAAGTTGTCAGGGAACTGATCCGCTCCTGCTGTGAGTACAAACCTGGGTTTACCAGTATGGTGTACAACTTGCAAAAATTATGACAACAGACAGAAAATTCGAATCGCAAGAGACTAGAGATTGCAGCACAAGCTTGTAGAGATTCCCATCTTTCACTGATGACTGGCAGCTTTCATCTGAAAACAGAGGAACACGAAATGGCTCAAATAAAAGGGGTTGGCAAACAAACGAACGGGTAAGGTAAACCCTTTTAGCCCCAAGGTCCCATTTCTCAAATTTTGGAGGTGTTGCCTAGTGACTATGTACCAGATTCAGGAGATGGATTGACCATGATAATTCAAGGGTAGTGCCAGATTAGCTTGGCGCCTTCAGGCGCCAAGCTAATCTGGCACTACCCTTTAATTATCATGGTCAATCCATATCCTGCTGTAGGTACTGGGGGCTAACAGGGTTAAATTAAAAACCGAATAATTTCAACACAAAAAATTATTATAATGTCATTGATCCAAAGTGTATTCATATCTGGTATTTAGCAAACAATCACTTGTCAGTCGTGCGTGGGCCCACTACGGCCGACTTCGACCAGACCGCCTTTGCGTATGGGTATGACTTGTGGAGTGTGTCTAGTCCACGAGGTTGATTGCAAAATGTTTTGTTAGTGTCTAATATTCTCTTTAATACATATACCTCTGTGGACAAGGTTTCACAATGGGCAGAGAGCATTTTGAACAATATTCATTTCTTTATCAGCTGAAAATTGCAAGTCAGCGACAAACAAAAGTGCGCAATGTTTCAATGTTATTTCATTATCAGTAAATAAAAACTAGGATTGCCAGCTGTGTTTTCACAATGTTGACATTTAATCTAGTTTATCATTACCACCGTAAAGCGACCTGCTCCAAACTATTTATAGAAGGGACTTTTTAGGATAGGTTGCGGTGGAGCGAATTCAATAGCGTGCCCATGGCGTCATATCCAGGCAGGCCTCAACCTCTGACAACTGAAGTACAAAGACATGTCTTCTTACGCTAACCTCGCTGCAGAACGCAGGTTTTGAACGGAGCGCCGTATGTGTGAGTGTGTATGTGTGTGTGTGCGTGTGTGTGTGTGTGTGTGTGTGTGTGTGTGTGTGTGTGTGTGTGTGATAGTGTGTTTGTGTGTGTTTGATGGTGTGTGTGTGATGGTGTGTGTGATGGTGTGTGTATGTGTGTGTGTGTGTGTGTGTGTGTGATTGTGTGTGTGTGTGTGTGTGTGTGTGTGTGTGTGTGTGTGTGTGGGTGTGTGTGTACGTAAGTAAACACGAATATCTACGATGTTTGTGTACGTATAAGCTTGAAAATAAAGGAAATGCTTTATTAAAGGGGGGCTAAGAAAACCTCTGAGCAACTAGATGTCTAATTAAAGAGTTAAATGACCTTATATTGAAAGTCGATTGACCCGCATTAGAGTCCGAAACCTGTGTCACATTCACTTTAAATTTTGGATATAGCTAGCTTGGAAAAAGACATAACATGAGTTTGTTAGCCAGCTTTGTACCTTTGCAACTTTTTTTTTGCAAACATTAATTCCTTGCAGAAAAAAATGGAGGAAATCAGACAGTGACGGTGACGTAAATTAGCAACTTCGTCCACGCAGACATTGACGCAATACTCTCTCTCTCTCTCTCTCTCTCTCTCTCTCTCTCTCTCTCTCTCTTAAGGACAGATTGGAAGAAAGGCCTGTGCGCCTAATATCTCAATCCTTGATAAATAAAGTTTCAGCCAGTCAGTCTTAAAACTTGTAAAACTAGTTTATCATTTTCTGGACCGTGTGTATGGAACTCCAAATCTTTAAAACTAAACTTTTCGATTACCCGATGAGCCAAACAAAACCTCACTTGGCATTTGTTTATACAAACCTGATGGTTAATACTTTCATGTACCACACGTATTTATGTATATAGTGTGCGTGCGTGTGTGTGTGTGTGTGTGTGTGTGTGTGTGTGTGTGTGTGTGTGTGTGTGTGTGTGTGTGTGTGTGTGTGTGTGTGTGTGTGTGTGTCGTATAAGATGAATGTTGAGTGTTAAAATTATTCTTGCATATATGATGTTGTTAGACTGAGTTTAATATTTTTTAAAAATTCATTGTTTTCAATTGTTGTTGCCTGAAATGATGTGTGTAAATAGAGCGTCTTTATTATTATTATTATTATTATTATTATTATTATTATTATTATTATTATTATTATTATTATTATTATTATTATTATTTTTAACCTATTTTATGTTGTAGATGTTAGCAACGGCACGTTTGTAAAATGACGATTTGTTTCTGTCAAAACGTTTTACCCTTGATAAATAAAGTTTCATCGTCGTCATCATCATTATCATCATGATCATCATCATGATCACATCTCTCTCTCTCTCTCTCTCTCTCTCTCTCTCCTCTCTCTCTCTCTCTCTCTCTCTCTCTCTCTCTCTCACACACACACACACACACACACACACACACACACACACCGACACACTGACAAGAGATCATGCACGTGACAGTAGAATAATGTAGCTAGGTAAAGTCAATATGACTTCAAGCACATTATAGCAAGACTGAAATTGTACCGCGAAGTTTTACTTTTAGTGTCACCATTTGTGAAAAGTGAAACTTATATATAGTCTTTAAAAAAAAAAAAAAAGTCTTGACAAATGATGGTTTTCAAAGCGATGACGCTTAAGCACTATGGCCCATATAAAGGTCACTGAAGCATGATTGGCAAATCTGCGGGACTTTTTCAATAATAGGAGAACTTATTTTTACATCAGTGTCAAGACAGACAACAGGTAGAGACCATTAACAGCGAGGACTGCTCTCAAAAAGAAGGGACAGTGTGGGTATGGTTCATCCCATCTTGTTCTCCTTTGTTAAGCAGGCGAGTTCCGCCGACTCGTGCCAGAGGCTCTCAGTAAGCAGAGGTCCGAGGTCCCACGACAGTCGCAGTGGGCTCGCGCACGGCTGTGCGCGAGCCCACTGCGGCCGTCGTGGGACCGAAGACGTTTTACTACTGGCGTACAGAAAACCTCTGTTACGCATGGCTTTACACACAGATTGTGAAAAGACAGATAGAAGGGTCTTAGCTTGGTCAAGACAAACACTGAAAGCCCGTGGTACCGGCAAATTTGAGCCATCAAAGCCTGCCTTGGGGCAGATCGCTTCAAGAACATTTGTTTGAAAGGATCTTAAGGAGACTAAATTTCAACATTGTGAAAACACAGCTGGCACGTCTGACGTAGTTGAGCCGTCTCTTTATTACTCGTATATCCTTGACTATTGGCAACAGAAAATATAGATAGCCGACATTATTTTTACATCAACCTGGTACAAAGAGGTTTTTCTTTATCTGTGTCTAAAGTGCACCTACACAAATCTTTGAGATTCCATCATCAGTATCACTAAAACCGAAATGTATAAAGAAAAGAAAGAAAAAAAGAAAGAACAAAAACAATCCTCAAAACCCCCAAAACATCCAACCTACAAACCAACGAACTAATAAACCAACCAACCAGCCAGCCAGCCAGCCAGCCAGCCAGCCAACCAACCAACCAACCAACCAACCAACCAACAAACAAACAAACAAACACACACACACAACACAACACAACACAACAACAAACAAACAAACAAATAAACAAACAAACAAACAAAACAAAACAAAACTAAAACGAAACAGAAACAAACAAACAAAACCCAACAACAAACAAAAACGAACAAAGAAAAAAAAAAACCACAGCAAACAAATACCCCTCTCCAGAAGAACCCTTCCCCCCCCACTCCCCGCCGCCCCCCCCCCCCTCCAGAAGAACCCTTCCCCCCTTCCCCGCCGCCCCCCCCCCCCCCCCGAAAAACAAGAAAGAAAAAGAAAGAAAAGAAAAAAGGAAAACAAACAAACAAACAATCAAACAATAAAAAACCAAAAACAACAAAAACAACAACAATAACAAAACAAATGACTGAAAACGAACAAGAAGAAAAAAGGTAACGACAAAAAGAGGAATGGAAACGAAAAAGAAACAAAAATCTAGACGCTTTTTAAATTTGAATGAAATGCCCCAATAAACAGTCCCCTCCCCCTCCTCCCCCTCTGTCTTTTCCGCGTGTACAGATCCGCCCCTGACAAACAGTACGCAATGTCTGTCCCACACTACACAGACATAGTGTTCCAAGGCACTACATTACACACATTTTGAACTCGATCACTTCCACAAGCTTGACTTGACCTTGCTGGGTCTCTATGTACGTGAGATTGACACTCAAAGTGGAGCAAAGTGTTAACCCCTTCCGTGCCGAAGAAAACTGAAACATGATTCAACTGCAAGAGACATATATCCTCATGGGCAACTGTGGGGGGCTCATGAGGATCTATGCCTCTTGCCAATTTGTATCCATGTTCTTTGCGTGCCCCCTTGGATGACTGGAGTTCTTTGGCATTAACTCATTCAGCCCGACGCATGTATTTCCCTAATTTTGGAGGCGTCATCTAACGACTATGCACCTGTTGCAGGAGATGGATCGACCATGATAATTCAAGGGTAGTGTCAGATTAGCTTGGCGCCGACAGGCGCCAAGCTAATCTGGCACTACCCTTGAATAATCATGGTCGACCCATCTCCTGCTGTAGTGCGTTAAGGCTGAATGGGCTATATCAACAAAGACATCAGAAACACAACCTGAGATCACTGGCAATAAAGGGGTTAACACCTTGATTTGCTCGTGCCCAGCTAACAATACCCAACTGTGAAATGCATCGATCCTCATGAGCCCTTTGAGCTCATGTGTTTCCGTGCCTTTTGTCGGCTACATTCATATCCGTGTAAATGGAGACAAAGAGGTTATGCGACGATTTTGGAGAGATTATTTCTAGCCGCTGACCGCAGTCAAAGGGTTAATCTAATCGGAAAGGTCCTCTGGCCGACATCGTCAATGTCGGACAGCACACAGCCGTGAGCGGGGCAGCTATAGTCGAAGTCAGCCTGAGTTAGAATGTTTAGTTGGAACAGTTAACAAAAGATAGATTTCATTACACATATTCATGTGCTGCAGGATTTGCATAACTGATTATTCTGTTTGACAGTGTGGTTTGTTGGTGTGAACCTACGATATAAGTTACTGAGGGGTTTGCTAAACGAACCCGTGTAGGCCTTCGGGAAGTCATATTAACCATTGTACCCCGAAGGCCTTCGGGGTACAATGGTTAATCTGACTTCCCGAAGGTCTACACAGGTCCGTGCAGCAAACCACTTCTACCGATTCTGTATTTGTTTTCATTCCTCCGCTAATTTTTCTAAAAGAAATCTTAGTTATTATTTGGGTCTAACGCCGAGCAGGTGGCTAAGGCCATCTCCCGACGGTCTAAAAGAAATCTGATCAAAGGTCACTGAATAATGATATCCTCCCGGCGAGGAGACATCTTCTGACCTGGATCACACCAGATGCGACTGACGTCAAATACAGTATATCTAATCGATATGACGTTTACACTATAAGATCTTTCATGACGTTGATTGGGAAATACCGTCTGCACGACCAGCATCACTGCCTGTCGTTACCAACCGACAGATTTAGGAAGTATGATCTTTGGGTCCTCTGTGTTAAGTTGTCTGTGCGCGTGTCCGGATGGTAAAGTGTCGGTAGCGCTTTCTGTCGCAATGATTCCTTTTCCTTCAGGAATCATCGCGACAGAAAGCGCTACCGACAGCTAAGGTTTAACCTGAGCCTGAATTCGTGCTAGCGATGCGCTCCCCTACTGCGAGGAGAGATCTTTACCACATACCTCTTCAAGTTGAGACTGTATCCGCGCTAGCAATGCTCTCCCTCCTTGAGAGGACGGATCACGTACGAATAAGTTCTTGATGCTTTCTAAGACGACCAGGAATGGTTCCACCATATCCACAAATCCCTTGGTGTAGTCGCCGATAATGTCCAGAATGTCGTTAAAGCCAAGGTTCAGTTCCGACACACCGGGAGGCAGGATCAGCTCTGCAGTTGTGTGAATGGTTCTCTTGCCGAGCACTGAAAATGCAGTAAAATGAGTGAATAAAATAATCTTCAACAGTGGCAGTATTGAGATGATAGGCGCGTTCCAACTAAACCGGCTAAAGATCGGAAACCGAAGCAAACTCGAAACGATTTTAACACAGCCCAGCTCAGCTCCAACCCAGCTCAGATCAACCCAACCCAACCCAACCCAATCCAACCCAATCAAACAGCCATATCCAACCAAACCCAACTCAACCCAAACCCAACCCATACCCGAGCACAGACTGAACTCAGCCCCAAACCAGCCTAACCGAGCCCATCCCAGCCCGACCTAACCCAAAGCAACAACAACCGACCTCAAACACCCCAACCCCACCCCACCCCACCCCACCCCGACCCATCCCATCCCATCCCATCCCAACCCAACCCAACCCAACCCAACCCAACCCAACCCAACCCAACCTTTTTCAATCCCAACCCATCCCAAACTAATCCAACCCCAACTCTAACCCAACCCTTAAAAGGAAACTCTCAACTAAAGAAAACCACAAAACAGAATTTTGAGTACGTAATAGATCTTCGGGCCGACTTCGGTCGCAGTTGGCCCGCGCACATCCGTGCGCGGGCCGACTGCAACCGACGAGGGCCAATGGTTGTGTGCTAACTAGGCTCTTACAGTGCTCATCTGATGACTGTAGAGACGCCAGCCGTGTGGAGACTTCGTTGAGAAAAGTGTGGTAGTCTGTGGCTACAAGCGGATCAACACTGCAAGGGACGTAAACATTTGTTGAAAATGAATAGGATCATCTGTATAATTATATGACACTGTTGCAAGTTCTAGAGAATAAAACAAATTACTCGTGGTGTTCTATTACAAAGAAAGAAAGCAAGAAAGAAAGAAGAAAGTAGACACCATCCAACCAACCAGCAATGACCAACCGACCGACCTACCAGCCAATGAAGGAACTAAAGAAGGAACGAAATAAGCAACAAACGAACTGCTGGACGAAGGAACGAACTTAACCCCTTCGCTTTAAGACTGATCACAAATTTCGCGGCTGAAGCAACTTCACGCTTGACATCAGTTAATATGACTACAAATAGGTCCAGTGAACACAGGACTATTAAGAGACATAAACCATCATGAGCTCCCGCAATCGCAGGGGATCTTGAGGGTTTATGTCTCTTTGCAGTGGGGGGTTGCGTTCGTCTTGCCTCCTCAGTTAAGGGGTTAACTCATTCTACCCCAGACACACCACAGCAAGATAAGGATCGACCATGATAGTTCAAGGGTGATGCCAGAATAGCTTGGCGCCTATGGGCGCCAAGCTATTCTGGCATCACCCTTGAACTATCATGGTCGACCTGTGTCCTGCACTAGAGTGCAGTCATCCGAGGACGACGGCAGAATTTGGGTATTTCGGTGTTGGGGTAGAATGAGTTAAGCAAAGTAAAGACACTTACACTGTCCGTCCACTGACTGTCCTCTTGCCTGCAAACAAATAATCCAATACAGTGTTCAGAATTTAGTTTCAAAACCCAGACCAAAAAGTGACTGTCAAGAGGGTAAAACGCAAAGAAATAAAAACAAAGAAAGAAACACACGTTGAAAGGTCGAACACAAAAACAGTTTACTAATTGTAAACTGTTTACTGTATGACAATTCAAAGAAAGAACACTCTTACTTATTGTTAACTGTTTGGTGATCGTCTTTGAAAGGACGATCACCAAACAGTTTACAATAAGTAAACTGTTTGGTGCTCAGGTTTTCATATCGTGTTTTGTCTTCCTTTTGAGGATTATATCTGTATACATAACATCACAATAAGCGATATATATATATGGGGTTTGCTACAGGACCCTTGTTGCCCACAAAGTATCTTTTTTTTGTTTGTTTCGAAAGTAGGTTACCCCCCGTTTGGCCATGTTTTAGAGAACTGCCCATATATATATATATATATATATATATATATATATATATATATATATATATATATATATATATATATATATATATATATATATATATATATATATATATATATATATATATATATATATATATGTTCACAGTAAACGACATTTCGTTTTTGGAATTACTGGTGTCAGGATCCACGTTATTTGGAAACCAAATCATCTGAAAAAGTTGTGTCAAGATAATTTCAGAAGTGTTTAATCTCTCCGTTTGTAACTGAAGTGATGCACAGTTGGAGCAATACACTATCCGTTAACGTTTGTTTGGCGGAAAAAATACCAAGTGGTTGCGGAGTTATCGGCGTTTACAATGTGGCAAACATGGAAATTTGCACCAGACGATTTTACTTCGACAGAATTTATTTATTTTGATCTTTAATAAACTTATCGTTCTGCTCTTCTGCATGTGCCGTTTAGATCAAACCTGATAGAGAGCATGTGTGACTATAGGAATCTGAAGTTAGATTTCAAAAACATCTTGTAGTTCAGGTTTTAATGGAGAATTATTGCACGAGCTCATTAGACGAGCCTCATGTTCGCTACTAATTTTGCTTGTTCTGAAACCCCCCAAAGCACACCTATTTATCCGACTGTGTTGCAAATTATTGTCAAATTCCTCAAGGTAAAGATGAAAGTTTAATTTGTAGTTGAAAAATGAATACATTTTGAAATACCTCACGAGTTATTGTGAGTATATTCAAGTGTAATAAATCTCACATTCGCCGATTTCGGTAAGTTTTCGCCACCAGTACTGTATATTGTGGCTATTGTGGTAAGATCGGTAGTCCCTGCTGCTGCTGCTACTGATGTACGCTATCGACGGTGCTCTGTCTGAATTGTCTGCAAACCTATGAGTGCCTTTATCGTGTGTATGAGCGAGTCTAACAGGTAAAAAAAAAGTTTTGTTTTTTATTTCCTTTCTCACCGATAACTTAAAAGGAATCTGCTCCAGGAGGAGCTTTGACTGCTAAGTTTTGCCGCGAAACGGATTTTCAGTGGGTCTTGCTTCAATTAACCCGTTTGGTGTCGAGAAAAATTGAACACATCCAACTGCAAGAGGTATTGATCCTCATGAGCTCCCGCAGTTGCGGGAGCTCATGAGGATCAATGCCTCTTGCTGACACCACTTTGAATCCACGTTCGTAGGACAGCTAGGGTTTGCTGACATTGAATTGATGAAGACTGCAGAAACACAGACACAGTTTCAGTCAACGGGCGCTGAACGGGTTAGGACTTTTTGCTATTGTTCATTTCACAATCCATGTGAGTCTATCTATCTATCTATATCCCGTAGTCTTGTCGACCGTTGGGGCACCACTGATGACTTGGCAACCATGTGAGTAGGTGCATGCAATAGAAATTTTCTACGGCCTTCGGTGCGAGCCGACGGAACTCTCCTACGCGCAAAGGAGGCGAAGAGCAGAAATGTCTTTAACTTTACGACATTCAATCTTCACGAGTTAACTCATTCTACCCCAGACACACCACAGCAAGATAAGGATCGACCATGATAGTTCAAGGGTGATGCCAGAATAGCTTGGCGCCTATGGGCGCCAAGCTATTCTGGCAATCACCCTTGAACTATTATGGTCGATCTGTGTCCTGCACTGCAAAGCAGTCTTCAGAGGACAATGGCAAAATTTGGGGATTTCGGTGATGGGGTAGAATGAGGTGAGTTAGCACTTTTGTCCAGCTTTACTGTATGACATAATAAAAGCATTTGTCCAGAAGATTTTGAGGACAATAAACCGTCTATTGTCTGGCGTAGGTAACCTTAACCCCTTGACTGCAACTGACGACACAGTTCGATGGAAAAGACGCGTCATCAGTAGCAAAGGTAAAGGGACCTACTCCAGACAGTAAAAGGTTAATAGATCGCAATATCTCCTGAACTCATTCGAGACGTGCCGCCTCCGGATACCCGGCATAAGCCGGAGGCGGCATGTCTCGAATGAGTTAATGAATGTTCTTGTTATATCTTAGAATAATGCTGGACCAAAGGGCTAACTTCGATTATAAAGTTTTAATATCGTGTAATGAAAAAAGGAGAATTCTTTCAGTTACAGTCAGACGGCAGTGAAAAACCTCTGGTACGTGTGCAAACTCATATGGACTGTTAAAAGAAGGATAGAAAAGTTTTAGTTGGGACAAAGCAACATTGATAACTCGTTGCGACGGCGACATGGAGCCGATCGCTTTAATCCTTGGACTTGGGCTGCCGGGAAAATTCGAACCTCACCATCCACAAACATGACGATAATACTGGATCTCAGTTAGACATTGAACTCACCCAATATGACCTCACTGACAATCTGCCCCCCTGTGGCCTCCACCCAGGTCAGCAGCCTGATTGCTTGTTGTCTGTCGTGCCCAGTTTCGTGGTGGGGCACCGAGTCAGTGCACACAGCCAAGCACAGAGTCGTTACGGCGACCAGTATTCGCATCTTGAAGTTTAGACTTTTGTGCCTAAACGCAAAATGAGTATTAATATATGCCTGGATAATGCAAGCTATGACATTGCCCTCCCAACCCCTGATCCCCCTCCCCCCCCCCCAAAAAAAAAAATAATAATAATAATAATGATAAAAAAAAATCACCCCCCCCCCAAAAAAAAAAAAAAAAAAAAAAAAAAAAAAAAAAAAAAAAAGAAAAAAAAAAAAAAAGGAAAAGAAAAGAAAAAAAGAAAAGAAACAAAAACAAAAACGAAAACAACACCCCCCCCCCCCAAACAAACAAACAAAAAACCCGCGATCAAACAAAACAAAACAAATAAAACAACAACAAGAAAACAATCAACCAAAACAAAAAAGCAAAACAAATACAACGACAACAAAAGTAACAACAATAACGAATTACCATTTGTTACGTGTAATCTGTTCAAGACGGAACATTGCCAAATCTATTTTAAAAAGTCTTTACAACTCTGAAAGACATGTACTAGTGTCTAACATCATCATCGCACAATACCAACAACGATATCGACGACAACAACGACATCGACGACGACGACAACAGCAACAACACTACCACCAACAATAAATGCAAAAACAACAAATGTAACAAAAACAACAACTACAAACTGTAACAACAACAACAACTCCGACAACAGTAACAACAACAACAAAACACGACAGCAACAACAACAACAGCAAAACGACTATTTAATTACCCCACCACTACCACCATCAACAGTATCAACTAGTTGTATTCATGAAAACAATAAAACATCCATTTTATAAAATAAATCGCTTTTAGAGGTATACCCATATTTCTTATTGTGTTCCTATTAGTATACAAACATTGCCAATTCTTGCAAAATCTAGGATAGGCTTATCTTGCCAGCTTACCTGTATCTGTGCAACGAGAAATAAGCAATGTTTTGACGCGAACCGACTCTGAGACCCTGTAACAAAGCAAAGTTTACACGTCACGTGATGAAATTGTTGGCGCACATTTAACTTCCAGCGACAACTTCTGGAGAACGATTTACCCTTATTGCCCAAGGGTAGTGCTTGATTAACTTGGCGACTTCGGGCGCCAAGTTAATCAAGCACTGCCCTTGGGAAGTCATGGTCTTCTGAGTCACTGAAGTCTTTGTTTTAGTAGCGTGATATAAAAAGTGAATAATTAATTGGTTCTGGGTGTTAAAGAAACGCAGATCTGTCCTGAGAACGTACATTTAAGCATGCCGTATCTAAATTATTTTAGCTGAACTTCAAAATAGTCCATGAAAATGAAAAATTCAGTTGGCATGAAAGACTGGCAGACTAGTTCTGAACATTGACCAAGTAAGTTAAAGAGAAGCAGCTGGGGCAGCAATTGTATGATAGTACGGAACTCTAACCCAGTTACACAAATGAGAGTGGCACCTGAAAATTATGTGGAGCTATCCCTTAAAACAAGTTACACATTTTGTGCACATATTGTTTACAACCTCCAGTTAGCCCTCTAGCAGTAACGGTCTTGCAATATTACTGTATATAGTAGTTTGCATCCATAAAGGAGATTTGAAGGATAGAATATTAAAACAGATGGTCGGATACAATTTAAATATCTTAGGTTTTAGACCTTCGACTTCGTGCACAAAAGATGTCATACTTCGACTTTACTGCCCGTGCACCACCCCCCCCCCCCCCCCCGACCCTCCCCCCCCCAAATTCCCTCTGCCCCATCTCAAACACACACACACACACACACACACACACACACACACACACACACACACACACACACACACACACACACACACACACACACACACACACACTCAACGTCCCCTTCTGAAGTTCGCTGGCTCTGCTGGGCACAATACTACAAGAAGGATATTTTATTGGTCGTCCAACTACAAACATTATACACATGAAATGACTTTCTCATGGACAAAGCAACATGGACTAGAAGGTCACTTCCGATGGTTGGAGAACGATCTGGTCTTTGCGGACTCAGCGTCGTGGACGGGTATACGTAACAACGGAGCAAGATACACTCTAGTATCTACAGACACGAAGTACTCTGGTTTTTAGATATGTCTGCTGGTATCTGATTTTGACCCGTAGTTCTAAATATGTGCAGGTCTGTGATTTTGGACCTTACGGCCCCAGGCCGTAAGGTCCAAAATCACAGACCAGCATGCATACATATGGTATGCATCTACTTTGATTCCGTCCTAAAAGTTTATCTTGGTTGACATCCGGATTTTCGGTCACGTTTTCAAGAACAGAGCAACCTTTGTCAAAGGAACAAATTTATACTGTTAATAGCGTTATGTGGAAATATATTAAAGCAGTAAGCAAAAGCCTCTCAGGCCAAATTCATCCTGAGGTGAAGCGTGCGTTTCTTTTAAATTGAAAAAAAAAATGGTATGCCGACATACGCTTGAGGTGGTGTCAGCACTGGTTTTTTGTTTCCCCCTCAAAATCTTTCCCCGGGCCCATGTAGGCCTGAAATGAACCGTGCATGGCTGCGAACTTGCATGGACAATTTGAGGTCGGCCTAAGGACGTTTTGCCGGATTCTAAAGCAAAATGGATACAAACGATCCCTTTAGAGATGTGATTTATCATGACTTAGTCTTTATCATCTGCAGGAGATGGGAATATGTCCGCCTAGAATATTTTGAGGGTAGTTAGTGGCTTGCAATATGTAGATAACTCTTTAGTGTTTCTTTTGTACTCTGATATTTCTTAGCCTGAAGGAAACTTTCCATGTATTAAAATCATTAAATGCACAATAAAGTTTATTCAGCTGAATTAAATCCAATCCAATCCATTTTTATTCAATTTAATTCAATGCAATTCAGTTCAATCAGCTCAGTTCAATTTAAGTCCATCAGCAGCTCATTTCAGTTCAGTTCAGTTCAGTTCAACTCAAGTCAACTCACTGTAATTTAATTCAGTTGACTTCATGTCAATTCAATTCATTTCAGTTTAGTTCAGTTCAATTCAGTTCAATCGATTTCATTTCATTTTAGTTCAGTTTAGTTCAGTTAGTTCAGTTCAATGTAATGCATTTCAATTCATTTCATTTCAGTTTAGTTCAGTTCAGTTCAATACAATTCAATCATGTTGTCGAGATGTACCTACTTCAGTGCATTAGTGCTACAAGTGACAGACAGCTCGAGGGGAAAGGTTTTACTGTACCCTCCAAAAACCATAAATGGAGGAGACTCGAAGTCATGTGCACTTATCATGCTGAGGGGATGAACACGATCTGGCGAAACCTTGAATTCCA
Source organism: Semisulcospira habei (assembly GCA_036245525.1). Classification (NCBI taxonomy): domain Eukaryota; kingdom Metazoa; phylum Mollusca; class Gastropoda; family Semisulcospiridae; genus Semisulcospira; species Semisulcospira habei. The sequence goes on along the minus strand of BTPG01000007.1, from coordinate 28,683,027 downwards.
AAGTCCATGGCATGAAACATGGTGCAAAGTTTATAGACATTGCATCATATCAGACAGTATGTATACAACTGCGTGTGTGACTCTGTGCGTCTGTGTGATGAAGCGGTGGATGGGCGGGTGCATGGGTGCGTCGATGGGGTTGAGAGAGAGAGAGAGAGAGAGAGAGAGAGAGAGAGAGAGAGAGAGAGAGAGAGAGAGAGAGAGAGAGAGAGATTCAAGTGTTCTTGTACGCAAAGGCGCCGGTAATACATGCAGTCACCTATCACAAGTTCTTCAAGAAAACCATCGCACGCCCGGGCTCAATTGCATGAGTGAGCTTAGTCCCGCGCCAGCTGCTGCAGAACTAAGCTTACTCATACATCTGACCCCCGGTACATACTGGAAGAAACCGCATTTTGTATCACGCGCGCCTTTGCTTGTACTGTGAACGGTGATAGAAGATAAGGACGAGACAGATTTAGCACCCGAGTTCTTGCTGTATGGTCAAGTCATCTTGCCTCTAGCTGACATGTCAGCTTTTAACGAGCCGACCGATTTCAAGTTGAATCAGATGGTCAAACCCAGAGTACATTCGACCACAAACCAAATCAACCGGCTTTGAGCCGATTTTCAATTGGGATAAAGCGCCTATTTAATGCGCTTATTATTATTATAAACGAGCCAACGAATTAAGAATTGAACCAACCACTCATTACCAATCAAACCATCAGCCAGTGTTGAGTGGGACTGCGCATAATTTGCAACCAAGGTGGTGACAAATAACAGCATTGACTAAAACTTAACATAAAAAAATGCAAGAAAACAGACAGCGTTGTTTTCCCATGGCCAAACCCCAGGGAAAGTTTGACACAAGACTGTAAATTTAAGATCGGATCATTCTTTTGTTAACTTCCGCTTGTGGGTCGTGCAGCCTGTCTTTGATACCCCGTCATAATAGGACTGTGTGTGAGTTTAAGGCATGCACACGACAAGTGCATAGTCAACGAACAAGGGTATCCTGCGCTAAGAATATCAATTAGTGCTTAGACTCCCTTTTATGAAACGTGCCTGCCGTTGCTATGAGCTTTTTACGGAGTCAGCTACACACAAACAACGCAAAAGAACACTTCAAGCACACTCCAAGTCCCGTGAGAAAATTGTTAATAACGCCGTCCCTGCCGGAGTACAAGGAACAAAATGCAGCTGCAAGAGGCATAGATCTCCATGAGCCCCCGCATCTGCGGGGGCTCATGAAGATCTATGCCTCTTGCTGACCCCACTTTGTTTTACATGTTGTTTGGACGCAATGGGCTCTTTGGCGTTGACTTGACCGGGTTTCAGAAACAAAATCTGCGATCACTGGCAAGGAAAGGGTTAAGCTAAAGAATAGAAGTATTCTAGCGCTTTTAGTCCTGTGGCTATATGTAGCTGTGTTTCCCCCTGCGACAAAAACGCTACCGACACCCAAAGGATTAAATACACTGTAACGACAAACAAAAGTGGACAAAGGATTTGAAGGACGGGTAAACATAGGGGAACTATGACAGGAAACAAACAATAGCGGATGAAAGTATCTTTTCGACATGAGAGGGAGGGGTTTACATTTTAAATATTGTTTGCTACTCGTTTTCCTATAAATTGCAGAAGAGGAGCCGACCATGGTAGCTCAAAGGTATCGCTAAGCACTAAAGTAACCATGTCATGAGTTATGGTCAGTCCAAAGTTTTTTGTTGTTATGGATTTTGCTTTTATTTTCTTTCTTTCTTTTCTTTTACTTGTTTGTTTCTTTCTCTGTTTCTTTCATCTGTTTTTGTTTTTTGTTTTTTTGTTTCCTTCTTTAATTTTTTTTCTTTCCCCTTTTTTTGGAGCTTGATGGCTTGGTGGTAGGCCGTAAGACTCTCGGCTTCGCGGGTTCGAATCCAGCTGCGGTGAAACTTTGTTCCGACCCTATCCGGTGCCCCGTCTTTCACCTTCGTGGTGCACAAAAGACGTTAAGAGCTAAACGTTTAACGTTAAACATTAAAAAAACTGTTCTTCTCCTTTTTTTTCAATTTCTGTGTTTCCTCTTTGTTTCTAATCGGGGTTTTTCGTCTTTATTCGTTTATTTCATTCTATAATTATTTTGTTTTTGTAAAAAAAAAAAAAGATCATCATAAAATGAAGTAGTACAAATGAGTTATCAATGTTACATCTTTTGAAATAATGGGGAATATGAAAATCATCATGGTGATATAAAAATCGTAGGATCCAAAGCACTGTCTCTGCGCTTCCATAATCGATCTTCCTCCACAATTTTTTCGCCCACTTAAAAGAGGATATAATTATAAAAAGACGGGAAGCAATAGACGATACAATATCTTCTTTGACGATGTGGTCTCAATATAGCTGCATCTTCCGACGTAATCAAAGCAGTTCGTGCTGGTTTGAAAGATATAGTCACCGATCTTTCAAGTGCGTGTGTACCAAGTCCTTGAAGCAGTTATTTCCATCTGCAAGAGGCATAGACTCTCATGAGCCCCTGGCTCATGAGAATCTATGCCTCTTGCTGACATGCAGTCATCGACTTTATTATATATCCTCAGGCTGAGGAACTTTCCTGGGCATAAAGTCGTGACTGTCGAGGAATATTATCTTGATATCAATGCAGCTAAACATGCATACACGAGATGATGGGGTGTGGATAAAAGGCAACCGATTATTCTATGATTTAACGCATTTAGCACAGACGCACTACAGGAGGAGATGGATCGACCATGATAATTCAAGGGTAATGCCAGATGAGCTCGGCGCCATCAGAGAAGTATGAAAAGTTAACTTCTAATATAGCAACAACAAGAAACAAAAGCACCTTAAATAGCGGCAGCAGCAGCAGCAGCAGAAGGAACAACAAAAAATTAACCAACGAGACAGCAATACAACTCGCCAAACAACCAACGAACCAACCAAGGAACCAAGCAAACAAGCAGCGAGATGACAGTACAGCATCTAGCCAACCAACGAATCAACAAACCAACGAACCAACCAATCAACCAGACAGCAATACAACTAGCTGAACAAACAAACAAACAAACAAACAAACAAACAAACAAACAAACATCTTTGTGAAGTACTTTTCATTATTCGCCCTTATCTGTTCGCGACCGAGTTTACCTACTGCGTATTTTCCTCTGATAAGAAGGGCAGTCTGGAATGACCTAAGTAAG